>LR749685.1:1361479-1377191 GCA_902729485.2 Mus minutoides | reverse complement strand
AGAGCACCCGACTGCTCTTCCGAAGGTGATGAGTTCAAATCCCAGCAACCACATGGTGGCTTACAACCACCCGTAACAAGATCTGACGCCCTCCTCTGGTGCGTCTGAAGTCAGCTACAGCGTACTTATGAAGAATAATAAGAAATGAATCCTTGGACCTGAGAGACCAACCGGAGCAAGCCAGGCTGTCCGGAGCGAGCGGAGCCAAACGGGGACGGCCGGAGCAAGTGGGGACGCCGGAGCTAGCAGGGCCGGAGCGAGTGGGGCCTAACGGGGACGGCCGGAACGAGCGGGGCCAAACCGGAGCAAGCGGAGCTGATCGGAGCGAGCAGGGCTGCTGGAACAAGCGGGGGCCGTATGGGGGCGGCCGGGAGCAAGTGGGGCTGGCCGGAGCGAGCGGGGTCGAGCAGAGCGAGCGGGGTTGACCGGAACAAGGGAAAATAAATAAAAAATAAATAAATCTAAAAAAAAAAAAAAAAAAGAAGGCAGCAGGTTAAATGTAGACAGTACCCTACATATGTGTATGCAACCCAACAGAGAAAAGGAAAAGCTTGTGGCATGGTTTGCAACAAAGGTAAACTCTCATTGTGCTGTAGAGTGGAAGAAACTATGATGCCCATTGGCCACCCCTACAAACCATGTTCTGACAGCTGTGCCAAAAGCTGTGTGATTGAGAAACAGAAGCTGCCGTAGAAGCAGTAGGGCAGGAGGGAACCTGTCAGCTCTCCAGACAGATGCTCAGCTCTCTTGTAATCTCAGCACTTAAGAGGCTGGGGCAGGAGAGTTGCTGCAAGTACAGCGCACCCTAGGTTATATATTAAATTTCAGGCCAGTCTTGGTTAGCCTGTCTATTACTGATCTCAAGAAAGTTCAAGATAAAATGGTTCATTAATGATATCAATATGGGCACATTTAATGCTGTGGAACTCATTTTTCTTATTATTCTTTACATATCAAATTTTCAGGACTTCCATCTTCCACAGTTTGGTGAAATTTTGTGACTGTATTACTATCAGAGTTATGGAGATGAACTGTGTTCTGCCTCAGTTTCCCTTTCTCACAAGGATGTTATGGCTATGATTTTTTTTAATTGCTGCCAGGACTAGTTTTTCCTATCATTAAGCCCTCAAGTTTTTTTGTTTTTGTTTTTAAATCTCAGTCCAATTGAAGAAGAGGGATTGGCTTGAAAGGGTGGTGGAATTGTAGGGAGAGTGTAAATGCACACGAGGGGAGATGCTCATCTAGTTCCTATGTAAGCACCCACTTCATTTGTGTATTTGTAGTGTTTACAGTAGCTCATATTGTATCTGAGGTCTCATATCCAGCCTGTGGGCAGGCAGGAAGGACACAGGCCAGGGAGACACCACAGCAGCATCTCTCAGTCGCTACAGCATGGAATTTTGTTTATAATCTTGAGTAGAAGTACTCTGTATTCAATTTTTCAATGTCAGAGGCATAGCCGGGTAGAACACTTGCCTAGTATGCCCAAGGTCCTGGATTTGATCTTCATCACCAAACAAAGTAAAAAAAAAAATTTCCAAAGGTTTATAAAATCTACACACATACACACATACATACACACAACTTACATATACTACATACACACATGCACACACTATGCATACTACACACACACACACACACACACACACACACACACACACACACTTTTTACCTTGAGTGAGGGCTTTCTTTATGCTAGGCAAGTGTAGCTCTACCGATGATGAGCTGCACCCCTGACCTGAAATTCAAATTTTTATTCCCTGTATGATTTGACAGTAATTTGTTTAATTATATTATACACCTAAATTATAATGCCTTAAAAATAAACTATATATATTCTATTCTTTTCTTGGTACTGAGAATTGGATCCCTACCATGGCCCTGAAACTGTCTCATACAGTCCATCTTCAGTTTACCCAGTTGTTCCAAACAAAGTCTTACTTAATTTCCTTGCATTTCTGTATTCAGCCTGGGAAACAGTCATGCCTTGTCAGTGAATGTACTCTGTGATTACCCTCTGTGAGGAGGCACGTGTGGTTGGAACTAACTTTGATCACTTGAGGTATTCCTGCCACATAGTGTGCTGTATAGTCCTCAGTATCCCTTTATGATAACTGTGGGGCAGAATGTGAGTATGTGAGTAATACTCTAATATTATAAATATCTGCTTCCAACAGGTTGTTTTGTTTTGTTCTGGTTTGGGTTTTTTTTTTTTTTTTTTTAATTTTGATATTTTGAGACAGGGTTTCTCTGTATAACCCTGGCTATCCTGGAACTCACTCTGTAGACCAGGTTGGCCTCGAACTCAGAAATCCACCTGCCTCTGCCTCCCAAGTATCCAATAGGTTCTTAACTCAGTAGTTTTAATAACCCAGAATAATCATCCCTGAATGTGTTGCGATATTGGGGCTTATCCAATGGCCATTTTCTTAAATTGTTTATCTACTCTGTGTTAGACAGTAGTCCCTAAAGGGCTTCCTGCTTCTCTTAGGTGATATATCATTATTACTGATGAATTCATTTATTTGGTATGTTATAAGTATTACCATCAATAAAGTTTTAGAATTGTGCTTACATTGTCCTAATTTGGCCAGTGTGCGGCCCCATAAACTGGCTCCCCACCAGTTGGCCCACTTCCTTACCTTCAGGCACAGTGATAGTTTCAAGGATCAACTTACGTTTTTCTGCCCAGATCTGGAATTCTTTCTTTCTTTCTTTCTTTTTTCTTCGTTCTGGTCAACCCTGCTCGCTCCGGCCAGCCCTGCTTGCTCCAGTCAGCCCCGCTCGCTTTGGTCGGTCCCACTTGCTCTGCTCTCTCTGGTCCAAGGATTCATTTATTATTATTCATAAGTACACTATAGCTGACTTCAGACACACCAGAAGAGGGTGTCAGATCTCATTACAGGTGGTTGTAAGCCACCATGTGGTTGCTGGGATTTGAACACATTACCTTCGGAAGAGCAGTCAGGTGCTCTTACCCCCTGAGCCATCTCACCAGCCCCGAATTATTTATTTCTTAAAGAAGTTCAAAAGCCTTTTATGGAGAATGGTGTTCTCCATAGTATAATGAGACTACAGCTACTGTGCCTGGCTTACAAATACTGTGACCAACAGACCCAATAAGATCAAGTAAAACACAGAGATTTTTGATTAAATGTGTACAGTATCTTTTATATTTAAAACCGTTGGCACTTGTGTACTGGCTAGTTTTGTGTCAACTTGACACAGCTGGGTTATCACAGAGAAAGGAGCTTCAGTTGGGGAAGGAACATCCCTCCATGGCTTCTGCATCAGCTCCTGCTTCCTGATCTGCTTGAGTTCCAATCCTGACTTCCTTGGTGATGAACAGCTGTATGGAACTGTAAGCCAAATAAACCCTTTCCTCCCCAACTTGCTTCTTGGTCATGATGTTTGTGCAGGAATAGAAACCCTGACTAAGACAACTTGTATGCTTAAAAAAACAACAGTCAGGTGTTGGTGGCACATGCCTTTAATCCCAACATCCTAGGAGGCTGAGGCAGGTGGATCTTTGAGTTTGAGGACAGTCTAGTCTACAGAGTGAATCTCAGGACAGTAAGGGATACACAGAGAAACCCTGTCTCAAAAACAAACAACAAAATAAATAAATAAGCAAATAAAACATTCCAGGCCATCACTGGATAAATAAATAAGTAAACAAACAAATAATAAAATAAAATTTCCAGGCAATTACTGGATATGGTGACTCAAGCCTATAATCTTAGAATATGGGAAATGGGCACAGGAGGATGGGAGTTCAGACTAGCTTTAGCTAAGTAGCATGTTTGAGGCCAGGCTGAATTAATTAATAAGCCTCTGAGCAAATATATATAGGCTGGGGATTTGACTCAGATGATATAGTACCCAAAGATCGGGCTTTGATCTGTAGCACTGTGTAAAACTGGGCATTGTGGTGCACACTTGTAATATCAGCAACTGGGAGTTCAAAGTTGCCCACTCTGCTGGGAGTTCAAGGCCAGACTGGGTTATGTCAGACCCTGTTCTGAAAGAGAAACAAAAACCTCAGATGTAATGTACAGTTGAAAAATGTGACAGTTATGATATGAAAGTTATTGTTTTATTATTTTTTGAGAGGTTTATTGAGTGTGTGGGGGGCAGAGAAAAGGAAAAAGAAAGAGGGGAGATAGAAGAGAGAAGAAAAAGACTGTTTTATTATTTTTTAACAAACATCTTATATGCTTGTTTAGAACCCTGAATAATATAGCAAGGTCCAAGTATTCTTTCTTTTTTTTCTTTTTTTATTAGATATTTTCTTTATTTACATTTCAAATGCTATCCCTATACCCTCCTCCCGCCCTACTCCCCTACCCACCCACTCCCACTTCTTGACCCTGGCATTCCCTGTACTGGGGCATATAAAGTTTGCAAGACCAAGGGGCCTCTCTTCCCAATGATGGCCAACTAGGCCATCTTCTGCTACATATGCAGCTAGAGACACGAGCTCTGGGGGTACTGATTAGTTCACCAAGTATTCTTTCAGGTGTATGGGTATTGGGTGTTTTGAGCCTGTGAACATCAGAGCGGGCATCAGATCATCTGGAGCGGGAGTTACAGGTGGCTGTGAACCACCATGTGGGTCCTGTGGAAGAGCAGCCAGTGCTCTTAACCCCTGAGCCATCACAGCAGCTCTGATGTTTTAAAAGATCCGAGTGTGTATTCTTCCCCCTGGAAGGTTTATCAAGATGTAGCCCAGATATTAAGTGCTTGCCTTGAACTCACTACAAGCCAAGAGCGGCCTAGAACTGGTCCTCTTGCCTCCAATTCTTCAAGTTCTGGGATTATAGGTGTGCACTACCACATTTGGTTTATTCAGTGCTGGGAATCAAACCCAGGGCCCCACGCAAACCAACCAAGCAAGCTACCAATAGACAATACAGCCATATCTCCAAGCCAAGACTCCAACCCAGGACTGGGGATGATGGTCATTGGCAGAGTGCTTTGCCTCCCTACACAGGCTATATGTTCTTATCACCATTAAAAAGAAAAGAGGAGGGGCTGGAGAGATGGCTCAGTGGCTAAGAGCACACTGACTTCTCTCCCGGAGGTCCTGAGTTCAATTCCCAACAATCACATGGTGGCTCATAACCATCTGTAATGGGATCTGATGCCCTCTTCTGGTGTGTCTGAAGACAGCTACAGTGTACTCACATATATAAAATAAATAAATATAAATAAAAAGAAGACAGAAGCTAAGTATGGTGTGGTATATGCCCAGCACTTCCATGACAGAGGGAGGAGGATCCTGAACTAAGACCAGCCCAGGCTACACAGATTCTACGTATATTATGAGAACATATATTATGTTAAGAGATCATATATATTGAGAATAAATATTCTCCAATTATTCCGCTAATCAGGATTTAAGGACAGGGAATTTTCTTAGCAAAGTCTTTGTTGTACACTTATCCCATTCCCATTGGTTAGAGTATTCAATGTGGCGGGGGACTTGCCTTACCTAATATTCATGTCTTAAGTTGCCAACCAGGATCTCAGTTACCTACATATATCACTTTTTCTGCCAAGTAGGATATCAGTTCCCAGGGAGATCTTGGGAACTTAAAACTTTACTCGACCCCTACTCAAAATGAAAGTTGTATTCCAATCGGCTTTTTATGTTGGAGCAGGTCTCTCTTATGTTGGGGTTCATCCCAGGGCAGCTTATATAGGCAAAGACCATAAAAGTTTATACACAAGCGCAGAAAATGCTGCTTGGCGGTTGGTTCGGGTCCAAGCTTACTGTGACTAACTAATTATACAAAGCAGTTCTAACTGACCTCTATTGTGATTGGTTTCTGAGAATACCAGAGCATAGTATGTAACATAATATGCAATCAACTCAGGCATGAGAAAGTTTCCTAGTAACATTAGTAACAGCATAAACGGCTGGCTAGACAGGCAGCAGTTACCCAGACCTTAACACTGATCAGCTCAGATACCTCTCAGGACTTTGAGTTGGCCCACCCCAACATCTACTCCATGGATGAACTGCTGGAGTCCATGATGAGGCTGGTCCTACAGATCCAAAATACAGGATCTCCGTGGCACAGAGCCAACAATGGGATATCCCAGAGGAGATCTAATGAGGTTCCAGGATTGATGGGACAGCAGAAGCCAGAGGCCTCATACAGGACCAATGAGTGAACACAATGAACATTTACAAGCAAAAAAAGTGTGGACAAAAGGGTATACTGTGGGACATACTATGACACACTACAGCTTCCACAACAAGACTTTTTTTACCTGTTGAGGGAGAGGTTGCAAGGGTGGAGGGCATGTGTGAGGGGAGGGGGATGAGTGGGACGGGGGTGCATGATGTGGAATTGACAAAGAACCAATAAAAAGTTCCAAAACAGTCAGGGATCCACAGAGAAATCCTGTCTTGGGGTTGGGGGCGGAGGTGGGGAGCACACTCCTACAAAATCAGGTTGATGAGCAGAGGGGTGGCAGAGCTACACTTGGCAATGGTTTGTTTTCTATCCCGTAGTACCAGACTCTATCCTGATTTGCAGACAGAAAATAAAATGTTAGCATTCACCAACTAGAGGCTCAGGACTGGTCTGTGACCAAGGTCTCTCCTGATGTTAGTTCCTGAGTTTCACAGGAGTCACAGCCACCTCTGGTGTCTGGGAGCCTCTAGAAGGAAAGGAAAGGACAGCACTTCATTAGCAGTAAGGTTATTTGGACACTATTAAGTCTCTCTGGAACTTAGTTTGTAGGCCTAGAATTTAAATGTTGCTTTTGCCAGAAGAGAAAGAGGAAGGGGAAAACATCCGGGAACAAATGAGGAACATGTAGATTGGGTCGCGTGTAACCATCATACAGTCATACTTATTTTTTTGTAATTTTGCTTTTTAAAAAATGGTATTGGAACTTGAACCAAGGGCCTTGTGATCATAAAATAAACAAACATAAAAGTTATTTTTAATAGCTGTATACATATTTTTTTCTTGAAAACTAAAAATATTTCAAATGTATTTTATTTGTCCTTGAATCTTTGCCCTGGAGATGTCTTGCTCTGTAGCCAGGCTAGCCTGACCTCTGTCCTGCTTCAAGAACTGAGAGCAGGTCTGTGGGTTTGTTCCACCTTAGCACACCAAAGAACCTAGATTTAATTCCCCAGCAGTAGAACAGGGATTTATTAACCCAGCAGGGGTCAGGAGTTCGGGTCTTCGTATATACCAGCTACTGGCCTCCTCGGACTACAGAAGACCCTGTCCCAAATCCACAGACCCAGGAGAAAAGTTAGATTTTTGCTGAGAGACCTGTGCCACCATGCCTGGCCTCGAAGCATATGCCAGGCACAGAAGACCCTAGCCTTGCCCTCAGGGAGCATCACAGATGGAGAGATGGATCCAGGGTGGCACTGGCAGGGCTGTAACAACGGAGGAGCAGAGACTCCGGAAGCCTTTTCAGTAGTAAGATGATGGAGACCTGAAGAATTAGCGGAAGTTTACCAGGAACTCCAACAGAACGACCCTATGTGCGTGTGTGGCCATCCAGAGGGAGACAGATGGACCCCTTTTAATAACATGCACCAAGAGAGATTGGGAAGGATTAAAAGAAAATTCTGGGCCAACCGGAGTGGCCCTGTGAACTTATGAGAGTCTAGAGTCTAAAAACAAGAGAAGGATTTCTGAGCAAGGTCACTGTGAATGCACAAGATGGAGAGGAGGTTGGGAAGACAGGAGGTAGATACCCTTGAGATAAGGAGAGAGGTATAGGCGACAGCATGCTTACCTGAACTAGAGCTTAGGAACAGAAACTGACAAAGAAGGTAATCAATCCCCCCCCACCCCCCAACGTTCTCCAAATGCAGTTGGATACTTCCCAGGAGCCATACAGCAGTATCCTGGAGCGAACGAATTTTGTTTATATATGCCTTACCCTAATCCTAAAGTCATAAGCCTAACGGATCCACATAGTACATTACATAACCCTGTCAAAAGCCCTTGCCTCAGCCCTCGTCTGCCTGTGGCTCGCCAGGCTCCCACCCTGATCTTCCCTCCACGATGATAGGTGCAGACTGCAGGATACACTACAGCCCCGCACCTTCAGAACACCCACCT
The DNA here is from genome assembly GCA_902729485.2 of Mus minutoides. Taxonomy (NCBI): domain Eukaryota; kingdom Metazoa; phylum Chordata; class Mammalia; order Rodentia; family Muridae; genus Mus; species Mus minutoides. Next base: position 1,369,083 of record LR749685.1, on the reverse strand, counting down.
CTCTCCAGTCCACGTGGCACACCATTCCTCGGCCTCTAGTCCCGAAGCATGATTTCCATGGTGGCAGAACAGTTTTGACTCCTTAGCTAACTGTTCACCTGCACTTGTTTTTATCTCCCGCAGAGGCAGTAAATAAGTACCAAACAGGCAGAGAGACTTCAAGCTTCAGAAGGGAAAGAATATTTAACAATTTTAATTAAATGCCAACCTTTAAAATAAATTTTGTTTAAATCATCGTAAAAGTCCTACAAAAGCTCCTAAAACTACAAAGAATAATGACAGAAGCAGATATCCTAATTTTTAAGATAAAAATAAAATCCTTAATTTAATAGTATTTAATTTTTCTGTATTAGAAGTTGGTACAGGGGCTGGTGAGATGGCTCAGCGGGTAAGAGCACCCGACTGCTCTTCCGAAGGTGATAAGTTCAAATCCCAGCATCCACATGGTGGTTCACAACCATCCGTAACGAGATCTGGCGCCCTCTTCTGGAGTGTCTGAAGACAGCTACAGTGTACTTACATATAATAAATAAAATAAATCTTTAAAAAAAAAAAAAAAAAAAAAGAAGTTGGTACAGTTGATAGGATCAATGGTGAAATAGACTGAATAGTCCTTCAGAGGATCCCAGGAGACAGTTCTAGGATTCCAGGACAATGGCTTATCTGAAACCTTCCTATTTGTCTCAAAAACAGTTTGCTATGGCACAGGTGGCTTCTCCCTCTCAGCAGGACCAGCGGGAGGGGCTGTGCCATGCAAGCAGGCCAGACACAGGCAGCTGGCTTTTTTAATTATTATTTTTTCACTTATTGACTTTATGTCCCGCTCACTGTCCCTGTCCTGGTCACTCCCTGCCACAATCTTTCCCCTGTCTCCCTCCCTCCTTCTCCTCTGAGCAGGTGGGGAGTCCCCTTGGTATCTCCCCACCCTGATACATCATGTCTCTCTGAGGTTAGGTGCTTCCTCTCCCACTGAGGCTGACAAGGCAGGCCAGCTAGAAGAACATATCCCACAGATAGGCAACAGCTTTGGAGATAGCCCCTGCTCCAGTTGTTTAGGACCTACATGAAGACCAAACTGCACATCTGTAGTTCTTTGGTTGGTGGAATAGTCCAGGTTAGTTGACTCTGTTGGTCTTCCTGTGGAGTTCCTATCCCCTTAGGGGCTGCAAGGCAACTGTTTTTTCTCCTTTTTTTTTTTTAATTGGAGATTATTTATTTATTTATTTATTTATTTAATGTATGTAAGTACACTGAAGCTATCTTCAGACACACCAGGAGAGGGCATCGAATCCCATTACAGATGGCTGTGAGCCACTATGTGGTTGCTGGGAATTGAACTCAGGACATCTGGAAGAGCAGTCACTTAACCACCGAGCCATCTCTCCATCCCAACAGTTGGTTTTCTTAAGAAACCTCAGACAACTGGCACCGAAGTGGAGACACCATGGATGGGATATTTTCTAACTGAAGTGCAAGGGATGGTCGTTTGCTGGAATGCACACTTACAATGCGTCTGTCAAAGGCAGCATGTCTCCTGTGCCTTCTCTTGCAGACCTTTGCTTTGTATGTCTTTCCTTCAGATGACACTGGGTATTTGCCTGAGCCCCAGCCCCACTGCAGGACAAATAGGTTTACAGTGTCATATATTTACACTGGAATCTCTCCTGGGATGAAAATGGTATAGGATGAAAGGAACAGCCTTTAGTAGTAAGAGGACAACCATGTCCATTTTCTTGGAATGTCCATTTTCTTGGAATGTCTTTAAAGCACCCACATATCTTTGGATTTAGTATTAGAGTTAAACCATCTCTTTCACTTTCCTGGTTTTGTTTTCAGATGGGATTGTTACTATTTTACCTGAGCTGGACTTGAACTTCTGGCTCAAGCAAGCCTTCCTAAATCTGAGTAGCTGAGACTACAGGCATTGGCTGGATTTTTCTTTGGCACCATCAGTAGTTTAGCTGATTTATAAAATTGATCCCCTCACTTTCTATTTTCTTCCCCACACATCTATGGAAAATCCAGGCTTGCTTAATGCGCTCTCTCTCTCTCTCTCTCTCTCTCAGAGAGAGAGAGAGACAGAGTCTTCTTACTATGTAGGGTTGGCTGGCCTTGAGCTCACAGACCGTCATTAGTAGTTTTGTATTTAAAAAGATCTAAATATAGCTGAGCAGTGGTGGCACACAACTGTAATCTCAACGAAGAAGGCAGAGGCAGGTATACATCTGAGTTTGAGACCAGCCTGGTCTACAGAACAAGTTCCAGGACAGTCAGAGCTGCAGAGAGAACTCCTTTCTCAAACAAAACAAAACAAAACATGCCGCAGACCCTTTAGGTCCCCTGTCTGTGTGGAACGGGTTCTCTGGGCAAGGATTCGGTGAGTGACAAACAGACACACACAAGGGAGTGTGGATCTGAATGCAATTTGTCAAATTGAGCATCAGACTTTTTATACAGAAGAAAATAGGGAAGTTAGGTGACACACCAGCAAGGTACAAAGAGGTTACTGCATTCTTACACAAAACAGAGGAGAAGGACTGGCAGGAACCAACTGGGATAAGATTCAAGGTTAACAACTGGGATCAAAACAACTCCACCTGGGCTGGTGAGATGGCTCAGCGGGTAAGAGCACCCAACTGATGAGTTCAAATCCCAGCAACCACATGGTGGCTTACAACCACCCATAATGAAATCTGACGCCCTCCTCAGGTGTGTCTGAAGTCAAAGAAGAAGAATAATGCCGGGCATGGTGGCGCACTCGGGAGGCAGAGACAGGCGGATTTCTGAGTTCGAGGCCAGCCTGGTCTACAAAGTGAGTTCCAGGACAGCCAGGGCTATACCCTAAAACCCTGTCTCGAAAATCGAAGAAGAAGAAGAAGAAGAAGAGGAGGAGGAGGAGGAGGAGGAGGAGGAGGAGGAGGAGAAGAAGAAGAAGAAGAAGAAGAAGAAGAAGAAGAAGAAGAAGAAGAAGAAGAAGAAGAAGAAGAAGAAGAAGAAGAAGAAGAAGAAGAAAAGAAGAAGAAGAAACAAATCCTTGAACTGGAGAGACCAATCAGAGCGAGCAGAGTGAGCAGGGCTGGCCGGAGCGAGCCGGGCTGGCCAACCGGAGCGAGCGGAGCTGATCCGAGCGAGCGGAGCCGTACGGGGCGGCCTGAGAGAGCGGGGCTGGCCAGAGCAAGCAGAGCCAGCTGGAGCCAGCTGGAGCAAGCAGGGTTGACCAGAACACGGTGGGGGGGGGGGGAACTCCACCTAAGGTCCACTTAATCTTAGAAGCCATAGTTCCTATTGTAGACTATTGTATAGTCCACCTTCCCCCTAGGCCATTGTAAATACTTGTATCTGGGTGTAACTCAGCTAGCTATAGTTCTAAGTATCTAGTCTGGTTCCTCCTCAGGTCACATACTTCCTTATTCCTAGATAGTGGTGAATTCCTGTGTAGGGCAGTGACTTAGCTATCCATGCCCAAGGTCAGATCAAGGACTGCCTAGAATCTAACCTAGCTATATGTCAAAAATTCAATCTTTAGAAGCACTTATAATGAAGCAATATTAAGGGAAAGCACACAGATCTGTTTACCAACTAAAGCAAGGACATTGGAGCATTCTTTATACAGGATGCCACGATTCCAGGAGACTAAGTTTCTGTGAACTTTTTGCCTCAGGACCGCACCCAGACTTTCCAGCCTGTCAGGCGGAAAGTCACTACTGGAGTGGATGTAGCAAAAACAAAACAAAACAAAACCCTAAATATAACATGGCATTTTAGAAAGATCATGTCGTGTAAACTAAAACAATCCTGTGATCTTGAATAAAAATAGTAAAGTCATCACTATTTCCATATATTTTCTCTAATATTTGTTGTAACTTTGTCTTACTGTGCAACCCTGACTGGTCTGGAACTCATTATCACAATAACACTGGCTTCAAACTCATAGAAATCTGGCAGCCTTTGCCTCTCAATGCTAGGATCAATTGTCTGAACCACCACATACAGTCTGGTCTTCTTTATTAACTTGTTGACTTTGACTCACATATGGAATTCTGTTATAACCTGCTTCTTCTATTGAAAAATTTATCCTGGGCATCTTTCCACTCATTCGTGTGTGTGTGTGTGTGTGTGTGTGTGTGTGTGTGTGTGTTGTTGTTGTTGTTGCACATGCATGAGTATGTGTGCCTGTGTATTGATTTTAAATTTTCATTATATTTTATTTTATTCATACAGGTATTTTCCCTTGCATGTATGTTTGTGCATCACATATGTACCTGGTGCTCACGGAAGCCAGAATCCCCAGAGACTAGAGTTTCAGGTGGTTGTAAACCATCGTGCTCAAACTCCTCAGAGGCTGACTGCTTGGCAGTGCTTGTCAAATCTAAGCTATTTGATTCACCAATTTTATATAACTTTTACTATTCAAATAATCAATACCAACGAAATAGCAAATACATGTGTATAGAACTTTAGTAAGGCATTGTTAAGAACAGTAAAGTATTGAAAACAATGCAAATACCCATAAATATAGCACTTGTTAGTATATTGGTCTTCTGTGTTGGGATACTACTCTTTAAAAAGAATAGATAGAGGCCAGGCATGGTGGAACAGTCAGTAAGCCCAGCACTTGGGAAACTGTGGCAGAAGAATCATGAGTTCCAGACAAGCCTGGGATAGACACTGAAACCCTGTTTCAAACATGGGGCTGGAGGATGGCTCAGTGAGTAAGAGCACTGACTCTTCTTCCAGAGAACCCAAGCAAACAAAGTCAGTCAGTCAGTCAGTCAGTCAGTCAGTCAGTCAGTCAGTCAGTCACATAGACTTCTTTCTTTTGGTTTTCTGAGACAGGGTTTCTCTGTGCAACCCTGGCTGTCCTGGAACTCACTCTGTAGACCAGGCTGGCCTCAAACTCAGAGATCCTCTTGCCTCTACCACAGAGTGGTAGATTAAAGGGATATGCCACCACTGCCTGGCACAACTGATATAATATATAACCAAAAGTTATTGTAAAATTTCCAAGTACATCTCTATTTCAGGCACAGTTTTCATGAATTTAGTCCCAGAACTTTAATTTTAAATTTTAATTGATTTATTTTTCTCTTCAGTAGAGCATGTAGGTTCAGTAGAAACACTCATGGAGCTGTGAGGAAGGGGATACCCCCTCTAGGCCAGATCACCCTCATGTCTGATTGATTGACTTTTATGCATATGGGTGTTTCGTCTGCATGTATTTTGTGTACCATAAGTGTGCCTGGTGTCAGAAGAGGGTGTTGGATCCCCTGGAATTGGAATTACAGAAGGGTGTGAATTGCCATATGGGTGCTGGGAATTGAATCCAGGTACTCGGGAAGAGCAATTGGTGCTCTTAACCTCTGGGCCTCCGCTCCAGACTTGTTCCAGCATTTAGATGAATTGTTTCATTGTTTTGTTTTGTTTTTGTTTATAATTAGTTCTGACTATGGCTGAATTCTATTCCTCTTGGGTAGCTGAATGTGTCATGTTTGTGCTAGACATAAGAAATCTGTGTCTCAGGTGTCAACATTTTCATTTCCTTTTTTTTGTTTTTTTTGGAGACAGGGTTTCTCTGTGTAGTCTTGGCTGTCCTGGAACTCACTCTGTAGACCAGGCTGGCTTTGAACTCAGAAATCCACCTGCCTCTGCCTCCCAAGTGCTGGGATCAAAGGCGTGCGCCACCACTGCCCAGCGTAACATTTTCATTTCTGATTCTCTTCGCTTTTGTCAGAAAGAGACAAAGTGCAACAAAACATTTAAACAATCAACAAAGCAGCCGATGCTCCGACCGCAGAACAGAAATGCTTAGCTCTAGCACATCATAGTTTTCAAAAAATTATTTATTTAACATATATGTGTGTGTGTGTCTAAGTGTATGAGTATTACACCATGTGTGTAAAATGCCAGTAGAAGTCAGAAGAGGGCATCTGATCCCCTAAAACTGGGTTAAAGGTGGTTAGAGGCCACCATGTGGATACATTCAGCTGAACCCCATCTCCTGCCATAGTAAATCTCTTAGCCACTGAGCTATCTGCCCAGCCTCCACCGTACCACACATTAAGCCACTAAATAATTAACCAATATATACAGACTGAGTTGGATGGAAGGAGGTTGCTATGCGGCTATGTATATAAATAGGAGGGCATATTTCACTCAGCATGGTAGCACATTCCTTTAATCTCAAGCACATGGGCTGTAGATGCAGGGAGAGTTCAAGAGTGGCCTGAGCTGCAAAAGAAGATCAGATTAAAGAAGGGGGGTGTGTGAAAATGGACAAAACTCAGAGCTTACCTATGGCATTGCAACTGACAACTCTGTCCAATGGCTTAATAGTGTCCTTTTTTTTTCTTTTTCTTTTTCTCTTTAGTCATTTTATCTGACTTTAGCAGTCTTTCCTTTCTCTACTCTCCAAGGTAAATAATGACAGACTGCACCAAGTTAAAAAATACATAAGCAATAATTAGTGCTGGTAAACATCCGAATCTAGATGCCCCTCTCAGCCTGTCTGAACCAGACTTCATCAGGGTTCCTCGGACTTCTGATGTTCCAGGAGACAGTGTCTCTCTCGGTCTCTCCACCATTATTCTGGTTTTTTGTTTTTTGTTTTAAAATCAGACTGAAGAGAAATTATCCAAGGTTGATTTCAAGGTTGCTTCTTGTAGGCATAATTAGGGTTATTATTTTGAGCCAATTATTTGACCCTCTTTGGATAATAATCTAATGCTTCTTAAAAGCATCCAGAGGGGGCTGGTGAGATGGCTCAATGGATAAGAGCACCGACTGCTCTTCCGAAGGTCCCGAGTTCAAATCCCAGCAACCACATGGTGGCTCACAACCATCTGTAAGGAAATATGATGCCCTCTTCTGGAGTGTCTGAAGACAGCTACAGTGTACTTACATATAATAAATAAATAAATCTTTAAAAAAAAAAAAGCATCCAGAGACCCTGGCTCTTAGAGACAAGGATGGAGAACAGATGGACTAAAAGGGGCAGATCTTTGGCCTCAATCAGGTGCTTATTGTGAAAGAGGAAAACAACTGGAATGGAAAAACACTCAAAAAGTTTTCATGCACTTCTTCAACAAATGCACAAAGCCTAATGGGGGCATGGGCTAGAAGTTACAGGGATGACAATGCATAAACCACCACAAGAACCCTGAGTTTATCATATCACTGAGAGGCAAGGCCTGCCCAGCCACGATTTCCTTGACAATAAAAACATGGCTAAGATGTGACGTGTGTTACCCATGTTATGCCCTTACTCCTCAGGAAACCCAGGAGAGCTCAGGAAGTGCAGTCTGCTGCAAGCAGGCATGAAAGTCTTTTTATTGAAAATGAGTCAGACTTGGATCTCAAACCCCTACAGAGATCCTGATCCCCAGCTCAGGTGTTTTAGCACTTACATATGGAGCAGTTAGAAATTCTTTGAATGCTTAGGGCGAAGGAGAGGGAAGGCAGGTTAGGTAAGTCATAGCTCAGACATGATACAATTTGGTAGGGTGGAATTTCAAGGCTGGGAGGGGGATTAAAGAATGTCTTTTGTGGGGCTATCAGGAACTAGTTTTATGGCCGGCCATAACTGTCTGTGACCTCTGATTACCTCT
>LR749685.1:1334316-1361379 GCA_902729485.2 Mus minutoides | reverse complement strand
ACCCCCCCCCACCCCCGGCATTTGCTGCAAGGCAGGAGGGGCAGGGGTGGGGGGAAAGCTTCTGAGGGAAAATGCAAAGGCAAGCCCCAGGAGCAAGCCTCAACGTGCTTGCCAGGGAAGAGCCTAAGGGGGAAAGGGGACTTCTGCAGGAGAGTGCAGAAACAGGCCGCCTGTGCACCTCATCCAGATTACAATTGCTTCAGAAGTTCAACACTTCCTATCCTTGGCTCAACCCATCTCACGCCTTGCTGTCCCTTCTCCTCGGCTAGTCACGTGCCCCACGGTCCTGTCTAGTGTCTCAGCCGCTACCACACTAGCATCTCAGAATCCTCTGTTCATATGTCTTTCCTGTCACAAAGCACCTACCAGGGTTGTGCAAGAGCCATTGTCTGCTTTCTCAGCTTGCTCTCCAGGGTTCTGGAGTAGAGTAAGTTGCCCTGACTTTACTTTGCAGGAGTTTAGGTAACAGCTCACCTTAGCTCTTCCATTTTTCCTGCTTTTCTGGAGCCTCTGATCTCAGCGCAGCCTTATTGACCAGTCTCTGAGTAAATCACCAGCACTGCTGCCCATTTTCCTCAATCACTGAAGGAAGTGGGACATCCGGCTTCACTTCCGCTCCTCTGCTCAGTCTGAAGCCTTCTGGCTCCCACTCCTCCTTTCCTCCGGTGATCCCTGCACACTTAACCTAGTCTATGGATTTCTGTATCACAAACACCACAAGACCGATAAGATTAAGACACAATTATTACCTCAGGGCTCCTCACGGTCTGGATTATAAAATAGTTTAGGCACAGGAAGTGCTGACTTTGACTCTCTAGTGAGATTGCAACAAAGAAACAACCGTGTTCACCAGGAGGCCTAACAGGGCTGGAGAACCCTTGTCTACGGCTGAATATCCTTACAATATGCTAGCGGGTATCCTCAGAGCAAGAACACTGAGAAAGCAAACAAGAAAGAAGCCTAGCGCTCTTAAGATCCTCTCAGAGATGGTTGCCCTCACTACTGCTGCCGTGTTTTATTCTTTAGAATTGACTACACCCACACAATTAATTTACATCTCTTAAAAAAAGAGTTGTACATATTTGTGGACATACTTTAAAATGATCACATGTCTCAGATCACTTTTTCAAGGCTACTGATCTATCTGATTTCAGGACTATGTTTCTCAAAATGGTGATCTACTCCCTTCACTTAACACTCAGCTTCTGAGAACCCTAACGGAACACTACTGCTGTTGAGAACAGGCAGTGGTACAGTGCTCACTGCGCCACAGCCTAGCCACCAGCAGTCATCTCCCCTTCACCTCAGCCAGTAGAACTTAGTTCTGCAAACATGGCTTCAGCTTTCCTGCTGCTGAGCCTTTCCCTCACCAGACCACAACCTTCCTACGTCTTATTTCCCAAGCTCTGTTGACCCAAAGCTCCTTGGTTTTCCCTCTTCTCTCTCGAATCCCAGAGCATACCGACTGTCAGCTTCGCCGCTGCAGTCTGTTTTTCAATGTGGCTCCTGACATACATCTCTGTACTCCTTTCCAAATCCCAACACACTAAGTCCTTAATCTTTTTTGACTCAATAAATTTACCTAAATGATTAAAATTTAATTTTGCTTTCATCAAAAGGCAAATTAAAGTCCCTGTTATCTCCAATTCTATTAAATTAATACATTGAGCTAAGGGAAATTGCAGAATGGTTTCTGCTTTAGAAGAATACAGATTTCTTTTCTATTATTTGAACAATTTTAATGGAATGATTAAAATTAAATCATGGTTATTCACCAAAAGGGTTTGCTTCTGAGATGTGTGTGCATATAAGTATTCTTTCAATCCCTGGTCAACATGAAATTTCCATGGAAACAGATCTCACACACCGGGGAAGAAAGGAATTGGATTGTGTTTGAACTGTATTTTGTCATCTCCATGGAGCTACTAGTGCTAAATAACTGAGTTCAGAGAAACTGTAATTTAATACCACCTAAGTAAAGACATAGACCCTAATGTTTTTTTAAAATGGCAGAATATGCTTCTAATTTATTTATCATTTTATTAACATGTAGAGATAGTATAAAAGGACTCTTTAATATTTCTTAGCTCACATTCTAATTTCAGCAAGTACAATGCCTCTTGTCTCTTTGCCAGTGCAGAAAAAGAATTCAGAAGTTCTGCATGGAAAGGGATGGCATTTGTTCTGTGTGTCCATGAACTTTTTTTTTAATTTTGGTTAATTATTTAGATGACTTATCACTATGAAGACCATGTTCACAGTTGACCACAAACTCAAAGGTCCAGCAGCCTTTGCTTCCAGAATGCTTGGATTAAAGGAATGTACTACCATGCCTGGCCAATATTTGTATTTTTAAAAATATCTCCAGTCTTTTGTCTTGCAATGAGGTGCCTAACAATTTTGACTCTTTATATTACTAACCAAATAAAGACCATTTAAAAAGCATGTCTAGAACATCCTTTTCACTAATTAATGGAACAGTAGGTATTTTTTGTAACTATTGAAAAACATACCCAAGTATTCAAAATCTTTAAAAGACCATATCTTAAGAATATCTTTCTCTATGTGTCTATGGAATATTAATCTACCTTTGTAGAACAAAATGTTCACAAGATATCATATAGACCACTGGATTTTCTTATGATTTCCATGTATTGTGTATCAACTGTAAACTTCCATTTTTACATTTCAATAAATATATGAAAGCCAGCATATTAAGGCTAGACATGATGGTCTGTGACTTTAATCCCAGCTCTCAGAAGGAAGAGGCAGTCAGATCTATGTGAGTTAGACTGTCCTGGTAAACACAGAAAATCCCAAACCAGCCAGGGCAACATAGTGAGACTCTCCAAATCCTGTCTTAAAACAATAAAAACCCAACAAATAAGAACAAGTCAGTCAACAATAAGAACAAGACAAAAGGAAAATAATATCAAATCCATACATACTTTTCAATGAAAGGGGCACATAGACTGTTAAATATCAAGACAGCACATCTCACATGGCTTGTTCACAATCAAAATCACTAATTATAATCATAAAAGAATAATGCAGTGGTTTGCATGTATCTCTGAAACATTTAAGATTGAAAGCTCATTCCCCAGACTCACATGCTGGTGATACCTAGAGGAGGGTCCTTTCAGAATCGAGTAGAGCTGTTTAAATCATGCTGTTGAGACCTTTATGCTGAGATGTGTGCCTTCTCCCCATAGAATGCCTCCTGGAACATCATGTGGAGCAGGAAGGCCCGCATCAGACACCACCACCCTCATGGTGGACTTCTCTTTGTCTGGAAGAAGCAAATCCCTGAACTTCATAAATTACCTAGTTTGTGGTATTATTTTATAGCAAAAATGGACAAAGAAACATTCATTAGCAGAAAATAAATGAAGTAAGAGTATACTATTCAGCACTTGGGAGGCAGAGGCAGGAGGATTTCTGAGTTCGAGGCCAGCCTGGTCTACAGAGTGAGTACCAGGACAGCCAGGGCTACACAGAGAAACCCTGTCTCAAAAACAAACAAACAAACAACAAAAAGAGTATACTTCTTCTATAAGTCAATTCTCTAAGCCAAAATTCACTTTGCACAAAGGAATCACATCCCTTACTCTGCTAGTGGCAAAGATGGTTGAAAAGTAAAGGTGACAGAAAGCTGCCAATGGATTAGCTCTTCCACTCGGGTGAATTTTAATCATTTTCTGGAAGTTACACACCAATGGAAATTTGAATAAAGCTTTACCTAGCTGGGCAGAATAAAGTCAGGTGATAACTCCCTCAGATAGTGAGTTAGTCTCTCAGAATACCATAGACTGGTTAGTTTGTAATATCCAGATAATCATTAGACTCATATTCTAGATCAGTGGTTCTCATAACTGTAATTTTGCTATTATTATGAATTGTAATGTACATGTCTGGTATGAGGCCCCATGGTGGTTGCAGCCCACAGGTTGAGAACTGCTGTTCTAGAGACTGGACAGACCAGTCATTAACATCTGGCAGGGGGGAGTTGCTCTGTTATACATGACAAATGACATCCCATCAGAGAGTTGGAAGAAACAACTTTTATGGCAAACTCTGTTGTAATAAAGAGTTCATCTACTAAATACCTACACTAATCTACGCTCTAACCACTTAAAAATTTTTTGTTCTTGTTGGAGATTGCGCCTAATACATGAGCATGCACCACCACTGAGCTATATTCCTAGCTACCAAACCACCTGTGAGGTTCCCATCTCTTAAGTTCTTGGGACTGACTTCCAGCAGGTGAAGTGTGAGGAGCACTGAGACTTCAGCTGAGGGGTTGGTTGGCTTCATGCTCAGTCGCTTTCTCCAGTTGGGAGAACTGCCTCTTAGGATTCTGATTCTGTCTGCTTTTAGAATATGTTGGGCTCGCTATGCATTCAACTAAATACCTGGCAGCCATCCCTACAGGAATGAGAGTTCCACATGTGGACTTTGTCCCAGTTACTCATTCTGTCTCAGCTGCCCTTCTCTGCCTTTGTGTGGAGCAACAAGCAGCTCCAGCTTGAGATGATTAAGCAATGACCTTCTCGAGGACTGTGTGATTTGGTGGGGAGTGTGTGTGTGTGTGTGTGTGTGTGTGTGTGTGTGTGTGTGTGATTTGGTGAGGAGTGGTTGGGGACGTTTCATAAGAGATTTGCACTTCTTTGCTCCCCCCTCAGATGAAAATTCCAATAACTGAGATGATCATTCATATACACTGATTCTCCTATATTTCTATATGGATAACTAGCCCCTCCTTGAAGGGTATGTCTAGTGAACAGCAGAGCTTGTGCATGCTAAATCCACATTCCACCTCTGAGCAATATCCAAGACTATGTGTGTGATTCAATAGACAGTAGACCTCAAGTCCAAACGAAGAGCCAGCCTAAAATCCAAAATGTGACAGAGGCAAAAATGAGTCAAAAAAAGACTTGGGCCTATGAATGCTAGCTAAGCCAGTGAGCCTCTTACATACTGTATACAACCTGTTACCTTCAGATTTACCCTCCAGCTTTCCCTGTCCTAAGGTCCCTAGGTCCTCTTGCCCTCTGTTTTTTGTGTGTTTGCTTTTCTTTTTCTTTTTGCAAATATGGAAGGCCGGGCACTGGAAAGAGACTGGCAAGGAAGTGAGGAAGGGGCATTTGATTCCTGGGATCCTTGCCGCAGTCAGAAGCTGGCTGGCTCTTCTCCTGCCAAAGCTATAGCCCAGCTGGGGGCTCCCGGGACACTGTTCTCTCTCATGTTGAGCTAGCTACTGCCCCTTTCTTATGTCCCTTTAAGCTTAAGGTTGGAAATAACTCCGAGGGGTTCACAGTGCTCCTCTTCATTTTGAACCACGTCTTTAAATGAATAACCCTCCATTGAATCGTCCTTATATACCCATGTTGAGGGTATTGTCTCCTGGGTGCTAGCTAGCTGATGGATTGATTTTCCATAAGAAATACTAGAAGCACATTTTGTGTGTGGGTCACAATTCAGCTATACAGTAGAATTCATGCAAAGGAGATGGGTTTGTTGTTGCTTTGTTCGTTAAGTTTTGCAATCAACCTCAGTCTCCCACCACCCCTAAACCCCAAACTCATCATGGAGGGAAACTCCTTTCTCCTCTGCCTTTCCTTTCATCCTGGAGATGACTGGAGTTCCTGGGCATATTCAGGACAAGTCTGACAGTTCTAGCTCCTGGGTTTTCAACCCCACGTTCTGTGCTCCATGTTCCTTGGACTCTTGGCAGTGGGATTCTGGAATACCAAGGTTACATTCATGATCACTACAAATGGATCGTGATGAATAACTGAGAGTCTAACATAGATTATGCATTCTAAGTAATCAGGATGATGATACTCACATTTATTAACAAGTTGACATTCAGTTTACAAATTAGACCTTGAAGTCAATTTGCCAAGGCTTTTTTTTTTTTTTTTTTTTTTTTTTTGGTTTTTCGAGACAGGGTTTCTCTGTATAGCCCTGGCTGTCCTGGAACTCACTTTGTAGACCAGGCTGGCCTCGAACTCAGAAATCCGCCTGCCTCTGCCTCCCAAGTGCTGGGATTAAAGGCGTGCGCCACCACGCCCGGCTTGCCAAGGCTTTTAACTACCCCACATACACCCAAAACAATGTTTTCAGAATTAAAAGTCTAAGGGTTAACATCTTGAAAATAAAAAAAGATTACCATTCAGACTCCAGCATAAATATCTGCCAAGATATTATCTTAATTGTTCAAAATTAAGAATTTAAATCACAGAATAAATGTACTTTGTTGAGTACCTACCATGTAGCAGTCATTAACATATTTAATTTTAAAAACCCTGAATATTTGGTATTTTACTAATGGCTAGGACTGAGCAAGGCTAAAAGCCTCCAGGGAAAACTGGAATTTGAATCCAGGCTTGGTTTTGTTTATTTGGTTTTTTTTTGGTTTGGTTTTGGGTTTTGGTTGTTTGGGGGGGGGGGGTTGGTGTTTAGTTTTAGGTTTTTTTTTTTTTCGAGACAGGTTTCTCTGTGTAGCCCTGACTGTCCTAGTACTCACTCTGTAGACCACGCTGGCCCCGCACTTAGAAATCCACCCGCCTCTGCCTCCCAAGTGCTGGGATTAAAGGTGTGCGCCACCACTGCCTGGCCAGGCTTGTTTTAAAAGTTCACATCATACTGACTTAACAGTATACTGGAATATTGGGAAGCCCTTCAGACAACAAATCTGATGAGGATAAATATAGAGTAAAATGTTCATTAAAATGTAAATGCAGTATAATGTCAAACATACATAGTTGGATAAGAAGACACAAAAAAATTAGCTGACATTTTAGAGCAAAGAGGTTTTTTTTCCTCCAATGATTTATTTATTTATTTTATGTATGTGAGTACACGGTAGCTGAACAGATGGTTGTGAGCCTTCATGTGGTTGTTTTGAATTCTTAGGACCTCTGCTCGCTCAGATCGGCCCGCTCGCTCCAGTCAACTCTGCTCACTCAGTTCCTACTTGCTCCAGCCCAAAGATTTATTTATTGTACACTGTAGCTGACTTCAGAGACACCAGAAGAGGGCATCAGATCTCATTACAGGTGGTTGTGAGCCACCGTGTGGTTGCTGGGATTTGAACTCAGGACCTTCAGAAGAGCAGTCTGTGCTCTTACCTGCTGAGCCATCTTGCCAACCCAGCAATGAGCTTTTTTAGATAATTTTTTTGCCTAAATAGTTTTCTATTATATTATACATTTTGGTTTTCAGTTCACTATTAGTATATAAAATATTTGTTGTGTATGTGTTTATATGGTACATACATGTATACATGTTCATGTGTCTGCTTGTGTGTGCATATGTGTGGAGGTTAGAGGTCTTCCTCTATCATTTCCACTCTATTATACGTCTACAGACACACACACACACACACACACACACACACACACACACACACGGGTTTTTTTTTTTTTAGCTAGGATCTTGTAGGTAGCCTTGGTGGTCTAGAACTCTCTTTGTAGATCAAGCTGGTCTTCAGCTCACAGAAATGTGCTTGTCTCTATCTCCTGTGTGCTGGGATTAAAGGTATGTCCCACCACTCTGGGCTCCACCTTTTAATGAAAAAGAACTCTTTGGATTTGTTTTGTGTATTGTGCACCACTTGTGTGCCTGGTTCCTGTAAAGGACAGAGGAGATCATCAGATCCCTTGTAACTAGAATCAGATGGTTGTGAGCTGCCGTGTAGGTGCAGGGAATTGAAGCCAGGCCCTCTGCAAGAGCAATAAGTTCTCTTACCTGTTGATCCAATTCTCATCTACTTTACTTTTGGGGTAGGGTCTATGACTGAATCTGGAGCTCACTGACTTGGGGTCTCGCTGTTTCCATGTCCCCAGCTCTAAGATGCATGCCATCATGTTTGGCATTTTACATGGACGCTGGCAATTAAACTCAGGTGCTCATGCCTGCATGACAGTAGCTTTAGCAAAGCAGATCTCCCCAGAACTGCAGCTGGTATTGTGTGTTGGAGTTATGTGATGATTTGAATACAGTTTGTCCAGGGAATGGCACTATTAGGAAGTGCGTCCTTGTTGGATGTCACTGTAGGGGTAGGTTTTGAGACCCTTCTCCTAGCTGCCTGGTAGATAGTCTTCTCCTGTTTGCCTTCAGAACAAGATGTAGAACTCTCAGCTCCTACAGTGCTATGCCTGCCTTGATGTTGCCATACTTCCTTCCAGGATGATAATGGACTGAACCTTGGAACCTGTAAGCCAGCCCCAATTAAATGTCCTTTATAAGAGTTGCCTTGGCCATGGAACTAAATAGTTCCATTCACAGCAATGGAAACTCTAAGTAAGACAAGTTATGTTCTTAAACAAGTTGAAATCAGCAGTTCTATATATAAAACAAATTCCTTGGATTTCCTGTGTGGCCTTGATACAGAAGTATCATTTCCACTTATGCCAGTTTTGTCTGGTTGGATTTTGTTCTCTTTTTGTTGTTATTTCTTCTCCCTTTCTAATCTATGCTGTTTCTTTTTCTTGATTCCACCAGCTAAGACTTCCTGTGTCATATTGTACAGGCATAGTGAGAGTGCACAGACCAGCCTTGACTGCAGTCTTAAGAGAAGGTGTAGTCTTAGGGGAAGCCTCCAGCTTTTGATCACTCACAATAGCTTTTTAGGTTTTTTGACTAGATCCTTTATCATGTGAGGAAGGACCCTTTAACTCCTAGTTTGATGAGACTTATTGTGGAGACATTTAATTTTTAGAAATGTTCTATATCAACCAACATATCCATGTGGCTTTTTTTCTTTAGCCTGTTAAATTGTATATTATAGTGCCGGGGTGTGGTGGTGCACGCCTTTAATCCCAGCACTTGGGAGGCAGAGGCAGGTGGATTTCTGAGTTCGAGGCCAGCCTGGTCTACAAAGTGAGTTCCAGGACAGCCAGGGATATACAGAGAAACCCTGTCTCGAAAAACAAAAAAACAAGACAAAACAAAAAAAAATTGTAGATTATATTGATTTTCAAATATTAAGCCAGGCTTGCACTTCTGAAGTAAACATTGCTTGGTCATGATGCCTTCACTGTGTGTATATTTTATATTGAATAATTGTTCAACTTCTTAATAGTGTGATGGAGGTTTTGCTTGTGTTATGAAGGGCAACAGCCTGTTGTGTTCTTGTAATGCCTTTGCTTTGGCTATCAGGGTAACAATGGCCTCCTAAAATAAGAAGCCACCTAATCCTTCTTCATTCCTATTCATCCCTCTTTATTTTAGCTTGGAATTTGCAGGGAACAGATCCATTCCAGCTAAGTTGTTGACTTTTTGTTTTGATCATACTATATTATCTAATAAAATTATAAATGTATATAGCTTATATATTATTCTCTCATATCTTTTTTTTCCCCCTTGTTCCGGCCAGCCCCACTCGCTCTGGCCGCCCCCGTACGGCCCCCGCTTGTTCCAGCCAGCCCCGCTTGCTCCGGCTGTCCCTGTTTGGCTCCGCTTGCTCCGGACAGCCTCCACTTGTTCCAGCCGGCCCCACTTGCTCCGGCCGTCCCCGTTCGGCTCCGATTGCTCCGGACAGCCTCGCTTGCTCCGGATGGTCTCTCTGCTCCAAGAATTCATTTCTTATTGTTCTTCATAAGTCCTCTGTAGCTGACTCCAGACGCACCAGAGGAGGGCATCAGATCTTGTTACAGGTGGTTGTAAGCCACCATGTGGTTGCTGGGATTTGAACTCATCACCTTCGGAAGAGCAGTCGGGTGCTCTAACCCGCTGAGCCATCTCACCAGCCCCTCTCATATCCTTTTACTGTCTGTGGAGTATGTGACGTAGTACAGTACTATTCTGCTTCTCTGCCTGGATACTGGCAACTCATGTCATCTCTCTGCTTTGTCAGTGTTACAAAAAGTTACCCTTTAGATTATTTTTTCCATTTTCTGATTTTTATATTCTTTATTATTTCCCCCTTTGCTTTATTTGAGCTTATTTTGACTGTGCACCCTAGATTTCACATAACCCAGGCTGACCTCCACCTCCCAAGCACTGTGGTCACTGATGTGTTTCACACACCCAACTCTCTAGGTTTCTTAAGGTGAAAGCTGAGGTCTCTGAAGAGTTACTTTATTTTCTAATACTATGATGTTGATGTAATAGCACTGATATATTTGGAGCCTCACAAGTTTTATATGGTATATTTTCTTTCTTTTTTTTGGGGGGGGGTGTTCCAGATAGGGTTTCTCTGTATAGCCATGGCCATCCTGGAACTCACTCTGTAGACCAGGCTGGCCTCGAACTCAGAAATCTGCCTGCCTCTGCCTCCCGAGTGCTGGGATTAAAGGCATGCGCCACCATGCCCGGCTTTCTTTCTTTCTTTCTTTCTTTTTTTTTTTTTTAATGAAAGTATTTTCCAATTTCCTTTGAGACGTCCTGAGAATTACTTAGAAGTATATTGTTTTCCACTGTTTGGAGATTCTTCTTGCTTTTACTAATTTCCAATGTTATTCCAATATGGTAGTTAAACATAACTTGCATTATTTTCAACTGTTCTTTTTTTTTTTAATGATCCAGGAAGCAGCCTGCCTTAGGAATTTTCAGTATGCACTTGAAAGAAATAACTATTTTGCTGTTGTTGGGTGGATGTCAGATCTAGTTGATGGTACTGTTGAGTCCTTCAGTATGTGTGTGTGTGTGTGTGTGTGTGTGTGTGTGTGTGTGTGTGTGTGTATAAAATCTGGGCATGATGGTTATCTGTCTATTGTGTCATCTATTATCAAGAGAGAAGTACAGATGTCTTCAGCTGCAAGTGCCAATTTACTTATTCTTCTGCTTCCCACAGGCCAACAACTTTCATGCATTTTGAAGTTCTGTTGTTAAATGTATAAACAGACACAATTTAAAATTTTTAAATTACATTTACGTATTTTATTTGTGTATGGGTGTTTGTGCCATAGCACACATATAGAGATAAGAAAACAACTTCCATATAGTCCTGGGGATTGAACTCGGGTTGTCAGGATTGGCAGCAGGTACTTTCAGCCCTTTAAGCCATATTCCCATGCAACGATCTTTCTTTCTTTCTTTCTTTCTTTCTTTCTTTCTTTCTTTCTTTCTTTCTTTCTTTCTTTCTTTCTTTCTTTCTTTCTTTCTTTCTTTCTTTCTTTCTGAGATAGGTAGCTCAGGCTACCCTGGAACTCACTCTGTAGAACAGACTGGCCTCAAACTCAGAGATCTACCTGCCTCTGCCTCCCATGAGTTCGTACTAAAGGCATGCACTACCACCACCACCACTACCACCATCACACACACACACACACACACACACACATGCACACATGCACACATGCACACAAACACACAAAACCTGCTGCAAGAATCAAACTAGAACCTTGACACTGAGCTACACCTGCAGGTCTGGACATTGTCCCTAGTCACTTTTTCTACTCAGAAGTCTACTTTGTTTGAGATTCATATTGATGTTTTCTTTTCATGAACATTTGTATATTGCATATTTTCCTATTCAATTTTTATGTCCTTGTTTGTAGGGCCAGAATGCCATGCAACTTGGGGAGCCAGTCTGGAGCAAGAGTGAGGATGAGACATGTTCAAAACCTGAAAATCTCGTCCTGAGACTGGCAGGAGTTAGAACTGCTTCCTCCTTGCGATGGGCCTGCATGTTTCAGCTCATGTAAGCCTTACAACCTCAACCTCTGCCACCGTTGAGGTAGTCACATAGCCTGGTGGCCAAATTACAGGCTAAACTTTCTCTTCTTATAAGGACATGTCTTAGAATTCCTCCTCATGCAAATGAAACATTCCTAGTACTTCCAGCCAATGATCAATCTACACTCACCCCCAACCCCCTACTCATTCCCCAAGGTTTATGTAGCCCTTGTGCACCATGAAAAAAAAGATATGTTTCACAGAAAACTGTCTGTGGAGAAGGCTATTTCTCCTACACTCATGCCAGCTGAGTTCTTTGAGATACACCCAGCAGCTAAGCTTCATTCCTTCTAGGCATCGCAGTGTGCAACAGTGCCTGCAGGGCAGAAGCAAAACTGGGCTGACAATACTTGAAGCACGTTTTTTATTAGATAGCACATACTTTCATGGGGTATTCAGTTGGCACACTGACATCAATTATATGTTATTGAGGTCAGCTACATGGCAACTTAATATTATTAATATATTTGGGTTAATGTCAACAATTTAACCATTTGTTTTTGGTTTGAATCTACTCATTCTTGTTTCCCCTATCTTGCCTTCTGTTCTTTGAGCTTCTTAGTATTTATTGCATCTGTTGAGATTTTACTATCAGCTGAATGGGAAAACCTCATCCCCCATATAGACAGACCTTCTAAAGCATATAGCATCTCTAATCATAAAAACTCAATCAGACGCCGGGTGGTGGTGGAGCACGCCTTTAATCCCAGAACTTGGGAGGCAGAGGCAGGTGGATTTCTGAGTTCAAGGCCAGCCTGGTCTACAAAGTGAATTCCAGGACGGCCAGGACTACACAGAGAAACCCTATCTCAGAAAAAACAAAAAACAAAAAACAAAAAAACAAAACAATCAGACAATGTTGATTTTTTGCTTTCAAGAGAATTGTCTGAATTTACCATGTTTCCACCATTGTGGAACTTCCTTCATAATGTTCTATTTTCTCACAGTACCATTCCTCCTTTGCTTAGGATTTAGTAGAGTAATTTTCAAGCACATATTCTAGCAGCAGTCTCTTTTCATTCTCATGGGAGTATTTTCTTCACCTCAATCCTGAAGGAGGTTTTTTGTTGCATGCACAGAACTCTGGAGTAAGGTAGGTCTGATCTGGTCTTTCCTTTCCTCTTTCCTTTCCTCTTTCCTTTCCTCTTTCCTTTCCTCTTTCCTTTCCTCTTTCCTTTCCTTTCCTCCTCCCTCCCTCCTTCCCTCCCTCTCTGTCTCTTCTTTCTTTCAGCACTTTAAAAGATATTTGCTGCTTCCTGCTTTCATAATTTCTTAAGGAAAAAACCACCATTGGGTCTAGAAAGATGGCTTAGTGGATCATCTCTTCCACTTCCTCTTATATCTGATTAGCTCAAACTGGGCCTATTGGCTTTGGGCAAGGAAGCACCAGGCAGTGATTTTGTTTAGAAGTGGCACTTCACCACAAGAGTAAAAGATGGTCTGGTTAAGCAAGCAGATTAGAACTGATCATACAACTCAGTTCTAGAACTCTGTACCTAGATAAGCTGCTACATAGCTGGAGTACACCACAAATGTACAATGTCCACCACAAAATTCAACTAACATAGCATAGAAATATTCAGCACTTAAAAAGCTGAAGTCCCATATGAAGTTAGATAACCTTGTAGCCCCAAATAAGAAAATAGAAATTTTAGGGCTGGCAAAGCACACCTATCCAGGGTATGTAAGGCCTTGCAATCACTTCTAATACCACCCTTCTTCCACATGAAGAAATAAAGTACAGAAAAATTCTATTAAGAGTAAACTGTCTTAGCTATTGTAAAGTGTGTTCATTGACATTTGTGCTAATAGATGTTTATTAATGATCACAAGTAAATCAATGACTAGTGCCTAATACTTCCCTTTACTATTCTAATATAACCTGTGAGATATGAGAATAGGCTTGCATAAAGCCATACTCTGTGCTCACACAGTACCATTTACTATTACTTTGTTTTATTTGGTCACTATGCTGAAGAAGGGCAGTAAATCATTTAGTCAAAGCAATTTAAAATACTCCTCTCTGAGACTATGTCTTTTATGCATTGCACTGTAGACTACTGACTCATAGTTGGTGCTGTCTCTTTGTGTCTCCAACAAATTCCCATTATTGTGGTTGCTTTTGTTTTTTGTTTTCAAGACAGGGTTTCTCTGTGTAGTCTTGGCTGTCCTGGAATTCGAGCTGTAGAACAGTTTGGCCTCAAACTCAAGGGCTCTACCTGCCTCTGCCTCTTGGGTGCTGGGATTAAAGGCATGTGCCACTACTGCTTCGCTATTATTATAGTTGGTTTTAAAGTCAATTTGCCACAGGTTATAAGTTACATATCTGAGTAGGGAGCCTCACCTGAAGGATTATCCTAATTGATAAGGTAAGGGTATTTCAGAAGGATGTTTGCTCTTACCTGTTTCCAGTTTAGCCTCTATCTTGTCACAAGTTGTTATGTCCTGTTGTGAGTGCTGCTGACTCTTGGCTGACAGTAGAGCCAGTATTCCCAAGCTTTCACTGTGGGATAGAGAGTAGTGCCTATCCAAGGACCATTCATGCTTCTGGCACAAGACTGGAATTATTGAGGCTGACCTTATGGACTAAGAAACCATCAGTCATTCCATCCCCTGTCCCTCCTCCAATGAGAGACAGCTATTCTGGGACTACTCTGACTTTTGAAGCATGTGTTGTAGCATGAATGCAGAACGAATCTGTGGTTTTAAGTCCCTTGGATTTGGCAGGCATTTCTTACTACAAAATCAGCATTCTCTCCTGATGGATGGATGCCTTACTATAATCCTGCCCTCAGTAATGGGGCGGCGGGGCGGGGGTTGGGGGGGAGAATAGCAGAGAGAGGCCAGTATGCAGCACATTCCTCTTTTCTCAGTATTTGGGAGACTGAAGTGGAAGGACCCTGATTTCAAGACCAGCCTGGGCTTTATAGCATGATCTGGACTTAAAATTAAAGAAAAAAAAAAGATACTAAACACAGTTTAATCAGCACAGAGACTCAAAGATAACCCTGTTGTCTTAAAACACCTAGACACATTCTAAAAGATGTTCTGGGGTGCAGAAATGTCTCCACAGTTAAAAATACTTGTACAAATGAGAAAATTACTCTGAAGGGGCACTCATGTTTCTTCCCCCAACACTAAATAACTTAAAATTTGGACATAACTAGTTATAAAATCAGAAACTTGAGCATGAAATAAATGCTTAGACCTAGTTAGCATTATAAATGCTTGCATCTAGATTTCTTTTGTTGGTTTGTTAGATTTCTTTGACAGGGTCTTTCTATGTAGCCTTGGCTGCCTGGAGCTTGCATATAAACCTGGCTATCTTTGACTTTGGGGAGGCCCTCCTCTCCCTGTCTCCTGAGCCCCTATGCTTGATGAAACAATAGGACTCTTTCCGATTGTGGAAAGTTAAACAGAAAAAAATGTAAAGAAAATGTAGTTGCTAGTGAGAGAACTAAGGTAAAATACCCCACAGAGAAGTCAAGACCAGGATGGTCTTGTGGTAAAGGTGGAATGACACCACTCTTTCCCAATTCTGTGGCTGAAGATTTAAAACAACCTGGTTTTAAAGATGGAGCCTCTGACTTTTTTTTCCTCCATGAGACATGGCAGTGATTTGATTCCTGTCCTAGGATTTATGTCGAACATTACCTTTCTTTCTGATTCATGCTACCTATACTAAAACATCATTGTTTGGGAGAACCTGGATGAGTCTCCAGTGCTAATACTTGTGGTAATCCCCACCTGTCTGGGGAGGGAGCGTCTGTTCAAAATTGCCTCACTGATGACTGAATACCAACCAGAAAGTAATTTTTTCTACTAGATACATCTATAAAGAACATGTATTAGGCATTGTAAGATTAACAATAATAAAATACAGCACGTTCAACTCTATATAGCCCTACAAAAGTTCTATGATTTCTCCTGTCCAAGTGCTAAGCAGGCCAGACCTGGCTTAGATTCTGAGCTCAGACAAGATCAGGGCATTTGGAGTAATATAGCCATAACCTGGTCTCTAAACAATAATGTACTGTATTGTACTCAACCTTCTGGTGACATGAGGTGACACAAGGTCAATGTGAAGAGATCAAATGAGGTGAATGACTAAGCATTTGTCAGGAACTGTGGCAATCGATTTGTAGTTCACGGTGACAGCAAAACTAGCAGGAATCCATTTCCTTCTTTACAATTTGTTGTTTTCCAACCCAGACTGGAACTTGCTATATAAAGAAGGATGGCCTTGAACTCTCGGTGCTCCTGCCTCCACTTGCCAAGCACTGTGATGTCTGCATGAGCCACCATGACTAGTTTTCTTTAAAATTTCAGGCTGGAGAGATGGCTCAGTGGTTAAGAGCATTGACTGCTCTTCTGAAGGCCCTAGTTCAAATCCCAACAACCACATGGTGGCTCACAACCATCCATAATGAGATCTGATGCCCTCCTCTAAGGTGTCTGAAGACAGCTACAGTGTACTTAAATATAATAAATAAATCTTAAAAAAATAAATAAAAATAAAATTTCAGATAAGCATTTGTAGACCTTAGTTACTTTAGCACTCGGCATTTTTTCTCTCCTTACGGAGTCAGTTCAAGGAAGCACTTCATGACTTCTCTTAGGCATATTCAAATTGTCAGAATCACTACTCACAAATGCTCTGGCCACTGTTAAACATGAGCACTGTGACACCCTGACAGTTCATCTGATAACCAAGACTGAGGCAAACCTAAGAAGCCCTCACTTCGCTTGCTCTCAGTGGGCTTTAAGTCAGGTGTGAAGGCACACAGCACACTCCTGTCATTCCAGCACTCAGGAGGCAGAGCCAAGCGGACTGCAAGTTTCAGGATAGACTGTACTACATAGTGAATCCTTGTCTCAAAAAAAAAAAATCACTAATTTTAAGATGGCAAACATTGTAGCTTCAGTAATTGGAAGCTGGGAGGTAGGCAAATGGCCTAGTTGAGTAACACAGCTAACTGACTAAGGGAAAACAGCATCTGTATCATGGAATTGCTGCATTAAAGGATGAGTCACAGTCTGTAAAGGATGGGGCAGAAAGCAGGACACTGTCATTGATGTCTACGAAAAAATAAAGAGGAGATATGTTCTATGGGGGTGTAAGTGAGGTATGGGGGAAGGGGATGTCTTAGCAGGCCCATGCCAAGGCTTCCCTTCCCCTAAGGGACCAGCCACACAATGGTATAGAATAGAGTTTATTCGGGGCATGGGGAGGGGAGTTAAGAGGGTAGTAGAGGCAGAGAAAGGCAGAGAAAGAGAGTAGAGAAGTAGAGGCCAGGCATGAATACATGGAGAGACCAGGAAGGGAAGGGGGGAAGAGAAGGAGGAAGGGAAGAGCCCAAAAGGGCAAGAGAGCAAGGAGGGGCAAGCAGCCCCTTTTATTTTATAGTCACTCAGGCCTACCTGGCTGTTGCCAGGTTACTGTGGGGAGGAGCATACCCGGCTGTTGCTAGGTAACTGTGGGGTGGAGCTTAGACAGAATGCTAATAGTCATGCTATGCAGAATGATGCATAATTTACAACTTACGAATCACTTATTTCTGAAACTTTCAAATTAACATTTCAGACTTCGGGTGAGTGTGGGAAATGAAGCCATAGATAGTGAAGTGTAGATGAGACTATTACAGCCTAGAGGACATCTCTTCCTTCCGGAAAAGGGCAGAGTCACTCTGGAAGCAATTTAGAGATCTTTAGACTGCTGCTTCTTCTGTGAGGGACAAGGAGGCTTTCCTCTGGTTTCTAGAAGGCAGGGCCTACAGAGAGAGGTGAGGCTATGTAGAGGCCTGCGTAAACTGATTATGTAGGCAGTTTACTACTTTGAAGACAGTAAGAATGGATGAATTCGGGAGCCGGGCCATTTTGTTAGAATAGTGAAAATGTCACTTTGAGGTATGAAATCAGAGGCCCTTGTGTAGTAGAGGGGCTCTTCTCTAGCTGTGTTCTGGATTACTGAGTGCTGCTAAGAACAGTCAACAGGAGAAAGTCAATACTCACCAGTCAGTATAGACTTTCCTTTGATCGGGTTTTGTTTAAAAACCCGGGCCCTTTCATTTAACTTCCCCACCAAATATATATCTTCTTTCTCTCAGAACTGGGGTGACTTGAACCAGTTCTAACCAGACTGTACAGACTTCTAATCAGCTCCCTGATCTTCTCTTCAACCCCCTCCCACTGGGGTGGTAGCTCCACTCTATGAGCCTTTCTGGGGTTGCTTTACCCCCACTTCCCTCTGAAGTCCTGGGAAATCAACATGTGGCCTTGCACATGGAGATTTTATTTTGATATAGGATCTAAGTTGCTCAACTGGTCTTGAGTTTGTCTTCCCTTTGCCTCAACCCCCAGGACAGTTTGGGAATACAAGTCAACACCACCATACCTCAATGCTTTACTCTGACAGCCCTCTTCTGCTCCACTTAGATCCTGTCTTTTTTTCCAGTAAGACTGCATTAACATCTCTCACCCACTGTTGTCTTTAGGCTTGATAGCTTTTGTATTTTCTCAATTTAAACAGCTTTCACAGAAAACAAACCTATTTAAGTGTTCTTGCATTGAACCAAAATCTCCTTTGAAGTGTGTTTGTTTTTTAAATTGAGAATCTGAGCTGGTGAGATGGCTCAGCAAGTGTTTGCCACCAAGCTTCACAAAATGACCAGAGTCCAATCTCCAGAATACACATGGTGGAAGGGCTGAAAACTGTCCTCTGATGTACACACAAATATATGTGCATAAACATGAATGTTACATATGAGTGAATTATTTTAAAAAATCAATGCTATAACTATAGACTATTTAATGTGAAAAAAATGTTCATAATATATTCCTTTTCTTCCCCCCAAATCTTTGGTTTTCCTGATTGAAATGAAAAAATATATTTTAGGGTTTTGTTTTGTTTTTTGCAAAAAGTAACAAACATATGGTCATTTGATAGTAATCCAACTCATAACCAAGTAATCCCCTCAGAATCCTAACCTCCAAACAGGCTGGCTTCTGCTTCTCTATCAAATGTACTGTTTACTGATTCCATAATCATTACCATGAGAGAGAACACATGCTAGCACTACGATATTAACAGGCATTAACTCTGGACAGAGGAATTCATGGCTTCTCCTTTTCCAGTGTGTTCTCATGTTTCTGTGTGTATGCGGGGTTGGGTGACAGAGGACAAACTTCAGGAGATGCTGCTCTCATTCCACCATGTGGAACCTGGAGCCTGAGCAGAGGTAGTCAAGCTCACTGCCATGCCCTTTTCCCACCAGCAACCTCACACACCGCTTTCTAACATTTCTAACTAAACATACTAGTTTAATTTTTGAACAATTTTAGGAAAAAAAATCATAATCTAAAAAAACTGTGTGAGAGCACATGACTGTAACTGCCCTGGAACTAGGCTCACAACAGTTGTTGAGCTGCCCTTCATGGATGCTAGGAATCAAAGTGGCTCTCTGTAAGAGCAAGAAATACTCCTAGCCACTGAACCATCTCCCCACCCACAAAAAAAAAATCCTCATAATTTGAAAATACACATTAGTTAGTCCAACTTGATTTTGCAAATTTTCATTAAAAAAACCCTCAAGATGTAGTTAAAGGTCCTGATGTTTACAAATAAAACCTCTTAAAATTCTGTTATTGCTAATGGGTAAATATCATTTAAGTATAATGTTTCTAACAGCTATATAATTTATGTTAAACCCGACAAGGATATATGCCATCATTAATAAACGGGCATCCTGCCGGGCAGTGGTGGTGCACGCCTTTAATCCCAGCACTTGGGAGGCAGAGGCAGGTGGATTTCTGAGTTTGAGGCCAGCCTGGTCTACAGAGTGAGTTCCAGGACAGCCAGAACTATACAGAGAAACCCTGTCTCGAAAAACCAGAATAAATAAATAAATAAAAATAAATAAACGGGCATCCTTCTGATTTTTTTCTTTTGCCCATTATTTAACTGGTTGGTGTGAAAATGTCTGACCTGGAAGTCCTATGTGGCTTCCAGGCCTTCCAAAGTTTTCCGCCCCTAACTTTGTGATTCTTGTCTCCTCTGTGAGATGATAAACCATATAGTTTTATGTCAAACTTACTACTCAATCCCTATGGAGTTTTTTAGTCAATGCATTTACATTGTTTTACTTCAATTTTTCTACTGCTGGGGATTAAACACTGAGCCTTTAACATGACTATAGACAGCTGTCACTTAGCTAACTCTCCTGAGCTGCAGACTATACCTTACATTCAACATTCACAGTCCCCCAAACTTCGCACAAGGCGAGAATTCTACTCTGAGAAACCTAGCAAACTAAGCTCCAGGCCAACCTGGGTTATAGAGTAATAAACCCAGTCTCGAAAACAAATCTATCAGCTCTTCTATTCAAATGTCCTGCTAATGCCGCAAAACCAAAATCCATTCGTTTCAACACAAATCATTCCAAGTTGGTTATCAACCTACAACCCAAAATTTTAATTCTATTTGTTTTTCCAATAGAGTGATTGGCCGAGGTGTCTCCATACCCAGCAGTGCCTGGGTCTGGAGGATGGCCGTTTTTGTCCCGATGCTCCTCACTCTTCCTCAAGGGTTAACCTGAGCCTTCTTTCTGCAGAACCTGGCCTCGTCTCCCTCCACCTCCCATCCTAGGGCTCTGAGGAAAGCCTCGCTTGCCCCCTGGGGCCTACCAGCGAGGAGCACGAACGCGCCCAGCGAATTCGTGTCAGCACTGCCCTAGATTTTCAGTCAAGGTACAGATGACCTCGCCCACTGGTGCAGAGCGCACCCCGCCGGAACGCCTCTGCGCACGCGCACAACCGGCAGGGCCGCTCTAGGCACGCAGCGTGGTCCCGTCTCGTTGGCACCGGCGCTGAGGGCGCCCGCCCTGTACGCTGGAGCGGGAGGCTGTCCTGCGTGCTGTTCCCACGCTCTTCTCCACACCTCCGCGATAAAGGCGCGGGCTGCGCACACTCCTGCGAGAAGAGGGATCGCGCTTCCTCAGAAGGCTAGATGTCCCTCCCTCAGCCGTCACGGCTTACCTCCTCGGCCCTTGTTTCCGGTGGCGAGGCTCTGAGCCCTTCACCTTTCCGGAGTCCGGCGTGGTGCTGGCAACGCCTCTCTCATCGCCTCGTCCTAAAAATAATGCGTTAAAAAATTCAGTTTGTTATGAGAGCAGCATTCCAACAGTACACAATTATATCCGAAATAGTTAAGCAATAAAAGAAAAAAAATGCCGGGCGTTGTTGAGGCAGGAGGATTACTGTGAATTCTAATCCACCTTGGACTACATACCTGAGATTGTGTCAAAAACCACGGAGTGGGGGAAATTAAGTGAAGTAATCTCTATGTTGGGAACCAAAGGTATAGTCAAGGTCAGCTTGAAACATGCCTGGGCTACCTAAGGTGGCTCTGCCCACCAGAGTGGGATACAACCCACAGAGGGTATTGTCATAGTTCTATAGAGTTTTCAAATATGCACAAAGGAGTTTTTGGTGCCTCTTTTCCAGGTCTTATATACATTTTAAGTGGTCGTATGGCTATTCTAGTTGTTTAAAGAACTCATAGTTACTGGACTTTTAAGGTATTTACAATTTTTCATTTCTACAAGCAATGATCGATTGCTAGATCAAAGGGAATGCCCATTTGTAAGATTCTGAACCTTAACAGAGGCTTCCTAGACGTGTTCTTCTTAAAATGCATTTTCCCAGTAAGTATTAGAATGCGGCGTGACAGCATGAATCATTCTGTTACTAGTCGGCCTTTTGTCAGACTCTTGTATGAATTTGCATTTTGTTACCTGGGTATAAAACTGAATACTTTACATATACTTATTGGTTCTTTATGAATTCCTTGCTTATAATTTGTTTTCTTTATATTCGAGGTATTCACATTTTTAAAACTTACAGTGCTTTTGTATATTAGCAATATAAACTTTTATTTAAATATTGCAAAAAACGTTTGGCTATTAAAGCCAGTAAGGTTTAGTTTGTGAAAGGTTTTTAACTTTGTTGTAGGCATATTTAATCAAGCTTTCATTCCTCTCCAACCTCCTGCTTACCTTATTGCATTTCCTTATACAGTTGCAGGGTTTTTATTGTACATGTGCACACATGTCATTTACTTCATTAGAAGTTTACTTAAAAGGAGCAAGATTTTTCAGAAAGCTTTTTTAAAAATAGGGCTGGTGAGATGGCTTGGCTGGTAAAGGCCCCGAAGCCTCCTGAGTCGGATCCTTAGAACCCACATAGTGGAAGGACAGAACCAGCTCTGACAAGTTGTGATATGCATCTCTTTCCACAGTAAAATCTTGTAATAAAATGTAAAAGGGAAGAGAGGGGCTGGAGGTGTAGTGCATTGATAAAGTATGCTGCCTAGAATCTTCCAGACCCTAGATACGATGCTCAGTATGGCAGAGGCAAGAGGCAGAGGTAGGCAGATCTCTGAGTTCGAGGCCAGCCTGACCTACAGAGTGAGTTCCAGGACAGCCAGGGCTACAAAGAGAAACCCTGTCTCAAAGAGATGGGGGGGGGGGAGAAAGAGAGAGAAGAAAATGCTGCTTTTACAAAACCCTAACTTTTCAAATGTACCTTTCCGTCTATTCTATTGATTTGCTACTGAACAGTAATGTTCAGTACTGTTTCCGTGAATCTAAAAAATTGTTTTAGGGCCCTGATATAGCTGTCTCGTGTGAGGCTATGCCAGTGCCTGGCAAACACAGAAGTGGATGCTCACAATCAGCTATTAGATGGAACACAGGGTTCCCAAGGGAGGAGCTAGAGAAAGTACCCAAGGAGCTGAAGGGGTCTCCAACCCTACAGGTAGAAGAACAATATGAACTAACTAGTACCCCCAGAGCTCGTGTCTCTAGCTGCACATATAGCAGAAGATGGCCTAGTTGGCCATCATTGGGAAGAGAGGCCCCTTGGTCATATAAACTTTATATGCCCCAGTACAGGGGAACGCCAGGGCCAAGATGTGGGAGTAGGTGGGTAGGAGCAGGGTGGGGGATGGGGGAGGCTATAGGGGACTTTCGGTATAACATTTAAAATGTAAATGAAGAAAATATCTAATAAAAATTGGAAAAAAANNNNGGCCTAGTTGGCCATCATTGGGAAGAGAGGCCCCTTGGTCATATAAACTTTATATGCCCCAGTACAGGGGAACGCCAGGGCCAAGATGTGGGAGTAGGTGGGTAGGAGCAGGGTGGGGGATGGGGGAGGCTATAGGGGACTTTCGGTATAACATTTAAAATGTAAATGAAGAAAATATCTAATAAAAATTGGAAAAAAATAAAATAAAGTGAAAATTTTTTTTCTGCATTTGTATATATTATTGTGTGAGTGTATGTGCAAGTGTGTGTGTGCATGCATGTGCATGAGAGAATATGTTTAAGTGTGTGTATATTTGTATGTGTGTATATGCATGTATGTGTGTCAGTGTGTGTGTACAAGTATGTGTATGCATTTATATGTGTCATTAGTGTATGTGTGTGCATGTGTGTATGCATGTATGTGTGTCATTAGTGTGTGTGTGCATATGTGTGTGTATTAGAGGAAAGTATCATAGAACTGCTTCATTCCTCCACATTTACATGGAATCCAGGAATTGAACTCAGGTTATCAGATTTTGTAGTAAGTGCTTTTACCTGCTGAACCATTTTCTTGGCCATCAAATTTAAAAATATATTTACTATTATTTGTGTGTGGATGATGAGAGGGCATGTGTGCCATGAGATGCATGTGGAAGTCAGGGGACAACTTTGTGGACTTGCTTCTCCCCTTTCACTTTTCGTGTGTGGGAAACTCGGTATGAGCATCCCTGCAAATGCTATGCCAGGCAGAGCAGTAACTGGAGTAACGTCTGTGTGAGGCAAGAAAGACATCTGCTGTCCGTTCACACCTCTAAAGTCTGTTCTTGGGCAGTTTATTCTAGGCACATTTAAGTACAGTACAACTTTGGAAAAAGTTTCCTGGTAACAGTTAACCAAATCCCACGTGCATGATAAAGCTCAAGGCGTGACTACATTGAAACCCTTTTGTAAAGTACATATGACATCTTCCATGAAGATGGGTTCTATTGACTGGGAAATAGTGCTCAAAAGAGAGGTCTCTGGAGTAAGAGTCTGGGATAAACATAGTAGTCTGTGGGATTCAGGTGTGGCCTGGCCCCACAGGTCACACAGATCACCAAGTTATTTACTACTTCCATTCCTAGCCTTCTGGGCAGAACAGGTTATATATCTCTTCTCTTGAGTAGATAACCTTGCGAGTTTAACATTAATACCTTTCCTAGTGCTTTATCTGTGAGCACAGGACCCCATTTCCTGTACAACTTAGGCTTGTGGGTCAAGTGCTTTTTCTGGTTGAACAATCTCACTGGCTCTGTTTAATGCACCTCTAGTTTTTAAAGTTTCAGTAGTGCGAATCTTTGTCTTAAGAACTAGATAGGTGTAACAATGCATGCCTTTAATGGAAGCACTTGGGAAGCAGAGGTTGGTAGGTCTCTGCAAGTTCAAGACCAGCCAGAGCTACGTAGTGAGACCCAAGACTTAGGATTTTGGTTGGAATTTGTATTAGTTTTCTCATTGTTCGTGATGACTAGGCAACTTCGGGGAAGAAAGCTTATTTCAGATTATACTTGAGGGATACAGTCCGCCATGCAGGTAAGGGCATGAGGGGACGGCAGGAGGCGTGTGAGGCAGCTGATCACATTGTGTCTGCAGGCGGGAAGCAGAGAGATCAGTTCTGGTGTTCAACTTACTTTTTATTCAGTCTGGGCCTCCTTCAATGCAACAGTGCCACCATATTTCAGGTAGATTTCCTTCAGTTAACTCAATCTAGAGAATCCCTCACTGACTGACGTACCTAGTGGCTTGTCTCCTAGGTTATTCTAGATTCTTGCAAGTTGACAGCTAGTATTAACCTTCGAAAATTCACTCCTTGTCAATTTGACAGCCACACATAATTTTTATGTCATAGGACTTTTCAACCCCTTGTGGCTCTGGCGCATGGCCATCTCCTAATGCTAAAGACATTCAGTCCCACTTTGCATTCCACAAGGTGGAACCCTCCATGGCTGCCCTCAGGACACCCTTCCTGCTTGCCAGAGCAGAGCTCCAGGTTCCTCTTTTCTTTTCTTTTCTTTCCTTTTCTTTTCTTTTCTTTTCTTTTCTTTTCTTTTCTTTTCTTTTCTTTTCTTTTCTTTTCTTTTTTCTTTCTTTTTTAATAATTTTTATTTTATGTGCACTGGTGTTTTGCCTGCATGTGTGTCTGTCTGTATCTGGTTGTCAGAATCCCTGTAGCTGGAGTTATAGATAGTGGTTAACTGCCATGTGAGTGCTGGGAATTCAACCCAGGTCTTCTGGAAGAGTAGCCAGTGCTCTTAGTGAACCATCTCTCCAGCCCTCTGGGTTTCTTTTTAATCGCATTAATCTGTTTAACAACCATGGAGCTTTGAGACAAACCATGTTTGTCATTTTAAACTTGCTCACACTTGACTAGGCAACTTGGGGGAAGAAAGCTTCCCGATTTTGCTCTCTCCACTAAGGACTGCACTCCAAAGAGCAGGGAATAGCACACACAGCATGAATGCTGCCTGGTTTTGAAATTTCTTCCATCAAAAACATTAGGATCTGGACTTTGTGTTGCCCAAGTTCTCAGGATGTGGGCTGGATGTAGTCCCGGTCCTGAGAACCTCATGAGCTAGGTTTCCACTGACACATTGCTCTTGGCATTGTTGTTTTTCATATTCCATAAAAATGCCCCAATGTGTGCTGCTTCTAGGATCCTAGAGATCCAAAGTCTCCGGCATCCTCCCACAAAAGCTTTTACATCACCTGAGATCTACGTAACTTTATTTATGGCAGCAACGGCTCCACTTCTAAGTACCAACTTGTCAGAACACGACAGAATGGAGTCATACGAAGATATTAGTGCTTGTGACGAAACATTAAGAAAATACGAGCCTTGTGATCTCAGTTCCTTCAAACATGGAGCTGTTCTTAGAATGTACTTTCATACTTCTCCCAGGTGTAGCCTGTAGAGTGAGTTCACTTCAGATTACTCATTAAACTGCCTATTGTTATTTGTTTATATGCCTCTATGGAAAACATGTTTCTGCCATGTGCAATTTGTCCTTGTGATTGTACACTTTACTCATGGGACTCCTCTGAACACTCGGAGTATAAATTGAATGGTTCTCTGAATAAAGTTGGCTATTGCATGAGGCTTTAGTGTGCCTTATTTATCAGCTGCACTATCTCAGGTCGCATCACCTCTGGGGCAGCGACACCAGCTTTCTGTCTAGTTACTTGCTTTGTTGTCATGAAAAGATAGCCAGCCAAAGCAACATAAGGAGTAAAGGATTTCCTGTGCTTTCCGTTTTACTGAAGTTCACCATAGGGGTGAAGCCAGGGCAGCAGAGCAGGAGTGTACTGCATCTGTATGCAGGGAGCGGACATGAAGGAATGCTGGCGTTTAGCTTTCTTCTTTTTATTTATTGTAGAAACCCTGCTTTTGCCCACATTTAGACGGACTCTTCCCATCTCAATAACTCAGCACAGACACTTCCTAACATAATGTCCATTGCCTTCCTTTCTAGATGTTTTAGATTTTGTCAAGTTGGTAACATTAATCATCAAGAATTGTATTAAAATTCCAGATCATAGCCGGGCCAGGCGTGGTGGTACACGCCTTTAATCCCAGCACGTGGGAGACAGAGGCAGGCAGATTTTCAAGTTTGAAGCCAGCCTGTTCAACAAAGTGAGTTCCAGGACAGCCAGGGCTACACAGAGAAACCCTGTCTCAAAAAACCAAAAAAGAAAAAAGAAAAATTCTAGATCATGGAAAATGGATGTTATGTAAATTAATTTTACTTTTGCAATACTAATGATTGATCCCAGGGTCTTGCATGTGCTACCAAGTGCTGAACCACTGAGCTACACTCCCAATGAAGAAACAGATTCTTTATAAAGGTAATATAGACATAGTTGTACCAAGTGCTTCATTTGTGTTCAGTTGTTTTCATGAGACACTGTGTTGTGTAGCCCAAGTGACCAGGCCATTGAACTTTTGACCCACCTGCCTCAGACCAGCTAGTATTAGAGGTGTAAGCCACCACACAAACTGAGCAGTGGTCTCTCTTATGTTAATTTATTTAATTCGCAGAACCTCACTGCTATTGTTAACTTGACCTGTCCCTCCCACCCCTGTCATGGGTGGCCGAAACAGAGGTAATAGAAAACTGATTCAAGCCACGAGTGGTGGCACATGCCTTTAATCCCAGTACTGGGGAGGCAGAGGCAGGCAGATTTCTGAGTTCGAGGCCAGCCTGGTCTACAAAGTGAGTTCCAGGACAGCCAGGGCTACACAGAGAAACCCTGTCTC
>LR749685.1:968406-1230554 GCA_902729485.2 Mus minutoides | reverse complement strand
TGTGTGTGTGTGTGTGTGTGTGTCTGCCTTTGTATGTGCCTATGTGAGTTTATAGGCACCATGTGAGTTCAGGTGATGACAGAGACCAGAAGAGAGTGTCAGATGCTCTGAAACTGAAGTTACAGAGTGTGAGCCATCTAATGGGGGTACTGGAGACTGAACCTGGGTCTTCTGCAGGAACAGTGTGCATGTTCAACCACTGAGCCATCCCTCTTGCCCCTGGCCTAATTTTTCTTAAACCTCTCAATGAAGCAATCTGTCCTTCATGCGTCTATTCTTCATTTCTATGTAGAAGTATTTCCTTATGTTCAGTCCGATGGCTGGTTTACCAATGCTTCACCAAATCTTTAAAAGTATAAAAATTAATGATTTTATTCAGTAAGGTAAACTGAGTGCACATTTTGTGGGGTTCCAAGCTACGTGGTAAGAAACACCTATTAAGATTTATAGAGCCAGGCAGTGGTGGCGCATGTCTTTAATCCCAGCTCTCGGGAGGCAGAGGCAGGTGGATTTCTGAGTTCGAGGCCAGCCTGGTCTACAGAGTGAGTTCCAGGACAGCCAGGGCTACACAGAGAAACCCTGTCTCAGAAAAAAAAAAAAGATTTATAGAGCCAGTAAGGTAGCTCTGACAGTAGGGATGCCACATGAGCCCAGTGATCTGAATTCAGTGCTCTGAACCCACTGAAGGTCAGGGGAGAGAACTGGCTTTTCAGAGTCATTCTCTAATATCCACATGTGCATAGTAGCACACAGGCATGCTCTCTTGTACACCTTCTCTCCCTCTCCCTCTTCTTTCCCCCTTTCTCCTTTCCTCACCCTCTCTAATAATCAAAAGGGCATCACAATACCTTGTTTTAGGTGATCGGACAGGTAAGCATAGTGGGTCATGGAAGACCATGCTCTGGGCTAAAGAGACTGAATGCTAAATAAATCAGAGGGGTAATTCAGAAGGGAAACTTAAAAGTACTGTAAGATAATATGTTAGTCAGTGTAATACTGCTAAGAAGAGACACCACAACCGTGGCAACTCTGTTAAGGGAAACATTTAATTAGGGCTTGCTTAAGGTTTCAGAGGTTCAGTCCACTGCCACTCTGGTGGGAAGCACAGCACCATACAGGCAGACATGGTGCTGAAGAAGTACCGAAGAGTTCTACATCTAGATCTGTAGGCAGCAAGAAGAAAGAGAGACACTGGACCAGGTTTGGACTTTTGAAACCTCAAAGCTCACCTCCAGTGGCATTTCCCCATCCCCCTCTTTTTTTTCTGAGACCGGGTTTCTCTATGTAGCCCTGGCTATCCTGGAACTCACTCTGTAGACCAGGCTGGCCTCGAACTCAGAAATCTGCCTGCCTCTGCCTCCCAAGAGCTAGGATTAATGGTGTGCGCCACCAGTGCGGGATCTCCAAAGACATTTCCAACAAGGCCACGCTTCCTAGTCCTTCTCAAGTTGTGCCACTCCCTGATGACTAAGAATTCAAATGTATAAGCCTGTTCTTATTCAAACCACCACAGGTGTTAAAGATATAGATCCCCAGACCTTTTAAACAAAACACTGAAGGGAGCCCAGCAGCCTGCTTTAACTGCCATCACAAGTGACCATGCTGCTCACTGAGGTTGAAGAGTCTACCTCATTCACAAGTGTGGAAAAATATACAATCTGTGTCTGTCAGTTTGCCTGAAGGGTCTTAGTCTGTATCCTAGCTAAGCTGAAACAAGCTGTATAGTCCAGGTTGGCCTTAAGTACATGGTGATCCTCCTGCATCAGCCTCCAGCATAGGCACTTTTGCCGTATTCAACAAGATAGTCAGTGATTCTGAATGAGCACAGGAATAGAGAGGGGTGAAAGATGAGATTGGAAAGGCAAGCATGCCTCACTTATAGTCTTACAGGTCATATTAAAGACTTTAAGCTTCAACAGGCACAGGGACACATACCTTTAATCCCAGCTCTTGGGAAGCAGAGATCTCTGCAGTCGAGGCCAGCCTGTCCTAAATGGTGACCTCAGAGTAAGAGAGGGCTACATAGTAATACCCCTGACTCAAAACCAAAGCCAAAACTAACAACAAAAAAGTCTTTAAACATCAGTCAACGAATACTGATTGTACCTCATGACATACAGCTATAATGAACAAAACAGAATCTTTACTCACCAGGAACTTAGTCCATAAGCAAGCGGATATGTTATGCCTGGGAAGGACAGGCTGTGGTGCAAACACTTGGAGGAGAGCAGAAGGAAATTACATGCAGTCAAAGGCCATGCAGGGCAGCTCACAGGTCCTAAGGGGAGTCGACGCTGTTTGCTAAGCAGACATGGTGTCAGTCAGCTTTCTCAATATTGTGTTTATATTCATAAATGAGAGCTGCTCTCAGCCTGGGTTAGAGACACTTCATTTTGCAGTGGCTGTTATATAGGGAGCCAACTTCTGCCATTCTCATCTGAGGTAGCTGGGGTTGAAACTCTCCTGGACCCTTCCCCTATAATTCTAGGCCATTACAGTCCCACACTAGTCCTCAAGTATAAATTCCATATAGTTATGCAAATGGTACACAGGAACTCTCTATATAGAAACTCAGAACTGGCCGAAACGTGGAGAGTAAGTGACCACCGAGAGGTCAGCATTAAGTGGAACACTTCCATTGCTTCCTCCAGAACTCAAAGCACTGTGGTGGGTGTAGGGAAAGAAAGTGAGAGCTAGCGGAGCCAAGAAGCACTGGGACACACTGCTAGAGCATTGGGACACACTGTTAGGGGACACAGTGCCCAGGAGCTACAGTTAACTAATGGTTGCTAGAGGAGGGGAAGATAAATCCCAGCTTGTGCTTATACAAGAAGAGCTACTTCAATGCAGCAGGGGCCTCCCTGGCTCACAGACACATGTGCAAAGATGGGAAGGGGGCGCTGTTGGGAAGAAGTGGTTTTTCTGGAAGGGGTAAAAGAAGCTAATCTGTTCAAAGTATACACACCCTTGAAACTGTGAGAGAAAAAGGAAACTAAAGGTTAATTCTGTGACTGTATAACATCTATGAAACAAACAAACAAACAAACAAACAAACTCTAGGGATGGAGACCAGATGACAGGTTTCCAGCGTTTGGAAGGAAGTCAATATGGTCATAAAAGAGCATTTCTATAAAGCCCAGTGTGGTGGTGTACACCTATAATTCTAGCACTTGTGAGGATGAAGCAGGAGAATCATCTACTCCAAACCAGCCCAGGCTGCACAGATTATGTCTCAAAAACAAACAAACAAGCAAACAAACAGGACAATACTTTAGTCTAGATCTAGAATGTTCTCCAAATACCAGTGTGTTGAAGGCTCGGGTCCAACACCACTTTACTGGGAGGAAACATTAAGTGTGGCCTCGTTGAACATCGTTGGAGTAGGCTGGGGAAGGAGATCAAAGGAACCTAACTTTCAAAACCATAAGCTAAAATAAACCTTTCTACAAGCTAACTCTCAAGTACTCATTACAGTTCTGGGAAGCTGATTGACCCCAGTCATGGCCTGTGGAGATAGAGTCCCGGAAATCTTCTGGGCCTTGGCTGATTGATGTCAATGTCTCAGCTCTGACATTTGTTATAGTTATGCAAATGGTACACAGGAACTCTCTGTTATTTGAAACAATTTCATATAAATATAGTAATTTCAAAATAACAAATTTTAGAACGGTGTTCTGAAGAATAATCAGGGCAACTAAGGGGGCAGAGGTGAGAGCAATTATTCTGTATAGGAGAGTTTGGAAAGTCCTCAACTGAAACACATTACCATATTACCCATGGATACCTGGAGAATCCCAGAAAGATGACCCTGGGGTGGGACCTCACAAACTCCTCCTTCATCCACATTAGAATGTCAATAGCCCAGACTTGTGCAGATAATCTGTGCTGCTATAAGTTTATGCTTGCAACATTATGGTAGATTCAAGGACTAGTGTGGGATTGTAATGGCCTAGGATTTCAGAGGAAGAATCCAGGAGAGTTTCAATCCCAGGCCTTAGACAGCATGGAGTTAGCTCTCTCCCAGCTCCCATCCTGGCACCATAAAGTTGACTCCCCCATCATCAACCCTAGTAAGAATTAGTTACCCTCATAGTTATTAGGCTTTTTCCTGGTTTGACCTTTTAAGTCCTTGTGCTCCCACTCTCAGCCCACTGCAGCTCCTGAGTATGCAGATGAAGCACCTTCCAACACCTCTGCCCTGGCCAATTGTACAGGGCTACACAAACCCTGGCCACCTCCCCAGGAGTATAAATACCCCTTTTCCAACCCCCCTCCATTATGCCTGTACACAATTAGACATGAATATGGTTAAAATCAGATATTTTATATAAGGGGAAATGTGCAGTTAAAGAAGAAAAAAAAAAAAAAAAAACCTCAGTAAAACTAGAGAACCATCCAAATTCCACACCTAGTACCAAACTGCTCCTTCTCCTTAAGTCAAACCCAGACAGTAACCAGAGCCCTGAGGTTCCTTGCTCATGTGGCCCACTGTTCCCTTGCAAGTGTATTCTGATCTTTTCCATTGTTTTGCTTTGAGTAATACTCCTTCACTGCTTTACAATCTGTGTGGGTTTTACCTCACTGTTGAACAAGAACCTGGGAACACACAGTGACTACTGGCAACACCATTGTGGTGAGCTAAGACAGAGCAACAGGAGGTAAAATGAGAGATGGTGGAGATGGTGGTGGAAGAGACAACCACACAGGTTTACAGGCCACAGTTAAGCATGTCTGACTTCGTTCTGAGGGAATGCAAAGCCGAGGAGATCCAACATGCTGTGACTTATACTTTAGAAGTATGATTTCATTCCATTAAAAAAAAAATAAGGGGCTGGTGAGATGGCTCAGTGGATAAGAGCGCCGACTGCTCTTCCGACGGTCCAGAGTTCAAATCCCAGCAACCACATGGTGGCTCACAACCATCCGTAATGAAATCTGATGCCCTCTTCTGGAGTGTCTGAAAACAGCTACAGTGTACTTACATATAATAAATAAATAAAATCTTAAAAAAAAAAAAAAAAGCAAGGAGGGCAGGGCATGGAGCAGATGGTGTTTTAAATAACTGAAGCAAGAGCCGTGCTTTGAACTGCCAGAGGAGGAGGAGGTAAGGAGCTGTCTACTTCTGTGGTTTAGTTATGGCTACCTGCTCTGATGGGCTCCATGTGGGACAGGAGAGACGCAGTCCGAGATCTGAACCTAATCATGAGGGAAATGGAACACAGAGAGAGGGAAGAGTAAACGGGAAGGTCAAAAGGTTAGGTTTCTTTTGTCTTGTTTTGTTTTTCATTTGCTGTAGAATAATCTTTTACAATGTCTTTTAAGCCAGGCAACACTTTGGGAAGCAGGGACAGGCAGTTATATAGTGAGTTCCAGGACAGCCAGGGCTATGTAGAGAGATGGTCTCTTTTCAATTCCATACATGTATAGATTTGCCATACAATTCCATACATGTCTACATGCAGAGATTCACCTCTTCCACTCCCTGGAATTCCCAACACATTCCCCCTTAGCCGTCAGTCATGTCCTTTCTTGCTTGCTCTTTCTGTAACTCATCCAGTCCACTTAGTGCTGCCTGTCAGGATGCCACCTGTCAGGATGCTGCCTGTCTGTCCGGATGCTGTCTGACCTCACTGATTCTGTTTTGTGCAGAGGTCATAAGCAGCGTTACAGCTGCAGTGAACTTATGCTCACAATGGCCACACTGTGTGTAGAGGGAGCATTACACAGTACAAGGTTGTGTGCAGTGTTATATTGTTAAAGGTCCATGATTCGCTGAAGAATGATACCCCAGACTCTAAGTAAATGCAAAGAGTGTTTTATTCTGCAGAAGTCCAGAATGCTGGGGTCTCCCCATTACCAAGATAGGGAGACACCCAAGTGAGCTTGCATACTAGGGGATTTGGGGGTAGGTGGCCTCTATGTTAATATGTTGGGTCCATTTCTACAAATATTCCATTACCAGAGTATGGGGGCTGGAAACTTGCTGGGGAGGTCTAGGAACTGTTACTGAGGAAGTCACTGAGGAAGTCTGGAAACTGTTGTTGACCCACTGTCTTTGCTTCAGGCCAGGTGGCTGGGACATTCCATTACCTGGGCAGGAAGGCTGGAGCCTGCAGTTTTTTTCTGACTTGTCTGGGCTTGCCTGGACTTGCCCAGTTTTTAGGCCTAGTCTCCTTAACTACCAGTTTGAAGTCTGACCTGGAATCAGCCTAGCCTTCTCAATGCCTTCAGTGAGTTTATGTGCACAGTGGCCACACTTCTCCACTCTCTGGCTTCTTTCCCATTCTTCCTGGTCTTTTTCCGATGCCCCCTGAATCTTGATGTGGTAGTGGATGTGAATGTCCCATTTAGAACTGTGCATTCAACAGTCACTTCCCAGGCCACGGGCTTTTGCCCAGGTTTACAGTACCAGGTATGAATTCCTCAGGAGGCCTCAGATCTAACAAGAGAGTGGCTGGCTCTCCCAGTGATCTTTATGCCATTACTGACCCAGGCACATCTTACCTGGCAAGATCCAGCTGTAAGGCATTTTCTCAATTAGTGATCAAGTGTGGAGGTCCCCCTGTGGGTAGTGCCATCCCTGGGCTGGTAGTCTTGGGTTCTATAAGAAAGCAAGCTGAGTAAGCCAGAGGAAGCAATCCAGTAAGAAACATCCCTCTATGTCCTCTGCATCAGCTCCTGCTTCTTGACCTGCTTGAGTTCTAGTCCTGATTTCCTTTGGTGATGAATAGCAACATGGAAGTGTAAGCTGAATAAACCCTTTCCTCCTCAGCTTGGTTCTTAGTCATGATGTTTGTGCAGGAATAGAAACCCTGACTAAGACAAATTGGTACCAGTAGAGTGGGGTATTCCTGTGACAACCTGACCATTTTTTTTTTTTTTTTTTTTGGTTTTTTGAGACAGGGTTTCTCTGTGTAGCCCTGGCTGTCCTGGAGCTCACTCTGTAGACCAGGCTGGCCTCGAACTCAGAAATCCGCCTGCCTCTGCCTCCGAGTGCTGGGATTAAAGGCATGCGCCACCACGCCTGGCTCCCTGACCATGTTTTGAGGACGACTGTGGAAGGACTTTGGAACTTCGGGCTAGAAAATCCATTTGGTGTTAAGAGCTCTGTGGGATGTTGTGTAGGAGCCTGGAAGATAATGTTGAGAACAGTGCAGAATATGGAGGCCTGGTTTGTAAAATTTCAGAGGGAAGATTAAAGACTCTTATCAGGGCCATTGCTATTTTGATTGTAAAGATTCTGTGGTTTTCTTAGCTGGGGCTGAAGAATCAGCTGTGATTAACAAGATACCAGAACTACTAAATCAAAACCTTTGCATTACTGGGACTATTGATGCTGGTTAGCTGGAGCTAAGAAATTAGTGGTGATTAAGAAGAGACCAGCATCATTGAGGTGAAATCTTATGGATAGTGTTTTCTGAGAGCACAAAGGCTGTGTTCCAGAGATAGCCAAGGTTTTACCCTGTGTTGCAGCAGGACTTGGTAATGTGTAAGAGTCACCCAGGTGGTACTAGTTTTGAAGGCATGCAGGGATCCTGAAGAGCAGCCGAGGCTCAGCACTGTGAGAGGCCATGGAAGGCCATTGATGAAAGTGCAGTCTCAGTTGCAATTGATGACCCAGGACTGAATGGGTCATGCAAATGAGTTGAGGCTTGGCACTATGAAGAGAGCCTATGAGAGGCTATTGGTGAAGCCTAGTTACAGTGGAAGACAGCAGCGTTTCAGAGATGCCAGTACCATGAGATGACCACCAAGAACAGCAGAGGCAGTGGAGTACAGGCATCTGGAGCCTAGAAGACAAGATGTGTGCTACAAAGGGCAGAGCTCAAGAAGTGACCCAAGCCCTTGGAGGAATCCAGAAGATCGTGCGTGACTCCCAGACATTGGACGGTTGGAGTTTGATTTTGCTTTTGATTGTGACTGTGCCCTGATCTATTTCTCTCTTGAAGGAAGAAAGTATTCTAGTGGACACAACAGTTAAGAGACTTTGAATTTTTAAAAGACTTTGGATTTTGGGCTGGTGAGATGGCTCAGCGGGTAAGAGCACCCGACTGCTCTTCCGAAGGTGATAAGTTCAAATCCCAGCAACCACATGGTGGCTCACAACCATCCTTAATGAGATCTGGNAAAAAAAAAAAAAAGACTTTGGATTTTAAAAGATATTGCATATTTTAAAGGGATTATAATTTGAATATGTAAAGACTGTAGGACTTTTAAAGTTATTTAGATCTTGGGGATGAATAAGAATGTAAGGGTTGAGCCTTACTAGTGATGTGTTTGTGTGTCAAGTTGACAAGAGGTCATTTGTACTGGCTGGTTTTGTGTGTCAACTTGACACAGACTGGAGTTATCACAGAGAAAGGAGCTTCAGTTGAGGAAATGCCTCCATGAGATCCAGCTGTAAGACACTTTCTCAATTAGTGATCAAGGGTGGGAGGGCCCCTTGTGGGTGGTGCCATCACTGGGTAGCCTGTTCTATAAGAGAGCAGGCTGAGCAAGCCAGGGGAAGCAAGCAAGTAAGTAACATCCCTCTATGGCCTCTGCATCAGCTCCTACTTCCTGATTTGGTTGAGTTCCAGTCCTGGTTTCCTTTGGTGATGAACAGCAATGTAGAACTATAAGCTGAATAAACCCTTTCCTCCCCAACTTGGTTCTTGGTCATGATGTTTTGTCCAGGAATAGAAACTCTGACTATGACACTCTGGAGCACAGCCTCTTTGTGCTCTCAGAAAATGCTTCCCAGAAGATTTCACCTCAGTGATGCTGGTCTCTTCTTAATCACAGCTAACCAGCATCAATAGTCCCAGTAATGCAAAGGTTTCACTTTAGTAGTTCTGGTATCTTGATCACAGCTGATTCTTCAGCCCCAGCTATGAAAACCACAGAATCTTCACAATCAAAACAGCAATGGCCCTGATAAGAGTCTTTAATCTTAGCCGGGCGTGGTGGCGCACGCCTTTAATCCCAGCACTCGGGAGGCAGAGGCAGGCGGATTTCTGAGTTCAAGGCCAGCCTGGTCTACAAAGTGAGTTCCAGGACAGCCAGGGCTATACAGAAAAACCCTGTCTCGAAAAACAAAACAAAACAAAAAAAAAAAAAAAAGAGTCTTTAATCTTCCCTCTGAAATTTCACAAACCAGGCCTCCAACTTCTGCACTGTTCTCAACATTATCTTCCAAGCTCCTACACAACATCCCACAGAGCTCTTAACACTCAGTGGCTTTTCTAGCCCAAAGTTCCAAAGTCCTTCCACAATCCTCCCCAAAACATGGTCATGTTGTCACATGAATACCACACTTTTGGTACCAATTTGTCTTAGTCAAGGTTTCTATTCCTGCATAAACATCATGACCAAGAAGCAAGTTGAGGAAGAAAGGGTTTATTCAGCTTACATTTCCACATTGCTGTTCATCACCAAAGGAAGTAGGGACTTACCACCCTTGATCACTCACTGAGAAAATGCCTTACAGCTGGGTCTCATGGAGGCATTTCCTCAGGGGAGGCTCCTTTCTCTGTCATAACTCTAGCATGTATTAAGTTGACACACAAAAACAGCCAGTTCATGGGTCCAGAAAATATGTACATTATTATGCACACAAGCCTTATGCTCACAGCAGCAGTCGACACTCTGAGGGCCCTGTCTTGGGGCAGGAACCATGTTATTCTGTTCCCACCAAGACCACGGGCAGTTTTTGTAGCCTTCACTTTGATTTTTGTTACTAGGTATCTAATATTACTTAAATCAGGTATGGTGATAACCCCAGCTGTGTTTCTATTGTTCCAGTTTGTTTTATCTGGGTT
The DNA here is from genome assembly GCA_902729485.2 of Mus minutoides. Classification (NCBI taxonomy): domain Eukaryota; kingdom Metazoa; phylum Chordata; class Mammalia; order Rodentia; family Muridae; genus Mus; species Mus minutoides. Next base: position 1,220,754 of record LR749685.1, on the reverse strand, counting down.
TCTTTTGCTTTTATATAATTTTCAAAGATCCATTTATTTTTTATTTTTATTTTATGTGCATGGATGTTTTGTCTGTGCGTATCTGTGCACCACATAGATATCTGGTGCCTGCAGAGGCCATAGGTAGGCATCAGATTCTCTGGAGTTATAGATGATTGTGAGCTGCCATGTGGGTGCTGAGAACCGAACCTGTGTCCTCAGGATGAGCAGCCAGTGATCCTAACCACTAAGTGATCGCTCCAGTGTAATCTTCGTGTGAATTTTGTTTTTCTCCATTTGTAAATAATGTCACCAAATGTTGTATTTTGTCAAAAGCCTTTTCTGTGTCTGTTAACTGTGTGACTTTGTTTTTTTTTTATGTAATTTATAACATGTATCAATTTACATATGTTGAACTATACCTACATTTCTGGAATAGACTCAACTTGATCTTAGCAATCTTTTTAATATCTTCTTGAATTCAGTATTTGGTTGAGAATTTTTTCATCTAAGTTCATAAAGAAAGTTGGTCTGTGTGATGGTTTGTATATTCTTGGACCAGGGAGTGGCACCATTTGGAGGTGTGACCTGGTTGGAGTAGGTGTGTCACTGTGGGTATGGGCTTAAGATCCTCACCCTAGTTGCCTCTAAGTCAGTCTTCCACTAGCAGCCTTTGGATGAAGATATAGAACTCTCAGCTCTGCCTGTGCCATGCCTGCCTGGATACTGCCATGCTCTCACCTTGATGATAATGGACTGAATCTCTGAGCCCGTAAGCCAACCCCAATTAAATGTTGTTTTTATAAGACTTGCCTAGGTCATGGTGTCTGTTCACAGAAGTAAAACCCTAAGAGAGTCTGTAATGCTCTTCTTGTTTTAAAACAAAATCTGTTCTTTCATGTGTGTTTCAGAAACTAATAGCAGGACCAGTCTCTGAGGATAGTGGGCCTTAATGAACTGCCACCAGGAAGCAGGCTAGGAAATCCCATCATTATTATTACCATTTGAAACATAGTCTCATTGTACAGCCTTTGCTAGTCTAGCCTGGACTCACTGTAGGACAGGATGACCTTAAACACACAGAGGGCTACTTGTTTCTACCTCCCAAGTGCTGAGGTTAAAGGAGTACACCATCATGCACAGCTGATGAGAGACTTCATATGTGAGCCATGCAGATATTTTGGGGCTCCTACATATGTTTTTCACTTCAACTGTGTTTTCCCATAAATGCACAACAGGCATAAACACTATACCAAAAAGCATAAGCTTTCTTCCAGAAAAAGCACAGGAACAGCAGCCTGGGAGTCTGAAGATTTGATTTTGGTTCATTTCTAAGGTTTACAGAAACTTTCAGGAACACAGAACACAGATATGCTTTGCTTGTTTAATATCTCAGTTGTGCTGTCTGCATTTTGGTTTTATAGAAATTCAAACCTTAAGAAATCATATACTTGAAACATGTGCAATTATGTCATAAGATATGAGAAAGATTTATTAATACAGGCTATGGTCTGAGTCAGCCAACAAGGGTTGTCTCCTGATAGAAAGGCCAAGGATCCTGGAGTTGTTCAGTCGTTCAGTCCATGAGACTGCTTGTCTCAGCTGTTCATTTGGTCCTGGAGTCCCAGGAAAGTCCTCGAGAGCTGCCTGTTTCCAGGTCTGTTGGAGCCCTGACGAGGTAGATTCTAACATGAACTGGATAGATGAACTAGAGTGAGGACAAACAGGCAAAAAGAAAAGCTTCCTTCTTCCATGTCCTTCTATGTGGGCTGCATCAGAAGGTGTGGCCCAGTTTTAGGTTACTACCTCAAATAATCCAACACACACACACACACACACACACACACACACACACACACACACACTCCTTCATGGATGAGCACAGCTGCTTGGGATTTAGTTAGTTACAGATGTAGAAAAGTTGACAACCAAGAATAGCTAATGTATTCCTGTTTTTTTAAAGTATGTGTGTGTGCCTGCACTCATGTATGTCAGAGGATAACATTCTAGAGTTGGTTTGCAACTTCCACCTTTTTTTTATAGTAAAGTATTTCTTCATTCAGCCTCTCCTCCATGGTAGCTGCCAGGTGTGGTTAAGAGTCAATGAAAACACTGTTTTATTTGATAAATGACATAAATATAAACTGGTTGTTTTTCAAGACAAAATGGTTATTGATAACATAATATTTATTTTTAAATTTCAATTTCATGTGTGTGTGTGTGTGTGTGCCAAAGTGTGTATGTAGAGGTTAGAGGACAACCTGTGGAGTTGTCCTTCCTTCTGGCTTTAGGTAGATGCAGGGATAGACTTCAGGTCTCCAAGCTTATACTGCAAGCACCTTTACTCATGAGTCACATCTACAACCCTAAGCATCCAATTTAAAGAGAGACTCGGATATTTTATCATGGAGTGATGGAAAGCCCTCAGGTGAGTTTGCATGTGGCTCTGTTGTTACTGTCATCATGATACCACTCCTGTGAATATGGACTAACTTCTCTACACAATGCACCATTTAAATTGATCTTAAGAGTTATTGATGGGGTAAAGTGCAATAATGTGTTACTAAGTGTTTATTATAAAGCTGTATCTGAATTGAAGTGTTTTTTTTTTTAAGACAGAAGCTATTAATTCTTTCTGAATTAGCTAGGCAACATGTTTCTGTTTCCTGTTAAGCTATTTCCACACGTAGAGAATAAGATTAAAGGTGTGCACCATCACAACCAGCAGCACCGCTGTTCTTAAGGCTGATTGGAGGCAAAGGATGATGGAGGGTTAGATATGGCAGACTGTCATCCTACAGTCTCACAGTAATCCAGTCTCTGGCAATCCCATTTAGTGACCCTAAATCACTCAGGGATAATAGTTCCTCTTGTCCTGTGATGGCTTATTTGTTCCCACTGATAAGAGAAGAAATATAAAGGCCAAAAGTACTGAAGAAAAAAATAAGTTTTCATCAACCTCTGCCAATGCCCTTTCCCCACTTTAGTGGTGCACGACAAATCGCTAAAATGAGGTAGGGAATGTAATTTCAGTATACCCACTAAAGGTCATTTAAGTAGATGACTATAACAAAACAAAACAAAACAAAACAAAACAAAACAAAACCCCAAAGACAAAAATTGAGCTAATTACTTCATTCCCACAGTCCAAACCCTAAGCACCTATTGTCATCCCCCCACCCCCACCACACACATACAGACACTGCACTTTTTTAATTTATAAAGAACAAGTGTTATTTCACACGTGGCTTTTTTTAGCCTGTGGTTCTAGAATCCAGAAGGTGCAAGAGCAGGTTGCTGGCTTCTGGTGAGGCCTTCTTGTGACTTCATAATACAGAGGAGGTGTCACATGCCTATACTCTCTTTTCTGATTTGTGATATGAAGTTAATTATATGCAGAAAACCTGCTACTTTTCTAGTAGTTAGAGGCTCAAATTTAACCAAAACTTTTCAAGAGCTGCAGAAAGTAGAGTCTTGGGTTGATTTTCATTCAAGATATAGTAGAAACTGTGCTAATGCACCTGGACTCCACTGAGAACTCTATCCTGTGGCACCATGTCTTGGTAACTTGTAGAACACTTAGTTCCTTTTACAGTGCTTGCAAGCTGCAAAAGCTTGAGTTGGGGAAGTGGCTCAGTTGGTAGAGCACTCACTGAAAGAGTCAGGAAGGCCTGAGTGTGAACCTGAGTGTGAATCCCCAGAGCCCGCAAAAGACAGGCATATAGTGGTTGTGTCTGTAATCACAACCCCTTACAGCAAAACAGGAGGTAGAGATGGGGTGACCCTTGGAAGCTTTGGAGACAGCTAGCCTGGTATATTCAGTGGCAAACAACAGAGAGATCTTGTCTCCAATAAGGTGAAAGGTAAGAAATGACACTCAAAGTTGTGGAATAAGTACATCTGCACACCACACACACACACATACACATACACACCTCATACATACAAAGGAAAGAAAAGTGTTTGTTTCTCATAAAGGCACATTCAGATTGGAACCGAGAAAGCAAGGTAGGTCTCTAATATCAGACCAATCAGTCTGGTCTTGAATTATGACTGATTTGTCATAAGCTAAATACTCAACCTCTCTGAACCTTACCTTACTTATAAATGTGGATTATAAGACCACTTAGTGTAAGGATTTAGGAAGGTAATGTATGTCAAGTAGCCTAGTGTTTTTGAATACTGTCCAGGATTCTCTAAGGAACAGAACCAATGTAACTAGTACAAATACTGGAGAGAGGTTTATAGCCTGGCTTACACAAGATGATCTGTGTAGCCCAGTGGTGGTTGAGAATCTGGTGGCTTCCAGGCCTTGTGGATGTTTGCTGACTCAGCATTCCCAGGCTGGTCATGAAGGTCTGGAGGATTTCCAGACATCCATATTGGAAGGTTGAAGAAGCTGGGTTGAGATAACAGCAAAGGGTGGCAGCTACAGCAGCAACAGGAAGAAATGCACGCATTAGTGAGAGGTGAAGGCAAAAAGACAAAAAAATAGGAGGGTCCTTCAATCCTCCTTACATCTGGGCCTGGCAGGAATTTATTATGAATCTTCCTATTTCAATTACCCTAATGAAGAAAATCCCTCCTCACCATGCCCTGAGGCAAACCTAATCTAGACAGTCCTTCAAGAGTGAATGGAATAGTGCCTCATGGGTGATGCTGGAACCTGTCAAGTTGACCTTACCTCTTAATGGGAGCAGTTGTAGTCACCTGCAAGAGGCATCAACACAGTCAGGCCAACTGATACTCCCTCAGAGAATGGGAGGTAGCAAGGACCATTAGACCCACAACTTTCCCACTTCTGCACATCCTCTTCCCTGCTATAGCTATGTAAACCTCTGCCCCAGCCGTACATGGTCATGGTATGGGTGGTACTAGAGTGAATAGGAGGTAGAAGGGTACCCCTATAGGAGGGAAGCCTCCCATTTATGATGCTTTGAGAAGGGAGGTCATCACCTATGCTAAGGTGGTACAGCTGTTTGCAGGTCACCCTTGCTACTGAGTAAGCCCCCCAAAATTTACTTGTTTACCACACTTGAGTAGAACCTGTTGGGTAGAGTTTGTTGTTGGCCCCCTACAGGGATAGGGTGGATAACTGTCTGTGTCTCCCTAGGAAAAATTTACCCAGTAACTAGTGTGCCAAGAGTCTCAACTCAGATTGCACATGGTAATAACATAGGGGGCAAGTAAACACTTTGCTCCTAGATGTAGGCAGCCGCATCAGCTCAGTGAAGCCTCAGCTCCATGAAGCCTCTGCTCTCCGCCATTACAAGATGGCAGAGGACCGGCCGGCTGTCAGGCAAAAGGCCTAGTATGCATGCATCATTCTCCTCAGGCAATAGTCCCTCCCGAACGGGCAATATGCAAATGAGGTGCAGCTTGTGGCACCAATCTGCAACCACTACGACACCCTCCCCCTTCCCTCGGAGGGTATATAAGCAGCAGCTCTGCCGCTGTTCAGGGTCCTGGGCAACTGCAATCAAGGCGCTCCTGAGTAAAGGCTGTTTGAGAAGATCCCAGTAGTGGCATGTCTTTCTTGCCGGTTGAGTGAGGCGCGTCGCACCTAGAGACTCGGATTCTGTTGGTCTGAGGTTGGCTTACTTTAAAAAGCTTTCCAGGTAGATATTTGGAAACCAATACAAAAGGTCTTTTAAAACTAAAAATAGGACAACTATTTGATGGAGCTATACCACCCCTTACAATATACCTAAAGGATGAAGTCAATATAGCGTAGAGGTATAGTAAGTATCCCATGTTTGTTTTGGTACTCTTCACAATAGCCAAGGTATGGAAGCAGCCTAAGAGCCCACCAGCAGGTGAATGAATAAAGACAATTTCAAACAGAAATACGCATGGACACGTAACTGATGGCCTTCCCACCCAAAATAATGCTGCTTATATATAAGTAAATGTCTAGACCAATAGCTTTGGCTCATTTCTGCCAGCTCATAATTCAATTATCCCATTTAAAGTAGTCTAAGTCATGCCATCTGGCTCATTACCTCATCCTCAGTTTGGGGACTGTCTACCTCTGTGTCCCAGCAAATCTCTCACCTGACTCAATCCCCAAATTCCTCTGTCTCTGCCAGATGTCCCACCTTCTAATCCTGCCTCAGCTCATTGGCCAATCAGCTTTTTATTGACAGGTGAATGCTTTTACACAGTGCACAAGGGATTATCTCTACATGCACACACATGCATACAGTTCATCTATTTTAAAAAAAGAATGAATGAAATTATGTCGTTTGAGAGAAAATGGAGGCAACCATGGATCATGAAGTTAAACAAAACATGCCAGACTAGAAAGAATACAGATATTAATATGCTTTCTCCTATACAAGAATAAGTAATAAAGACAGAAGAGAGGAATTGTGAAGAGGAAGCATGTTGGAAACAAAATAAAGGGGGCCTGAGGGAAGGCCCTGGGGAAGGGGGGGAAGGAAAAGCGGCCTAACGTCTGGCCAGAGTTCCTGTGCTCTGGGCAGGCAGACGCCGGACACTTTCCACTCGGCCCCAGGTGGGCATGCAAGCCTCTGACCCACGCGGCAGGGGGTGGGGGGGTGGAGGGTGGGGAGTGGAGAAGGGGCAGCCCCTGACCGCCCCCCTCCCAGGTGACACTCTGTCGCCCCGGGGTTATAGAGAGGGATGAGGGAAGAGGTTCCCAACACTGACCAGAGTGCACAGCGGATCTTGATGGAGCAGAGACTCTCTATGGTTTAAGAGCTTTATTATAGAAATGCAGGGAAAAAGAGAGGAGGTAGAGAGAGAGAGAGAGAGAGAGAGAGAGAGAGGGCTAGAGAGAAAGAGTAAGAAAGAGAGAGGAGAGGACAAAGAAAAAGGAGAGAGGAGAGGAGACAAAGAGAGGGGAGAGAGAGGTTGAGATAGAGAGGTAAGAGGTAGGAGTGGAAGAGGCAAGAGAGCAAGGTGGGAGCTGAACAGCCCCTTTTATGGTCTTTACTGTTGCTAGGTAACTGGGAAGGAGTTTAGCCTGAAGGTCAGAAGCTTGGGCCATTGTCTATGTGACTACTAACTATGCTTCTCTTTGTGTGGGCTGTGGGAGGTGGTACCTTAGGCAGGGGCCAGAGTTCCAGGAGCATGAGGGAATGCCTACCATGTCATGTAGGTGAATTATGACCATCGGGGTTCAGACCTCAGCTCGACTGGATACCAGCCTGCAGAAGCATGCCACAGAGGACGGGACAGAGAAAAGGGGCAAATGAGGAAGCTAATAACCAAAGTAGTTTATGCATGTGTGAAATGTCTTAGTAAAGTCCCTCCCTTTAGCCAGGTGTAGTGGTGTCGCTTTTAATGCTAGCACGCAGGAGAGAGAGACAGATGGAGCTCTTCACATCTGAGGTCAGTCTGGTACAGACCAGCCAGGGTATATAGTGAGACCCTGTTTCAAAAACCAAACAAAACCAAAGCACACTCACAGCAGAAAACTGCCGCAGACGGGCCTCAGGGAGAACTCGGGGTTCCGGACAGGTGGCAATGGGGTTGGCGATGAAAAGGGGTGACAAACAGACTCGACACAAGGGAGTGTGGATCTGAATGTAATTTGTCTCAAAGAAACAGCCGTCTTTCTTTTTTTTTTTTTTCTAGACAGGGTTTCTCCATATAGCCTTGGCTGTCCTGGAACTCACTCTGTAGACCAGGCTGGCCTTGAACTCAGAAATCCACCTGCCTCAGAGGCCTCCCAAGTGCTGGGATTAAAGGCGTGTGCTACCACGCCTGGCTCTGCGAACACCAGTCTTATAAGTGACTTTTACACAAAACAGAGAAATGTGTACTAAAAGCTAACAGGAATCAACTGGGATAAAAATTAATGTTAACAACTGGGATCAAAAGCAGCCCCACCTAAGGTCAGCTTAATCTTAGAAGTCAGGGGCAAAGGCTTCGTGCCCTTGCCATAGTTGCAATTCTAGTCTATTGTATGGTCCACCTTTTCCCTAGGCCATTGTAAATTCCTGTGAATGGGTGTAACTCAGCTACCTATAGTTTTAAGTATCTACTCTGGTTCTTCCTTAGACTACAGCCTTCCTTCTTCCTCAATAATGGTAAATTCCTGCATATAGGAGTAGCTTGCCCTGAGATTTCTAACTCTATGTAGTAGATAGTAATGCCTGATTTCTTTCTTTCTTTATTTATTTTTTCTTTTTTTTTTTTAGTTTTTTTGAGACAGGGTTTCTCTGTGTAGCCCTGGCTGTCCTGGAACTCACTTTGTAGACCAGGCTGGCCTCGAACTCAGAAATCCGCCTGCCTCTGCCTCCCGAGTGCTGGGATTAAAGGCGTGCGCCACCACGCCCGGCTCACCTGATTTCTTTAACTATCTCTCTTACAATACTAGAGGCAATGCTGAATGTCACTGCATAGGCAGCATTCTTACTGAATTCAAAGCCCATGGTTGGCTCAAGAACTGTCTAGGACTGGTGAGGAATCTAACTTAGCTATATGCCAAAATCAATCCTTAGAGGCACTTATAATAAAGCAATATTAAGGGAAGGCACACAGATCCGTTTACCGACTAAAGCAAGGACATTGGAGCATTCGTTATACATGATGCCAGGAGACTAAGTTTCTGTGAACTTTTCACCTCGGGACCATGTCCAGGCTTTTTGGCCTGTCACATGGGTCACTACTGGAGTGGATGTAGCAGAAAACTCCTTATTCTGCATAACTAATATATTCTAACAAGAAGAAAGGAAACTTCCCAGGTGTACTGTCAAGTCTCAGAAGATTCTCAAATGTAAGTGTGACTGGTACAAGGGTAGGTACTAATCCTAAACAAAGTAATTTCAGAAGAATGGGGAAATTACATGGGAAGCTTCTGCACAGAGATTGAACTTGTAGGGCATGAGCTTCAGGACCCATCCATGTGCAGACTCCTTTCAAGGTTTACAGAGAAATGTTTACAGCCTAAGCAGTCTGACATCAGCAGCCCCCCTACATGGAGCTATCTCCCTAGAATACAGTGTGTGTGTGTGTGTGTGTGTGTGTGTGTGTGTGTGTGTGTGTGTGTGTTTCTCTTCCTCCCGTTCCCTTTCCTCCTCTTCCTCTTCCTTTTCTTATCTCACTATAGTGTGCCAGTTGGCCTTGAACCACTAAGGTTAAGTAATCCTCCTGCAGTAGTCTTCCCAACAGCTGGGACCACAGATGCACGCACCATGCTCAGCTGTTTCTTTTGTCCAATCACAATGGGACCTTTTGTTTTAGAATAGACCAGTCAGACTGCAGGATAAGGATTAAAAGTATTTCCAGGGAAGCTCTTTCACCACAGATAGGCAATTGTTGTTCTTCTTGTTTTCTTAGAGTTGAAACTAACACCCAGGGATTACAGGAGCTGCTCAGGGCATAAAGATCATCAGACTCAGACAGTAACAATCCAGGAGGCTTGTCTCCTGCCCAGTTTCAGCACATGCCTGAGTTGCCTGAGCAAGCGGGCCTATCTGAGTTGGGTGATCAGGAACAAACACCACAGGATGGTGTGCCAATGACCTTGCAAAACTCTCAGTGTTCCTCATGTAAGGAATCCACCCTCTGGCCTTACTGGCTTGTGACTTCAAAAAAAAGGTCACACAGTTCTATATCCATTCTACGGTCCAGACTCTGGGAATTGTGTTCACACGCTGCAGCCCTATCTAGGATGGTGCTGGAGTTGCCATGAAGCTATTTATAGATTTCGTTAAAAGAAATGTGAATACTATGTGTTAGCTCTCAAAACATTTTACAAAGTTATTCGACTCCTACTGCCTCCCACTGTAAGACTCTGGCGAGCCTTAGTTTACTGGGGACCCCTGAGTGAACCATGAGGAGCCAGAATCTTGCAAAAAGCAAGAGAAATTTATTGTTCCAGTGCACTGGAGTTGTTCAAGACCTAAAGGAGAGGCAGTGACCACCAGCACCTGTTCGGCAAGTTTTTATGTGGTTTTCAGGGTGGAATAGAGCATCAGCAACTAGGCACAATATGACTGGTGGAACAGTGCACCCTTTAAACTGATTGATCTTTAGGGAATGAGGTAGTAGGGGCTTACTCAGCCCCTTACTCCACTCTGGCCTATGTGCCCTATGACCTGCCTCCTCCAGGAGGGAAGTGGTCCAGTGGAATTTTGGAAAATTCCAAAGCTCTGAGCTGACTTCTTCACCACAAGCATCTGAACTGTGGGTCTACACCCCCCCTCCCCTGTCCCTCACCACCATGCCTCGGAAATCAAGTGTTTTCTATTCACATCCAGGCAAAGGGTGCTAACCCTGTCAAGACAAGAAAAAGTGTGAAAGCTCACTTGGCTATAGGAGACCTTTTTTTTTCCTTGTTCCGGTCAACCCCGCTCACTCCGGCCGTCCCCGTTCGGCTTCACTCACTCTGGCCAGCCCGCTTGCTCTGGCCAGCCCTGCTTGCTCCGATTGGTCTCTCCAGTCCAAGGATTCGTTTCTTATTATTCTTCATCAGTACGCTGTAGCTGACTTCAGACGCACCAGAGGAGGGCATCAGATCTCATTACGGGTGGTTGTAAGACACCACGTGGTTGCTGGGATTTGAACTCATCACCTTCGGAAGAGCAGTCAGGTGCTCTTACCTGCTGAGCCATCTCACCAGCCCTATAGGAGACCTTTATATTCCAGTTATCATAAACAAGAAGGCAGAGAGGCCAAAGTGGTCCTGCCCTCCAGTTTGGCAATAAAGGAGCTGAAATGCACCAGATATCATTATTTAAAAGGTAATAGAACCCCCCCCCCTTTTTTTGAGACAGTGTCTCTAGGTTTAGATTTTTGAAAAACCTACTTTAATAAGGGTTTTTTTTTTTAAATACTTCAACATCCCTTCTAGCCCATCTAAATAGGAAACAGGGGTTGTGGACCTGTTTAGAAGTAGTTCTTTGGATGACTACAATCTCCATTGCCAGGATATCAGCAGTCCAGTCACAAACACCAAACATGAATCAGTAGCAGTGGCTAGATCCAGAAGAAACCACAAGGCTCTGCCAAATCAGCATGAGTCCACGGGAGCAGCAAGAAGCAGCCGGAACACCATAAGAAGATTTTTGGTGCTTTTCTCTCAATGAAGTCATGACAATGGAAGATCAGTGAAGACCAGCATAGCTACCTTTTAATATGGTTGTAGTGACACCCAATCATGTTTATTTTGTTGCCTCTTCATAACTATTATTAGCAACTGCAAATACCTAATATGCAAGATACTTTATATAGGACCCCAAATGAGTCACAACATATAGGCGAGCCAATGCAAGAGCATCCTCTCATTGTTTATTTGGTTCCATTTATACTCTTTCCGAACATTATGTGTCCTCTCACATATCTGCTTCAGCAAAACATCCTCTCATTCCAGAAAACACATTGTGTCTCCAAGGAAACCACCAATTTCCTCTTCAGCTCTTGCTACAAAACCCTGGCTGCCCTGAAAAACTGTGTAGACCAGAATGGCCCCAAACTCTGAAATTGACTGCCTCTGCCTTTGGAGTGTCAGGATTAGATGTGTGTGCCAATATACCTGGTGGTATTAGAACTTTGAAAAATAAAAGATAAAAGTGTAAGAGGCAGTTAAGTCAGCAATGCATCATTTTAAGAGCTCTGTTCCAGGTATTATTACAGGTCACAAACACATATTAAGTAATACAAGCCCATGTATGTTAACTCATATGTAGCCTGAGAAAGACACATCCAAAATTTCCTCATGGTTCTTTGGACAATCTTAAAAGCCCTTCACACCTGTTTGTAATTTCCTCATCTTGCTTCACCTGATCCCCGCCATTGTCGGCCTCACAAAAACACGGATCTGCTTTCTTTTTTTTGAGAGTTCAGGTTCTTTGTGCTTTGGACTCGTGATATCCACAGACTTTTGCCTTTTCAATCCACACAGTGAAAGCAAGAGTGCAGCAAAACCATTGAGCTGAACCACTCCATGGGCAGAAAGAAATGTTTAATGGGAATCAAACTGCCAAGACTTGGGGGAGGGTGGTACAGAAGAACAAAATGGCAGAAAAGTCCGTCAGGCAGCAGGATAGGGTCTTTTTGAGCTGACACAGGACGTTCAGATTGACTGGGAACTGGATGCATGTGGTGGTTTGAATATGCTTGGCCCATGGGAAGTGGTACTATTAGGAGGTGTGGCCTTGTTGAAGGATATATGTCACTGTACACAGAGGGCTCCTAGTACTCAAGCTCCATCTCTTCTTAGCTGCCTGCAGAACAGAGTCTCCTGGCTGCCTTCAGCTCCTTCTCTAGCAAGGCTGCTATGTGTCCTGCCATGATGATAATGGACTGAACCTCTTAAACTGTAAGCCAGCTCCAATTAAATATTTTCTTTTATAAGAGTGGCCTTGGCCATAATGTCTCTTCACAGCAAAAAAAAAAAAAAAAAAAAAAAACAACCAACTAAGGTCGGGTATGGTGGTACACGCCTTTAATCCCAGCACTTGGGAGGCAAGGCAGGCAGATTTCTGAGTTCGAGGACAACCTGGTCTACAGAGTGAGTTCCAGCACAGCCAGGACTACACAGAGAAACCCTGTCTTGAAAAAACAAAAACAAAAAAACAAAACAAAACCCCAACTAAGATACTACTATTTTGGTGGTAGGGCACTTTGGCCCTAACAGTTACTTTGAGATTTGCCTATGTCTTAGGCATGGAGATTTTCTTCAGTCCATTTAGTTCCTAAATCATCTTCCATTGTATTCTTTCAGCTGTAGAGAGACATTTGGATTGTATCAACACAAGGAAACAAGAAAGCTACTTTGAACATTTGTATATCCACATGTAATGTGTTAGCATGCAAGTGCTTTCTTTGTCAAATACCTGAAGTAGAATGGTGAGCTCATATGATAGGCAATATTTCACTTTGAAAAGAACTGCCAAGGGTGCTGTAGAGATAGCTCAGAAGTTAAGAGCATTGACTGCACTTACATGTCCAGACCTCTCATAAGTTCTTCTTATCAAGTACTAAATCCAAGTCATTCCCAAGTTTTTTAAATTATCACATTTATTTACTTATTGTAAATAATATAGCTATTTGGGAAGCAGAGGATGTGGCATGAGTGTGTCACAATACACGTAAGGAGATCAGGGGACAAATTATGGTAGTGGATTCTCCCCTTCTACCTCCACCATGAGGCCCCAGTTACCTCAGGTCTTTGGGTCTGGCAGCAACTGCCTTTATCCAGTGAACAACCTTGCTGGGTTTAATGTTTAAGTCACTCAATTCCATACACTTTCCCAACCATCAAGCCATTTCTCTCCTTCTGGTTATGGACATTTTTGTTTATCTGATTGATTGCCTTTTGAACTAGGGTTTCTTATAACACCCCTGGCCTCCAACAACATAGCCAAGAAGGCATTGAGCTCTCTTCTTTGTTTGCTTTAGAGACAGGGCCTTCCTGTATAGACCTGGCTGGCTTGGAACTGTTTTTGACTTCTGGCACTGAGCAGTTGTGAGCTCTTGCCTTTCCCTCTCAAGCTCTACTGAGATTACAGGATACATCAATACACCCAGTTATATGCAGTTCTGGGGATATAACCCAAGGCATCCTGAGTGGTAGGTTAGCATTAACCAACTAACCCACACACCCCACAGTCCTAAGCAGTTATTTGTTATGTACTATGTATTTGTCGGTCTTTCCTCCCTGTCCACTTTCCTTTCCTTAGCATGCTGAAATAGTACTGTGACACTAGGAAAATGTGCTCACACTGACCTATGTCACCAGAACTCTTTTTACTTTTTATTTTGAGACAGGATCTAAGTTTCCTAGGCTGGCCATGAACTTCTTATCCCCACATCCTCTGCTTCCCAAATAGCTATGATTACAGGCCTGTGTCACTAGGTTTGGCTTTGTCTCCCTTTCTTTTAAACAGAAACTAAATTTCAAGGATTTATTTATTTTTATTTTACATGCATTGATGTTTTGCTTGCATGCATGTCTATGTATATATAAAGATATTGAATCCCTTGGAACTTGAGTTACAATTGTGAGCTGCCATGTAGGTGTTAGGAATTAAACCCGGTCCTCAGGAAAGGCAGCCAATGCTCTTAACCAGTGAGCTATCTTTCCAGCCCCAGAAATGGAACTTAAATTATTAGTGTAGCAATGAGTCTGTCTTAGTGTTCTATTGCTGTAAAGAGACACCATGACCATAGTAACTATCATAAAGGAAAGGATTTCATTGGGGCTGGCTTACAGTTTCAGAGGTTTACTCCACTGTCATCATGGGGGAGAATATGGCTGTGTACAGGCAGACATGGTACTGAAGAAGTAATTGAAAGTCATACATCCAGATCCACTGGCAGCAGGAAGAGAGAGACTCTGGTTTGGCTTGGGCTTCTGAAACCTAAAAGCCCACCCTGACAATGACACACTCCCTCCAACAAAGCCACACCTATTCCACCAAGGCCACACCTTCTAATCCTTTCAGAATAGTGCCATTCCCCAGTGACCAAGCATTCAAATATCTGAGCCTATGGGGCAATCAATTCCTTGTCAAACCACCACAGGTCTAGATAAAATGTTGCACTTCCCTGTGCTTGCAACTTGGAGTGGCCCTATGGCCAGTTATGTATAATGGAGTCAGCTGAAAACTTGCAAAGAGCTCCTGTATCATGAGATACTACTAGACCTTTCTCCTTGACGTTTCTGTTTCTTTCTTTTCCTACCTGAGGCACTGAGTGGATAATGCTCATTAGAGCAGCCATTCTGCATTCACAGCAGCAAAATAGATCAGTCCAAGGTGACTAGTGATGTCAGGAAGTCACGAGACCTGTCCGAATTATCATTGTTTGTCATTTTGTAATTAGAGAAAATAGTCCTATAGGTAAGATACAATGGTATATACATATATATTTGTATATACACACACACACACACACATATATATATACATACACACACACACACACACACACACACACACACACACACACACACACATATATATATATATATATATATATATATATATATATATATATATATATATATATATATAGAGAGAGAGAGAGAGAGAGAGATTATATGTGCACAAATGGAATTATCTCCACCTCCTCTTCCTCCTCCCTGTCTATGGTACATGGGTCTAACATAGTGAGTTCCTTGCACAGCTAGGTAGATGCTCTAACATCGAGTGACAGACACCCTATTCCAGATGCAAATTCTAATC
Source organism: Mus minutoides (assembly GCA_902729485.2). Lineage (NCBI taxonomy): Eukaryota > Metazoa > Chordata > Mammalia > Rodentia > Muridae > Mus > Mus minutoides. The sequence continues at coordinate 1,205,614 of LR749685.1, read as the reverse complement.
AATCTCTCGATTTCCCCTCTTGCTCATCTTCTACTCACTCTCAGACATCTGGCTTTTGAATCCTCATTCCAGTGTGATTGTTAGTGTCCTACACGTGAGACCCAGGGGATATTTTCCAGCTCTTGTGCCTAACATCTCATTTGACTCTGAAAGACCCAGAAACTCAAGGACTCCCTCACGTTCTGACTCAGGAGAGGCGACATCCCAAATCACTCACAAGAAACGGTCTTGATGCAAACTGCAAGAGGACTTTTATTCCAAGAGCGCTCTGGGACCCACAGTGTACACAGGACCGTGGGCCCCGAGTAGCTGGGTAAGGGGATATTTAAAGGAAGAAACCACAACTCAAGGGGGGTGGGGAGGGCGTTGTTGGAAAATACCAAAAATACCAATTTAAGAGTCACAAGGAATACCTGGTAATTGTGCAGGTTATTTCTCAAGACAGTTTTCTATGAGCCTTTAACAATAGCACATTTGCATAGTGGGTTCCAGCAGTGGGTGGGTCAGAGTGACTTTCTTTGAATGAACAGTCCCTGAACCCAGGAAGCAGATGGGTGGAAGAATGTCGCTCTCTGTTTTATGATTAGCATGCCTTGGAGCATTGAGTCACAAAGGTCACATACTTTTTTTTTTTTTTTCAACTCTTATTCATGTCTTCATTTCAAAATGCTTGTTTTCTGAGACTTTCTGGCAAATACTTCCCAGGTTTGCTCTCTCCATCCTGGGGCTCTCTCTGTGCCACCTTGGGTGTTCATTTTAGCCATGCTAACCAACCTGCAACCTCTAGGTCATGGTCTCTGCCACATGCCCTTCCTCCCTGTCTGCAATGTTCTCTCCTGCCTCCTTTGCCTGGCTAACTCTTCTGTTCTCCTTCCAAACTCTGTCCTTGGAGACACTCTGTGAGAGCACATGTCTTTGTTAGCTGTTTCATCATAGCACATCTTAGCACAGCTACAACTTTGCCTTCTGTTGTGTGACCTCATCCTTTACATAGGAAGTTTCATAAAGAGAGACACTCTGCTTTTTGTTCCCAACTGTATTCCCTGAAGTTGTCCCATTTCCCATTCCCATTACATAATATGCATTTTGATTGTTCCTGAAGGGTGGAGCCTTTGCCTGGCAGGTGTGAGACCCTGAATTCAGTACCCATCCCCAACCAACCAACCAACAAACAAGCCACAAAAGCTAACTATCTCTATATTAATGAGTAAATGATGAATGTGTCTGTGGCACCAGACCTGCTGTTCATTCATAGTTTGCCCTCGGCAGCTTCATGAGAGTGGGATATATATCTATGTGTTGTTGTTCATTTTCATAGTTGTTTGCTTTGTTTCTTGAGCTAGTATGGTAGTTTGACTATGCTTGGCCCATAAAAAGTGGCAGTATTAGGAGCTGAGGCCTTATTGGAGGAGGTGCAGCCCTGTTAGAGGAAGTGTGTCACTGTAGAGTAACCAAGTCAGCTCAGTCAATCAACAGGTTCTCCCTGTGAGGATTAAAAAGAAAAAAAGACAATCAGGCAACATTATAGCATGACCCCAGCCAGTTCTGAGGCTGAAGTAGGTGTATTTTTTCCCATTCTGCTTTTATACCATTTTTAATCATGTAAGTAGTAGGGTCAGTTCTAGGTTACAGAACAAGCAAGGCAATAAACAAGTCCCATGATCACTGCTTCTAGGGGCTTATTAGGATGACCAAGATATCTGAGCCTACTTCCCTGTCCTGGACCAATGTCAAATTCCTGCCAAGTTTCTAGAAGTGGCCCCAAAAGCTCTCCACAGTGGAGATCGGACTTTGGGGTTTTTGGGGTGATCCAGAGCCTCATCCTGGCTGCCTGATGAAGAAAGTCTCCTTCTAGTTGCCTTTGGATCAAATTATAGAACTCTCAGAAACTCCAGTACCATGTCTGCCTGCATGCTGCCAAACTTTCTGCCATGATGATAATGGACTAAGCTTCTGAAACTGTAAGCCAGATCCAATTAAACATTTTCCTTTATAAGAGTCGCCATGGTCATGGTGTCTCTTCACAGGAGAAAAAGGCTAAGACAGGCAGGCTGTTACAACCTTTGAACTCAGCAGCACTCCTCCTTAGGCTCCCAAGTGATAGGAATGCAGGTATGACTGTGATATATGCAATTCCCAACATGTAATACACAGTACACAGTAGGACATAAATTGCTTTTTAAATGAACAAAAGAGCAAGTGAAGAACAAGAGAGGGTGGAAAGAGGATCTAGTGGTCTATGTTCCTGCTATCAAGAGGGTCTAGTGGTCCTGTTTCTACTATCAGAGTGTTTGGGAAATTTGCTGTTTTGTTCATTTTTGCTTGTTTATTTCTTCTTCCAGTGGTGGGAATTGAATTCAGAGCTTTGTACATTGTAGGCTAGCACTCTACCACTGATCTACATCCCCACTCTGGTTTTTCTCTTTCAATATCATTCCTGGTTATAATAAAACCTGTATTGACTGCAGGGGAACATCTTTCAGTTTCTTCCTCTTTCAGTCTATGTCACGTTTTCAATAAGTTGCCTGTAACAATCTTGATTTCCCAGACTTCCCTTCATTGCTGTCTCCCAACCCTTCCCCCCCTCCCGACCCCAGCCTGTAGAAATCTCTGTGCATTTCCCCTAGGCTAACCTGGACAAGACACCTTTTCTTTCTGCATTATTTACTACCTGGATTCAAACTTGGATGACTCAGAGTTAAAATTGCATCTTAATGCCTACAGTCCTTTCTGCTTTTGTTATTTAGCAAGAAAACTGGTCACAGTGGGTGCAAAGGTGCCTGTTACATTGTGTCCTGGCACATCTGCTTTGCATTGACAAAGTACTTAAGGGGAAAGAAGACTCAATTAGTTCTTGTTTTACTCTGTTTTGTTTTTCTGAGCTAGGATGGCACACACCCTCAAACTCCATTTGCTATGGAGAATGACCTTGAACTCCTCCTGATCATATTACAAGTGTGCTCCACAACCTTGAAAAGAAGTATTTTTAAACTAACAATATAATTATGTTTTCAAATGAACAAACTGGAAATGTCTGACTTAAGACAAAAAATGGGGGCTAAGGAGATAGCTCAGTTGGTGAAGTACCTGCTGAACAGCGTGAAGACCTGAGTTAGATCTGCAACACATACTTAAAAGGTCAGGCATGGTAGCTAATGCTTGTAATCCCAGTGCTAGTGAGGCAAGACAGGACGATCCTTAGGGCTCATGGGCCAGCCTTATAAGTGAGGCCCAAGTCCCTGTGAGACTTTGAATAACACAGGATGGCTTCAGAGGCAACACTCAAGGTTCGGGTTGGCCTCCAGTTTCTTCCCCACCCCCCCCCACACATGTAACTCTGACCTATGAATTTCCAACCAGGGAGGTACCTGAAAAATTCAATGACACTGAGCAGAAGATTTTTATGCACCTGTAGCCTATGGAAAGCCCTCTACCTTGAGGTCAGCTTATCCAGACCAAATCTAGCCACTCTTTAAAGTCCAAACTTTGTCTCCTCCCCTTGGTCTTAAACACTTATTTCAGTGGAAGACTACCTACGCCAATAAGGTCCAATTGTGGCAAACACTTAAGGTCTATTTAGCCTGCTCAAGGCTCGGGGGAAGGACACAATTCCCCCTTTTTTGTTTTTGAAATATGAGCTTGATGAGGGCCACAAGATTTACTTGTTTTCCATAATCCTGTCTAGGATATAGAGTGGTTAGGTAACCATGCCTGTCTTAGGTCGATGTTTATATTGCTCCTTCTTACCTGTCATGGAGATCAAACAGAGCATTGATGTATGTCTCTGTCTTAGGTCGATAGGAGCTCAAGAACACTCTTACCCATCTCTGACTACCAGCCTTCTATAGCACACTCTTTCCCATTCAGACCAAAGCCACAAAGGACATATGAATATGCACTCAATACATTTCTTCATAGCGATGAATAACAGCCATGGTGAATAGCTGAGCTTGCTGAAAGTGATCCTGTGTGAAGGCAACCAATCTGTTTAAGATACAAAGTCCAAAAGTTAAAAGCAACAAGATTATACTTAGAAATTAAAGTTGTCTGTGGAGATGTTCTAGGTATTTAATTTAGCTGCTAATTGGCAAAGATCAAACACAAAGTCTGGCCACCAGGTATATGGGGGATAACTTGAGAATTGGTAGAAAACACTTGCTCTCTAGTAAGAGTAGAGACTACACTCCAGGCTAACTCAGCTGGCTGATAAGGATTTTGAGCCATCTTCATCATTGGTATCATAATCATTAGAAGGCTCAGGATCTGTGTCTATTTTATGAACTGATCTTTCAGGCAGCCATTAGGCTCTATTTTCTTTTTGCAAGAAAACACAGACAGAACCTCACCCCTGTGTTAAATACCTGAATGAGATCATGCCATATGCCAGTAAGTGGATCCTTCCATTTCACCTAGGTGTAAGTATGCCTAGTTGCAGGGTTCCTTGGCATCCAAATTTTAAAATAAAAAGAATGATTTAAACAGTGTGGTATATGGGGATATAATTCCCACTTTTTTTGTTTTTTATGAAGTTATTGTCTTAAAGTTCCATGGGCCTGTTCCACAATACCTTGTCCTTTAGGATTATAAGGAATCCCTGTAAAATAGGTCATATTAAATTGTCTATAAAACATATTACAGTGGATTTCTGAGTTCGAGGCCAGCCTGGTCTACAAAGTGAGTTCCAGGACAGCCAGGGCTACACAGAGAAACCCTGTCTCGAAAAAAAAAATATTACAGTCAATGCTTGACTTTAATAGCCAGTTCCATTATCTGTTTTAATCTATTTGGAATACCAAGCCTAGAAAAATAATGCAGGCAATGACTAATTACATTTTTAGTTGCTTCTCCTGTTAAAGCAGTTGCAACTAGAAAACCTGAGAAGGTATCAATAGTCACATGTACATATTTTACTTTTCTAAAATCAGAAATATGAGTGTTATCCATTTGCAATAATTGATTAGTTATAAGTCCTCTAGAATTACCACCATTATGTGGTACAAATAGAAATTGAGGACATTGAGGACAAGTCTTTACAATTTGATGTGTGCATTCTTAGAAATACCAAATTATTGTCTTAATTTATTACTATTTTGGTGATGTAAAGAATGAGATTGTATGGCCAATTGTTCCTGTGTAAGGTCTATAATCTGCCTGGTATATAAATCTGCTGTGGCGAGACAAAGTCGAAAAGATGGACTATCCAGAGACTACCCCACCGGGAGATCTATCACATAATCAGCCACCAAACCCAGACACAATTGCATATGCCAGCAAGATTTTGCTGAAGGGACCCTGATATAGCTGTCTCCTGTGAGCTTTGTCAGTGCCTGGCAAATACAGAAGTAGATGCTCACAGTCATCTATAGGATGGAACACAGGGGCCCCAATGGAGAAGCTAGAGAAAGCATCTAAGGAGCTGAAGGTGTCTGCAACCCTATAGGTGGAACAATAATATGAACTAACCAGTACCCCCAGAGCTCGTGCCTCTAGCTGCATATGTAGCAGAAGATGGCCTAGTTGGCAATCATTGGGAAGAGAGGCCCCTTCATCTTACAAACTTTATATACCCCAGTACAGGGGAATACCAGGGCCAAGAAGTGGGAGTGGGTGAGTAGGGAAGCAGGGCAGGGGGAGGGTATAGGGAACTTTTGGGATAACATTTGAAATGTAAATAAAGAAAATATCTAATAAAAAAAGAATTAAAAAAATAATAAATCTGCTGTGGCATTGCCTTAAGGGGTCTGCCAGGCAATCTAGTATGAGCTCTTAAATGTCCTATAAAGTTAAGGAATAGTACGTTGTCTTTTTTTTTTTTTTTTGGTTTTTCGAGACAGGGTTTCTCTGAGTAGTCCTGGCTGTCCTGGAACTCACTCTGTAGACCAGGCTGGCCTCGAACTTAGAAATCCGCCTGCCTCTGCCTCCCAAGTGCTGGGATTACAGGCGTGTGCCACCACGCCCGGTAGTACCTTGTCTTAAATTGAGCTGTATTTGCATAAATAATTGCAAAATTTGAGAATTAGTAGTATCTAAAAAAGGAACACTTTCAAGCAATTGTAAGCCATGAGCTATATATTGGCTATCAGTATACAAATCCAAAGCTTGATTTTTCAAAAACAATGACTATAACATGTAATTTAATAATCTGTGATGAAGCAGGCAGAAACTCAAGAGAATAAATATTTGATCCAATTACTGCCTTCTCATTAGATGAGCCATCTGTAAATACAGTAAGCACTTTCTCCATTAGCTATATATGCAAACTTACAGGAAATACAAAAGCATGCATAGAACCAAATTGTAACTTGTCTTTTGGATAATGATTATCAATTTTGCCCAAAAAGTCTGCCATGAAATAGGCCAAGTATCAGTATTCTGCAATAAACAATTTAATTGCTGTTTGAAATAAGGAATAAATGTTTCATCGGGTTCTTATGACATTCCAAAATACTTTCATGATTCTATCCTACAATTCTGTATTAACACGGCAACAGCTTCATAATAGGGTATTCAAACTTGGAGATGAAGAAAGATGAATCCACATAAATGGTTCCTTTTGCCAAAGAATTGCTGTCAGCACTGGGCGGTGGTGGCACACGCCTTTAATCCCAGCACTTGGGAGGCAGAGGCAGGCGGATTTCTGAGTTCGAGGCCAGCCTGGTCTACAGAGTGAGTTCCAGGACAGCCAGAACTATACAGAGAAACCCTGTCTCGAAAAACCAAAAAAAAAAAAAAAAAAAAAGAAAGAAAGAAAGAAAAAAGAAAGAAAAGAAAAAGGAAAAAAGTAACAAACAAAACAAAAACAAAACAAAACCACAAAATAGTTCTTTTTCCATTTCTTTGTGATATATAATACCAATTTTGGTTTTAGTATCACAAGTATATTGGGGGAAGTGTCTGTAACAGACAAAGTAACCAAAGACATACGAGACCGGGCTGGAGGGATGGCTCAGCCGTTAAAGGCTAAACCCGGAGCGAGCAATGCGAGCAAAAAAAGACATACGAGACCTAATACGGAACATTTTCTTTTTTTTTTTTTTTTTTTTTGGTTTTTCGAGACAGGGTTTCTCTGTGTAGCCTTGGCTGTCCTGGAACTCACTCTGTAGACCAGGCTGGCCTTGAACTCAGAAATCCACCTGCCTGCTGCCTCCCGAGTGCTGGGATTAAAGGCATGTGCCACCACGCCCGGCCGGAACATTTTCAATATGTTAACTTACATGGAAAGAGGTACTTTGCAGGTATCATGAAGTAAAGAGAGATTATCTTAGATGGTTGGCCTAATGTAGTTAGTGTTCTTATATGGAAAAGAGGATGGCAGGAAGTCAGAGAAATATGACCCCAAAAGGAGTATCCACACTAGCAACTGCTGGAAGAATAAGCCAAGATCAAGGAATGTAGGAGCTTTACCCCTGGAGCCCCCAGAGAGGAATGTGGTACATTATTAACCCTTTATCTTAGCTTGGAGAGGCAGGTTTTGTTTTTGTTTTGTTTTGTTTTGTTTTGTTTAATGTCAAGCTATGAGCTTTAAGTCACTGAGTTCATGATAACTTGTAACGATAGCAATAAGAATGTGTTACTATCAGGCAGCACAAGTCTGGAGTTGATTTTACTTTGAGATTTATTTATTGTATTTTATGTGTATGAGTGTTTTGCCTGCATATATGTCTGTGTACCACATGCATGCCTGGTACTTGCAGAGGTCAGAGGAGGGTATCAGAGGCCCCGAAACTGGAATTACGAATGGTTATGAGCCATCATCATGTGGCTGCTGGGAACTGAACCCAGGTCCTCTTCAAGACAACTCATGTTCTTAAGCACTGAGCCATCTCTCCAGCCCCAGCACAGGTCTGACTTTTGCTTGAATGACAGCTGTTCTTTTGTAGCCTAACCAAAATGAGCATCTTTTGAATATAAGTGATAGTTTAGACAAAAATATTTACTAGATTTCCTGTTATTTCCTGTTTTGAGCTGTCATATCTTCTAAGTGTAAATAATTTTTAGAAATACAAAGAAATCCTTACTAATTTGAAGTATGTGGACAAGATTATTATCAGTATCTGGTCCCCTGAATAAAGAAATAATATGTATATAACTTCTTTTTAATTAAACAGTATTTCACATTTTAGCATACATATATTATACCCAAAATATACTTGAGTATTATTGGTATTGGTGTATTTTGTTCACTAATGGTGACAGGAGATTTCACAAAAGCAAACCAGAAGAATACTAAGCAGGGCCAGGGTGTAGCTTAGTGGTAGGGCATCTGCCCAGCTCAAGGCCCTGGGTTAGCTCTCTCTGGGCAGATGGCTTTGTTGGCAAAATGCTTGCAACACAGCAAGAAGACCAGCTCTCATCCTCTGTACACACACTGAGTCAGGCTCTGTGGCACATGCTTAGAGCCCTAGTGTCAAGGACGTGGAGACAAGAGGGCTCCTCCTGCCGGTCTAGCCTGGTTGTCAAGCTAGATCCCAGTGAGAGCCTCTACCTCAAAGCACAATGTAGATAGCTTCTCCCGAATGACACTGGCCTCCACACACAGGCACACACATATACACCTGCAAACATACCAGTACATGAAAACACACAGACAGACAGACAGATAGACAGACAGACAGACAGACACACACACACACACACACACACACACACACACCTGATAATTCAGTACTGTGATGAAAGCAGAAATGCTTGAATACGTTTTTTTTTTTTAAAGGTTTCCCCACCTAGCTGAACAGCAAAGACTTCATATTGCCTATGAACTTGGGTACAATCATTTCTGGAGCCTTAGGCCAAGACTGGGAAGCACTCATCTGGGTACAAAATTTACAGGACCAAGAAATACTTTAGCAATCAAAATCAATTATATACTAATATCATTTTTCTAGACATGGTTTCACTATGTAGTCCTTGATGTCCTGAAATTTGCTATATAGACCAGGAGAGCTTCAAACTCACAGAAATTCACCTGCCTCTGCCTCCCGAGTGCTGGGATTAAAGGTGTGCATCACAATGCCTGGCTTAATATCATATTTAAAAAAGTGAACTAGTAAGCTGTGGTGTATGGACAAGCTGAGTAGAAGAGGACAGGGCTAACTAAAGTGACTTAGTCATAGTATCACCTATGTGAGACCAGGAAAACAAACACAGGCAAAAAATGATCAGGGATATTTTGGTTTGAAGAGAAATGGCCCTCATAGGCTCATAGATTTGAATGACTAGTCACCAGGTAGTGGTACAACTTGAGAAGGACTTAGAAGGGTTAAAAGGAGTGGCCTTGCTTCAGGAAGTGCATTGAAGGTGTACCTGGAGGTTCCAAAAAGCTCACACCAGGCCCAGCATCCAGCATATCCTTCCTCTCTCTCTCTCTCTCTCTCTCTCTCTCTCTCTCTCTCTCTCTCTCTCCCTCTCCTCTCTCTCTCTCTGCTTGTGGATCAGATTGGAGCTCTCAGCTACATCTCTAGTGTTGGGGTCCAATGCTCGCAATTGAACCCTACATCACTAACCGGGTTCCCTGGAGGATGGACTGGGGCTGAAACGACACACTAGGTAGGGGAGAGAGAGAGAGAGACATGATAACATGGCTGTCCAATAGCGAACGGTTTATTTCGGGGAAATTACTTGGGGGGGGGGAAGGAGGGAAGACCCCCGCCTCCCCCCCAACGGTTCTGCGCAGGCGCCTGGAGTTTGGAGGGAAGCCTGAAGTATTGTGAGATGTGTCTCATGTGCTGGTGGGCTGGGCGGAGTTGCAGGTGAGCTGGGTGGAGTTGGAGCCCTGGGAGAAACAGGAGACCACAGAGCACCGGGCTATTTTTTAGCCGAATTAACAAGACAACGGATGCCACGGTGTGCGGTGTGCGGCTCCTCAAGGCTTGGTCTTGGCATCAGCAATGCTGATGGGGAGGGACGCCACACTCTAGCACCACATCTACCATGTTCCCTTCATCATGATGATGGACTGAACCTCTGAAACTGTAAGCCAGCCTCAACTAAATGTTTTCCTTATAAGAGTTGCCTTGGTCATGGTGTCTGTTCTCAGCAATAGAACATNGACTAAGACACATGTAACAAAAATAGCTATAAAAAAACAGCTTCATACATACATCAAAAAGGTAATATATTTGATGTATATATAGTTAGAAAATCAATAAGAAAATATCTCTATATAATTACATGGTTATAAAGGCAAGCTTAGGGTATAAAGGGCCAGTTCAGAAAAAAAGGAAAAACAAGTAGAAAAAAAACCAAGTGGGGAGGAGAGAAAATGAGATCTAATTATATTGACAAATATATCCAAGATGTGTTAAAAGGCAAGCAGAGCTGGACATATTAATACAGGCTATAGTCCCAGTACTGGAGAGGAGTGCCATGAGTTCAAGGATAGCCCAAAATACATGAGCTGAGGCCAGCCTGGGCTACATAGTGAAAACCTGTTCAGAAAAGAAAGAGAGGAAGGGAGGAAGGAAGGGAAGGAAGGAAGGAAGGAAGGAAGGAAGGAAGGAAGGAAGGAAGGAAAGGGAAGGAGGGAGGGACGGCAAAGGGAAGGGAAGAGGAGAGGAGAGGAGAGGAGAGGAGAGGAGAGGAGAGGAGAGAAGAGGAGAGGAGAGGAGAGGAGAGAGGGGGAGAAGGACTGAGGTTGGAAAGTATTAATGTATAATTACCCTATAGTACACATTAGTGTATCCATAGGAAAAACTGAAAGTCAATCTATCTAAGTCTTTACAGGCTAACATTGCTCTGAATAGTGAGAGGCACAGGCACCCTTGCTTTCTACATCACATGTTTCTTCACATTTGGACTTAGATAATTCACATACATTCCTTTCCTACACGAACAAAACAAGAGTATTTAAAAGTAGAACTTAAGCCAGGGGTGGTGGCACACGCCTTAATTCCAGCACTGTCAGGGAAGGGGAGCAGAGGCGGGCAGATCTCTGTGATTTTGAGACCAGCATGGTCTACAAAGCCAGTCCTAGACACCTAGACACCCAGGGCTCTGTTACACAGAGAAACTCTGTCTTGAAAAATCAAAATAAATAAATGAATATATATACTAATTAACTAATTAATTTTAAAAAGTGACGCTTACAAAGGTTGTAAGAGATTCAGTCACCAGCAGAGCAAAGCATAGTCCTTCCTTGATGCTGGATAGCACACACTGGTCCAACCTTTCTAGAGGGCACTCTGGAATTCAGACCAAAGCTCTGAAAATGTAAACATCTGCTGACCCAGTAAGTCCACTCCAGGCAATTTATGCCAGGAAAGTGGTTAAATACATAAGCAGATATTTGGCTACAAGGATATTCTTTGAATTAGTCTTCCCATCAAAAAATCTAAATGTTCAGTAATAAGGGACCCTTTACATAAATTATTATAGATTCTTCTAATATTTTCTAGTCATTAAAAATCCAGACATCTATGAATATAAAAAGATGCTTACATCTTGTTGAAAAGTAAAAACAAAAAAGTAGGCCACATGAGCAGCGTGAGCCTCAATTCCCTGAGACTAAATCTGGGCTCCCTTAGTTCTGCACTAAGTCCCTGGCCCCAATTCAATGCAAATCACCCTCTTATTAGAACAGAAGAATGGGGCTGTGTGATATGAAAAATAGCAGATAGATAGATAGATAGATAGATAGATAGATAGATAGATAGATAGAAAGATAGATAGATGTTTTGGGCGGATTAACCAAACAGCAGACCAAGCCAAGGTGATTCCATGTGGGAGAGGTTTATTGGGGGGGGGGAGGCAGAGAAGAGGAAAAAGAGAGAAAGAGGGGGGAGAGAAGAGAGAGAAGAAAAAAGCGAGGAGGGGTGACTTTCCATGATGTCACACCTGTGAGGGTGGAAACTGAGCCAAGTGGATTGTGGGATTGAAGGTTGTTGTCCTGGCAATGCAGGTCAAGGGTCACATCGTTAGGCGGGGCTTGGAGTCTCCTGGTGCTAACACTGTGTGCAAACTGAGATTTTTCCAGAGTTGTGTGATTCCCACTGCCTGGAAAGACCCTCTTTGTTCTGTGTAAGAAACTCTAATTTTTTTTTTTTTTTAAGAATTATATCATGGTCTGGAGAGATGGCTCAGCTGTTAAAGTCTAGGCTCACAACACCAAAAATATAAGAATTACATTAACATATTCAGTGTGGGGGTGGGGAATGCACCACAGAGGTCAGTTTCCTCTTACTCCAGCAGGAGAATCATGGGAGTCCACAAGTGCACGGACTGGCTGCCCAACCTAGCAGCCCGCAGTGAGGAAGTCCTTCCTCTCCAACATGCCGTAGATGTCAGTGTGCGTTAGGAAACTGGAGAGTTGTTGGGTATCACCTCTTAGATGTGCATGGGACCTACCAAGGACCAACTCGAGGCTTATTCTAATTCTGTGTCACTAATCTGTTTATTAGGTAGATGAGAAAACACAATTCAATAGAGGTGAAGAATTTAATTAACTTTAAGTAAGCAGAGATTAGCTGAATGAGAGCGAGAGCAAGAGAGAGAGAGATTGGGAAAACGAACTCTGGAACTCCATCCTCTCACAGCAGAGAAGGAAAATTTTTAAGGAGGCAAAAGATAAAATCTGTAGTATTCCTAGGGACAGGCAATGTCCTAATTGTGAAAATAAATCTCAGCTGAATTGTGTGGGCTTCAGGCTCCCATAAACAACAGGCAGACCCAGCTGTTCTAAAGGTTCAGCCAAGGTTGAGCCCCCAGAAGGCATGCATGCATTTTGCCTGCCCCCAACAGTAGTATTTGCCCAACTCTGTAACCCTAAAGTCATTGACAACCCTGAACATATTTGGCTGGTGTTATGTCAACTTGACACAAACTGAAATCATCTAAGAGGAGGGAACCTCAATTGAGAAATTGCCTTCATGAGATCAGGCTGATGGCAAATGTGTAGGGCATTTCCTCAGTCAATGATTGATCGGGGAAGGTTTGCCCATTGTGGGTGGACTGGTGGTCCTGGCTTCTATAAGAAGGTAGACTGAGCAAGCCACTAGGAGCAAGCCAGTAAGTAGCATTCCTCAATGGCTGCTGCATCAGCTCCTGCCTCTAGGTTCCTGCCCTGTTTGAGTTCCTGCCTTGGCTTCTCTAAATGGAGTGTACTTCAGGATATATAAATCGAATAAACCCTTTCTTCCCAGGTTGCTTTTGGTCACGGTGTTTCATAAGGGAGTAAAAACCTTAACTAAGACAACATATAGCATCAAATTAGCAGCCCCAAAATAAATCTAGTGCCCATTACTGGAAAATGATTATAGCTCCAAATGGCTACAGTGAAGAAATTAGTACAATGTTAAGGGACATATTGGGCTTACTAAGACCGAATAACAAAACTTGTATTACACTGTGCTATTTTGTATACCCTGTGTTTGGGATATTTTATGTTTTAAGGAATTTCATAATTTTTAAAAATATCTGACACTTTAAACTGTATTTTGTTTGGACCCATTTTGGCCCTGTTTTGGGCCTTGAGAACAAACCCAAGCTTGGCTCGAGTTTTGAGACCGGTCTCAGTCACTTCCGTATCGGGATGACTCAGCAAGACCTGTTTGGCCCTGCCTCCGCCCTGCCATTGCTGATGTAGAGCTTTGCCATTAGCCCTGTCATTCTCTCCATACCCTCTGTCACCCTTCCCCGTTTCCTACGTCATCTTACCCCACCAAAAATCCCCATCCCTATGTTCCGAACTTATATAAGCAAGAGGCTGATGCCACAAAGTTGAGTTCCTGCTTCTACAAGACTCCAGGCTTGTTGTGTTTCTTTTGGGCCCTTGACACTCACCATCCCGCTCAGCCCCGAGGAGACCCCAGCAGACCTCTCTCCTCTCCCCTGGACCTGCTGGCAAAGAGCCGGCAGTATTTAAGTGGAATTCTTAGGATTTGACCAATCACAGTATTTCTGTTAAGAGTCTTTCTGAACATTTAAAAGGCCTTAGTTACGCGCAGGAGCTAGCCTGGCAGTTTAGGATTAGTGATGCCTGGGAGGCTCACAGCTCCGTGAAATGTATATAGTTGCGCCCTTTCCAGATGAAAAACAGGACACACAGAAAAGAAACACAGTAAGTTAGTGGCAGAGCCAGAACTTAAAACTGAGCAGGCTGGGAGCCCACTGCTCCTGCCTGACCTGAAGCATCCCCCAAAGGCACGTGTGTTGAAGACCTGGTCCTCATCGTGGTGCTATGGAAAGAGGTGGTGAAAGGCCTTGGCTGTCCCACCCCATTGTGCCCCCTGGACAAGAAAGGAGAGGTGTTTGTGTAGATTCCAGATCGTCAGAAAGCCTTTTAAAAATTAGAGGGACTTTGCTGATGGCCTTGCCTGGTGAGAGAAGAGTTACGGAGGACTCCATGCTCAGATTTTGAGACCTTGAAATAGGCCAGTGACTTGCCTATCGAGGTTAGACCCTGTTGCCNCAAATCCTGATAAAGTTAACATTAAATAAAGAAGTTCTGAACCTTTTTATAGTTTGCTCTTCTGTGTTGTCAATCAGGTAATTATTAAATTGCTAAACTTACCATTCATTCTGATTACAGTTTCCCTCGCATTTATCCATCTTCCCTAGGGAATGTCTATAACTGCTGTTGTTTTCCCAGGAAGACTAACCCAAATGTTTTGGAGCTACAAAAGCTGCAGTACACTTTACATGGGCAACTAGCTAAGTTTTAAAGGTTTGTCTTTCCTTGAAAGGCTTGCTCCCTTTGGTTATTAACCCCAACCTAGCATTGGGGTAGATGTCACAAGTCACATTTAACTAAAGTGGAAAAATTCAGTTAAGATGATTCACAAAGTAGAAAAAATGATATAGGCCCTGAAGGAAAACATCACGTGTAAGGAGATGAGAGTGATACAAGTCACGTAACAAACAGAAATTTGTTTCCCAGTGTTCAGTTGCTCATGGATTAGCCTAGCTGTTACATTCGGTATGTATTTTTATGGATCAATCTGATTTTAAAACAAAGATAAATAAAAATAAATTTAAAGATAATAAGCTTCTTAACCACAAAGTATCTTTTTAACAGTAGCGTCTTGGCAATACTTCACTTACCATGACCCAAGTCTATTCATATTTTCTTTGGACTACTTCAGTGTGGAAGTTTCTAGATGTAGAAACTTGCAGAACGCATGTCTGCACACAGGGCAGGCTGCTGGCCCGGTGAGGACTAGCGGCCAGCTAGAGATTAGGATGCTGACACGAGGGTCTGAGCCAGTCACTCATCTAAGGTGACAGCCAGAACAGAGAAGGAGCAAGCAAGCGCGAGCCACTGGGAGCAGAACTGAAACTGACTGGATGGAGGGTTAGAAGCTGAAGTCTGCAGGCTGGGACCCAAACCCTTCCCACGCCGCCCCGCCCCGCCCCCGGGGCGGAGCCTCGAGAGCATACTCTCTCCTTTAGCTCCGTAGAGGAGTAGCTCCCAGAAGCCGGTGCAGCCATGGGCGTCCAGAGGCAGGCGCCGGGAGTCCTGGAGCTGCCTGGTCCTCGAATCTGTTGGGATGGGTGTGTTCCGGAAGAATGGTTTCCCTCCTCAGCCGGTCTTCGATGAAAGTGACAGGACAGGCAAAAGCAGTGTGAGAGTTACCGAAAGTTTAAGCGAGGAAGAGCTCAGGGATGCAACCACTGAATTCTTTGGATTTTGAAGGCGGCAGGTGAAGAATGGAAGCGGGGTTGCTTTTGAGCTGGGCTCCTTATGAATCCCAGCCTGACTTTGAACTCCTTACAAAAACTGTCAGCAAAACTTACAAGGTGGTTTTTTTAAAATTAATTTTTAAAATTAATTTATGTAGGTGGATATACTGTTGCTGTCTTCAGACACACCAGAAGGTGGCATCGGATGCCCATTACAGACAGTTGTGAACCACCATGTGGTTGCTGGGAATTGAACTCAGGACCTCTGGAAGAGCAGTCAGTGCTCTTAACCGCTGAGCCATCTCTCCAGCCCTCAAGTTAAATTTTATTTAAAAGTTTGTCCAAACAAGGAAGCAGGTGTTAGCACTTTTCTCTTGGAAGATGTGTTTGGCTGTTCAAAACTACTGATGTCAATGTCTGATTTTCAGATCAGGTAATACTGGCCTCCAAAATGAGTTGGGAAGTATTTCCTGAGGCATTTGTGAAAACTTGGTATTAATCCTTCTTTAAATGTCAGTAGAATTCAGTGGTGAAACCATCTGGCCTACTGCTTTCTCAGAGGGAAGTTCCTTTTTTAAAATCACTAATTCAGTCTACAGTAGTTGCCTGTGTCGTTTTTAAGAGCTTGCCAAGCTATTTTTCAGAGTGAATAATCTACTTTGCGTGCCACCATATGTGATTTGTCTGTCAGCATTTGGTAGTGTTGCTAGCTTTCGTTTTAGCCGTTCTGCTGTACAGAAACATCTCACTATAGCTTAAAGACATTTATTTGTCACCGTCATTATTGCGTGTTTGTTGTATGTGTGTGCATGCAGTTGTACAGCAGCACACATGTGGAGGTCAGAGCTCAACTTGAAGGAACAGATTCTCTCCTTCCACCACTGTGGGTCAAACTTAGGTCATCAGGCTTGTTGGCAACAGGTGCCTTCACCAGCTGAGCCATGTTCCCCCTTGCTCCCTCTAGTTTTAATTTACATTCCCTAGTTATGGTAAGGCTGAAGTCTTTTTAATATTTGCTCTGTGTGTGTGTGTGTGTGTGTGTGTGTGTTTGTGTGTGTGTCCTTTTGGTTTGCCTTTATTCATATTCTGAGTGGGCCTGCTTTTGTATTGTTGAATTTTGAGCATTCTAGATACTATTTGCTTATTTAATATGTAGGTTATAAATGTTTTTCCCAATCTGTAACTTGTTCTTCTAACTTCAGAACGTTTTCTAACGTTTTCCATCAGCTTTGATGAAGTACCGGTTCTACACCTTTCCCTTAATAAACCAGCCTTAGAAGTCTTTATCTCACATTCATAGATGTTCACGACGCTGTATTCACATCTGTGATGCAGTTTGAGTTGTGCACAAGGTCTGAGGCGGGATATCGATGTTTTATCTTTAGATGGCCTCTGGCTTACAAGGCTTGCTCCCCACACCCAACAGCTTTTGCACTCTTGTCAAAATTCACCTGGGAGATGATGGGATGCCTTTGAGGCTAAAGGTTCTTGCCTAAGTTCATTCCCTCGATCCCACAGAAGGAGGAAAAAGCTGACCCCTAAAAGTTGTCCTCTGACCTCCTCATGCATGCCATGACACACATGTCCCCGAATCTATCTTCCACATACACAAAGTAATAACAAATAAGTAATAAAAAATTTAAAAATCAGTTTGACATGTTTCTGTGCTCTCTATTCTCTGCTGGTTGTCTTTCCACGCAGTCCACCTGGTACTGATGCTGTAGACACACAATTCATTTTGAAGTTAGTAGAAGGTATGTGTGTGGATAGAGGACTCATTGCTTAGGAGCACTGGCTGCTCTTCCAGAGGACCAGGTTCTGTTCCCAGCATCCATAAGTATAACTCCAGTTTCAGGGGAGCCAATTCCTTTCTCTGACCTCATGGCCACTAGACACAGATGTTGTGCATAGATAAATGTGCAGGCAAAACACTCATACACATAAAGTAAATCTAAACATTTTTTAAAATATTTAATTAGCAAACTTAGTTCACCCATTTTATTTTTCTTTACAAAAATTGTTTTCTGGGTTGTGCTGGTACATACTTTTAATTCCAGCACTGGGAGATAGAGGCTGGAAGATCTCTGAGTTCGAGGCTGACCTGGTTTACAGAGTGAGTTTAGGGCAGCCAGGGTTAGATAAAGAAATCCTAGAAAAAAAAAAAAAAAAAAAAAGGCCAGTAACAAAACACTCCCATCCACCCACCCCTGGCCAAAAAAGGCATTCACAAAAAATTGTTTTTCTGTGGTAAATCTTTGCATTTTCATACACATTTATTTTTGTTACCCATTGAGTCTGTTGCCACCATGCCTCTCTACCGTCCTCTCTGTGTCCCACCTGCACTTAATCTCCCTTGTCCCCTTGAGAGTCCTCTACTCTCATGGCATACATACATATGACTATGTCTCTACATAAATTCTGAAAGCCACAAGTGAGAGAAAATACTGAAATTTGTTTAATGTGATTATACCCAGTTATATCCATTGTCCTGTAGACAGCATAATGTTATTCTTTATGTGTGTAAAGAATTCCACTGTGTATTGTCTTGTCTGTACCTGGTCCTCTGTTGTTGGATACTGTGTATGGAGCTGCAATAAACATGGCTGCACAAGTGTCTCTGTGTTGAGTGGAGTCCTGTGGGTAAATGCAAGGGCTGTAGCTAGATTGTGTGGAAGGTTTATACTAAGGTTTATTTTGAGAAACCTGCATACTAACTGAATTAGTATCATTCCTACAGACAGTGTATAGAGGCTCCCTTTCGCCCAGCATTTGCTCTTCATTTTCATAGTGACTGACATTATGATTTGGTAAGATGGAATCTCAATTTAGTTTTGACTCAGATTTCTCTGACAGCCTGTAAAGTTGAACATTCTTTCATGTCTAATGGTCATTAGTATTTCAATACAAGTTTTACATTTTTATTTTGAGTCAAGGAAGGTCTTGATATGTATCCCAGGCTGGCCTCAAACTTCTGCTTCTGCTAGGACTAAGGACATACACCACTACACATGGCCATTCCATGTAAATTTAAATAATCCTAACAACCTACAAAATATTATTGTTGGGGGATACTGGAGAGATGGCTCAGTGGTTAAGAGCACTGGCTTCTCTCCCAGAAGACCCATATTTGATTCCCAGCACGCATGTGTCTGCAAATAACCATCTATAACTCCAGTTCCAGGGAGAGGTATCCTCTTCTGGCCTCTTCCAGCACCAGGCACACAAGTGACATGAAGATATATGCAGGCAAAACACTCATACAACATAAAATAATTTAAAAATAGTATTCTTGGGATTTTGGTAGATTTAATATTAAACTTTTATATCAACTTGGAGAAGAAGGAACAATTTAATTTTGTTTGATGCTTCATTTGTTTTTAGAGATTTACCTTTATTATTTCATGTGTGGCTATGTGTGTCTTCATGTGGGTAGGTGCTTGCTACATCCACTCCAATAGTGACCCCCTGACAGGCTGAAAAGCCTGGGTGCCGTCCCTAGGCAAAAAGCTCATGGAAACTTAGTCTCCTGGAATTGTGGCATCCTGTATAAAGAATGCTCCAATGTCCTGGCTTTAGTTGGTAAACAGATCTGTGTGCTTTCCCTTAATATTGCTCTGTTATAAGTACTTCTAAAGATTGAATTTTTGACATATAGCTAGGTTAGGTCCTAGGCAGTCCTTGATTCAACCTTAGCAACTATAGCTAAGTCACTGCCCTACACAGGAATGCACCACTATCTAGGAATAGGGAAGTTTATGACCTGAGGAGGAACTAGAGTAGATACTTAGAACTATAGCTAGTTGAGTTACACCCATATACAAGTATTTACAATGGCCTAGGGGGAAGGTGGACTATGGCAAGGGCACGAAGCCCTTGCCCCTGGCTTCTAAGTTTAAGCTGACCTTAGGTGGAATCGTTTTTTGATCCCAGTTGTTAGCCTTGAATCTTATCCCAGTTGGGTCCTGCCAGTCCTTCCCAGCTTGCATTACTGTTTTGTTATCTTGCTGGTGTGTCACCTAACTTCTCTATTTTCTTCTGTATAAAAGTCTGATGCTCAATTTGACAAAATACATTCAGATCCACACTCTCTTGTGTAGTTTCTGTTTGTCATTCGCCGAATCCTTGCCCCACTTGCTTCAGAGAACTCGACCCACGCAGACAAGGGATCCAGAGGGTCTGTGGCAGGCGCTCATGTGTGCAGAGGCCAGAAGTGTTGAATCCCTTGGAGCTGGAGTTATAGATGGTTGTGAGCTACCTGATGTGGATAGGAGGAACCAGACTTCGGTCCTCTGAAGGAGCAGCAAGTGCTCTTTCCCCTGAGACATCTCTCAAGCACATTTGGAGTGCCTGTGTGTTTTGAGATGGGATCTTACTATGTAGCCTGGCTTGGATTGATTGTGTAGACCAGGTTGGCCTCAACTCTCAGCAATCTTCCTGCTTCTGCTGTGATTGCAAGCATACACTACCATGGACAGCAACACTTTTACTTTACTGAGACTTGCAGCCCATAGTAAACACAGTGTCTGCCCACTTATCAGTTGATTTATGAGTTTGTTTTACAATCTGTAAGTGACACCACCCAATTCTTTAGTTGAAGCCTTGTGTTCCGGCTTCACCTCATCTCACATCACATCCCAACTCATCCCAGGAGGCCAGTTTGTTCAACTCAAAGCAGTAAAGTATTTAATTTTACTTCCTGAGTATTTCTGATTTGAGTAGTTTCTCTCTGATCATAGGAACATTCTCCCTGCCTCCCTTTGTTCTTTCTACAGATTATTCTTTAAACAGCAGGTAGAAGGACCCTTTTAAAGTTTTACATCAACCCTGTCACCTGTTCCTGCTTTCAATCCTGCAGTGGGTTCCCAGTTCCTTTATTGTACATAGAAGGTTCTTGTGACCAGTTTTCTGCTCTCTTAGCCCAGCCAGCCTCCTACCACCATGGACAGCAACCCTTTTCATTGATACTGTCAACCCATCATAAACACATGTCTCTACTTGTAAGGTCTTCTTGATTTCTTTCAGTAGCATTTTGACTTTTTTTTTTTTTTTTTTGATTTTTCTAGACAGGGTTTCTCTGTACAGCCCCGGCTGTCCTGGAACTCACTCTGTAGACCAGGCTGGCCTCAAACTCAGGAATCCGCCTGCCTCTGCCTCCCGAGTGCTGGGATTAAAGGCGTGCGCCACCACGCCCGGCCCGCATTTTGACTTCTTAGCATGAATATCATTTACACCAGTCCAGGCTGTTTAAAACTAAAGAATTCAGGGGCCCAGAGAGATGGATCAGCAGTTAAGAGCGCATAATGCTCTTCCAAAGGACCTGAGTTTAATTCCCAGTACCCACATGGCAGCTCACAATCTCCTATAACTCCAGTTTGAGGGAATTCAACACCGTCTTCTGGCCTCCATAGGCTTCTGCATGCATGCACACAAAAGAAAAGGCAAATTACTTTCTCACAGTGCTGGTGGGTAGGTCTTGATCATGCTAGACAAGAACTTCACCACGAAGCTACATCCCAGCTCATTATAAGTCATTGCAAAGTTATTTTGATTACTTTGTGTGTGTGTGTATGTGTGTGTGTGTGTGTGTAGATAGATAGATGCATACACACATGCATACCTGGAATATATATGGAGATCAGAGGACACATGTAAAAGTCAGTTCTC
This sequence comes from Mus minutoides, assembly GCA_902729485.2. Taxonomy (NCBI): domain Eukaryota; kingdom Metazoa; phylum Chordata; class Mammalia; order Rodentia; family Muridae; genus Mus; species Mus minutoides. The sequence continues at coordinate 1,184,335 of LR749685.1, read as the reverse complement.
TCCTTCCACCATGTGAATTCCAGAGATCAAACTCACAGTATAAGACTTGTCAGTAAGCTCCTATACCCTTTACCACTGAACTGTCTTGCCAGTTGAATCATTATTATAGGACACTGTAGCCCATTCATACTAAAGCCTCCATCCTTCCCACACACCTATACACACACAGACACAGATTATTCAAGTATAATGGAAGAAATGAGAATGTGGAAGAAAAGTCGTCCACTGGATGCCTGCCACCTGAGAATCAGAATGGCTCGGTGAGATCTGCAGACTGCCTAGAAGTAATAGGGAATGTACTTATGATCACATTGCAATAAATATTTTTGTGGAATAAAAATTAAGTTTTAGCCGGGCGGTGGTGGCGCACGCCTTTAATCCCAGCACTTGGGAGGCAGAGGCAGGTGGATTTCTAGGTTCGAGGCCAGCCTGGTCTACAAAGTGAGTTCCAGGACAGCCAGGGCTACACAGAAAAACCCTGTCTCGAAAAGAAAAAAAAAATTAAGTCTTGGGAGAATGCTCAGTTGAAAACTGTGTGATAGATATTAAGACAATATTGGGTGATACTTATGGCTATTGTTTGAGGTGAACTTCACTCACGTTTTTCTAAGTAATTCTGATCCTTACTAAGGATTATGAAAGCAAGCTTAACCTTATTTAGCCAGAGTGAAGGACCCCTGTTTTCTGATCTCTCTTTCTTATGAGAATAACCTACCTTAGAGCTAATTTCTATACAGATAGATGGTTTAAAGTTCCTTTTGCTGGAGATTTGATAATTTAAAATATTTATAACTTTCTTATACCCATTTCTGTTCAGAAGTATTATATTACATGCCTATAATTCCAACTACTCAGGAAGCTGAGGCAGGAGGATCACAAGTTTAAGGCCAACCTCACCAATAAAAAGTGTCCCTCATAATAAAGCCGAAAAGGGCTAGAGATCAGGAAGAGCTGATCCCAGAAGCTGGACAAGGGGCAGGAGGAGAACCACAAGTTTAACACCAGCATGGTCTACACAGTGAGGGGACAAGGGACAAGGTAAAAGAAAAGGGAGGAGATGAGGAAGATGGCAGAAAAATGAGAGGAGAGCAGCCAGGGGCAGGGGGACTAGATAGAGTGCTTGCCTAGTAAGCTTGAGGCTCTACATTTAGTCAATACCAAATACACACACAAACACACACACACACACACACACACACACACACACACACACACCACGCTAAAGCCAATGTCTGATCAGACAAGACACAGATGATAGAACTGGCTTGCTTGCTCTGGCTTGCTCAGCCTGCTCTCTTATAGAACCCAAGACTACCAGCCCAGAGATGGCACCACCCACAAGGGGACCTCCCTGCTTGATGACGAATTGAGAAAATGCCTTACAGCTGGATCTTGTGGAGGCATTTCCTCAACTGAAGCTCCTTTCTCTGTGATAACTCCAGCTGTGTCAAGTTGACACAAAACTAGCCAGTACAATTGACCCCTTGTCAACTTGACACACAAACACATCACTAGTAAGCCTCAACCCTTAGTTCTTATTCATCCCCAAGATCTAAATAACTTTAAAAGTCTCACAGTCTTTACATATTAAAAGTTCAATCCCTTTAAAATATCCAGTATCTTTTGAAATAAAAAGTACTTTAAAATTCAAAGTCTCTTAACTGTGGGCTTCACTAAAAAACTTCCTTCAAGAGGGAAAAATATCGGCACAGTCACAATCAAAAGCAAAAATCAATCTCCAACCATTCAATGTCTGGGATCCAACTCACGATCTTCTGGGCTCCTCCAAGGGCTTGGGTCACTTCTCCAGCCATGCCCTTTGTAGCACACACATTGTCTTCTAGGTTCCAGCCACCTGTACTCCTCTGCTGCTGCTGTTCTTGGTAGTCATATCATGGTACTGGCATCTCCAAAATGCTGCTGTCTTCCACTGTAACTTGGCTTTAACGATAGCCTCTCATAGGCAATCTTCATGGTGCTAAGCCTCAATTCCTTTGCATGACCCCTTCAGTCCTGGGCCATAAATTGCAACTGAGGCTGCACCTTCACCAATGGCCTTCCATGGCCTCTCACAGTGGAGAGCCTCAGCTGCTCTGTGTGACCCCTTCATGCCTTCAAAACCAGTACCACCTGGTTGACTCTTACACATTACCAAGTCCCACTATAGCACGAGGTACAACCTTGGTTATCTCTGGAACACAGCCTCTGTGCTCTCAAAAAACACTTCCCAGAAGATGTCACCTCAATGATGCTGGTCTCTTCTTAATCACCGCTGATTTCTTAGCTCCAGCTAACCAGCATCCATAGTCCCAGTAATGCAAAGTTTTAGCTTTAGTAGTTCTGTTATCTTGTTAATCACAACTTATTCTTCAGCCCCAGCTAACCAGAACCGCAGAATCTTCACAATCCAAAATAGCAATGGTCCTGAAAAGAGTCTTTAATTTTCCCTCTGAAATTTCACAAGCCAGGCCTCCATCTTCTGCACTGTTCTCAACATTATCTTCCAAGCTCCTACACAACATCTGGCAGAGCTCTTAACACCAAATGGATCTTCTAGCCCAAAGTTCCAAAGTTCTTCCACAGGCCTCCCCACAACATGGTCAGGTTGTCACAGGAATACCCCACTATGCTGTTCCAACAAATCCAGACCTAGCCTCATTTTAGTGCATTCAAGGACTGCAGTGACCCCGGTGATTAGCAAAACCTCTCCTCATACAAGGAACTTAGACCCTCCCAGCCTCGTCCTCCCCTAACCTCCACAGTTACTGACTCAGTCCTTTTGAATGTTCTAGCCATTAGGTGGGATACTACCTAACTATAACGTTGTTAACTTAAACCAGACTCTAGTCCAGGCTTTTCTTTTTCTTCTCTCTTAAAAAAACAATATATGTGTACAGGTGTTTTGCCTGCATGTATATCTATGTGCTATGGCATGCCTCATGCCCATGGAGGCCAAATACATTATTGAACCCCTGGGGATGGAGTTATAGTTGGTTGTAAGCCACCACGTGCATGTTGGGACTTGAACTAGGGTGCCCTTAAAGAGCAGCCAGTGCTCTCAATCAATGAACCATTTTTCCAGCCCCCAGGTTTTGTTTATAAATATATATTTTTTAGTATATGTATGTTATGTAATATATATATGCATATGTATGTATGAGAGGGGGCTCACACTATATGTCTTAGCACTGAATTTGAACTTTCTTTTTTATAATTAGATATTTTCTTTATTTACATTTCAAATGTTATCCTGAAAGTTCTCTATACCCTCCCCACGCCCTGCTTCCCTACCCACCCACTCCCACTTCTTGGCCCTGGCATTCCCCTGTACTGGGGCATATGAAGTTTGCTAGACCAAGGGGCCTCTCTTTCCAATGATGGCCTACTAGGCCATCTTTTGCTACATATACAGCTAGAGACATGAGCTCTAGGGGTACTGGTTAGCTCATATTGTTGTTCCACCTATAGGGTTGCAGACCCCTTCAGCTCCTTGGGTACTTTCTCTAGCTCCTACATTGGGTGCCCTGTGTTCCATCCTATAGATGACTGTGAGCATCCACTTCTGTATTTGCCAGGCACTGGTATAGCCTCACACGAGATGGCTATATCAGGGTCCCTTCAGCGAAATCTTGCAGGCATATGCAATAGTGTCTGTGTTTGGTGACTGATTATGGGATGGATCCCTGGGTGGGGTAGTCTCTGGGTGGTTCATCCTTTCGTCTTAGCTCCAAACTTTGTCTCTGTAACTCTTCCAAGGGTGTTTTGTTCCCTATTCTAAGGAGGAATGAAGTATCCACACTTTGGTCTTCCTTCTTCTTGATTTTCTTGTGTTTTGCAAATTGTATCTTGGGTATTCTAAGTTTCTGGGCTAATATCCACTGCATATCAAGTGACTTCTTTTGTGATTGGGTTACCTCACTAAGGATGATATCCTCCAGATACATCCATTTGCCCAAGAATTTCATAAATTCATTGTTTTTAATAGCTAAGTAGTACTCCATTGTGTAAATGTACCACATTTTCTGTATCCATTCTTCTGTTGAGGGACATCTGGGTTCTTTCCAGCTTCTGGCTACTATAAATAAGGCTGCTATGATTTCCAGAGTGGTTGTACAAGCTTATAATCCCACCAGCAATGGAGGAGTGTTCCTCTTTCTCCGCATCCTCACCAGCATCTGCTGTCACCTGAATTTTTTATCTTAGCCATTCTGACTGGAGTGAGGTGGAATCTCAAGGTTGTTTTGATTTGCATTTTCCTGATGATTAAGGATGTTGAACATTTTTTTCAGGTGCTTCTCAGCCCTTCGGTATTCCTCACTTGAGAATTCTTTGTTTAGCTCTGTATCCCGAATTTGAACTTTTTGTGCAGTACAGTTGGGCTTTAAATCTGTGTTGCTCCTGACTCTACCTTCTTGGTGCTTGAATATGCCACAGTGTCCAGCCTTAAGTTAATTCAGTCTATTCTGTTTGTCTTCTGTAGCTTTGGTAGTTTGTATCTTTTCAGGAATCTTATCTAATTTACTGACGTCATTTCTTCTTCATCCTTATCATACAACCAAACCAATATTCCTGCCTGCTTAGGCTTGTACTATTAAGCCTTCAGCTTAATCTCTACCTCCTAAAATGTATCCAATACCTCTGGGACCAAACTCTTCTTCAGAGTTCCCTAGGGAACACATGAACAAACAGATATGATAAGGTCTGGACTCCTCTCGAGCTCTTTGTCTAGTGTAATATTTCCTGAAGTGTGTTCTTCGGAACAGAAGTCCTCCTTCAAAATACAAAGTAACTAGGTTCTATACCAGCTGTGGGCAGCACCAAGCTGTCAGAGAGTGGGGATTGTATTGACCCGAGGCCCCCTCTTACACTGAGAAAATTGGGAGATCCCTGCCTATTGGCCCCTGACAGGTAGGCAGGGCCACTATCAAGACAATGTTAGGCACTTTTCCTTTTCGGGAGGTCTAGGTGAGAGTTCTGCATCATTGGTTTATTTTGTTAGGTAAGCTCAGGGGCCTGAGGGCAGGGGTTGTAGTTCATTGATAGAGCACTTAGCATTTTCAGAGGCACCTACATTTAATCCCCAGCACTATGAAAAAAGTTCATGGGCTGTTTCCCCACCCCACCCCCATGGATCTCCTCCCCTCCCCTCTTCATCTCACGTCTTTGTGCCCAGTTTATCCTGGAACTCACTGTATAGCTGAGAATGACCTTGAACTTTAGCTGATCTTCCTACCTGTACCTTCCAAGTGCGGGGATTATAACTATGTACCACTCCTCTTTATTTTATGTGGTGCTGGGGATCAAACCCCATTTCCTGCACGCCAGCTCTGCAGCCCTGTACCCACCTACTCACAGTCTACTTTGCAAAGCATGCATGAGTCCTTCTTTACTTGCAGAAATATTGATCTGTTCATGGCCCATGTAGTATCTACCTGACAAACAAGATACTGATTCACCCAGCCTCTGCATTCACAGACAAACAGAGGCAACCTTTGCTTTGTAAAATGGAGTCATTCAGGGTAAGTGTCCTAGTTAGAATTTCTATTGCTGTGATGAACAAAAGCAAGTTGGGAAGGAAAGGGTTTTCACATCCATAGTACTGTTCATCCTCAAAGCATGTCAGGCCAGTAAGGAAACAGAGTAGGAACTTGAAGGCAGTTGCTGATGCAGAGGTCATGGAGGAGTCCTGACATCTGGCTTGCTCCATCTGCTTTCTTACAGAACCTAATACCATCGAACCCCATTGTGGGATGGTACCACTCACACTGGACAGGGCCCTCCCCCATCAATTACTAATTAAATAGATGCCCTATAGGGTTGTGTACAGTCCAATCTTATGGAAACATTTTCTCAATTAAGGCTACCTCCTTTCCAATGACTCTAGCTTACCTCTAGTTGACATAAAATTATAAGTAACTATAAGGTCAGTAAGGTAAAGCTTTAAAATCAGTTTCACACAGCTTGGAGCAAGGCACAGCCTATTCTCCATGATGTGTATCATTTCTTCCAAGGTAGTACCTAATTCTCATTGGCAGGTATATTTCTCTAAACTGTTCTGATATAGAAGAGACAAGCCCAGTGTTTACCCATTTCCAAAGTATGTGGTCACAGAACCTTTTGAATCTTTCTATAACATCTAGAAAAGGCAAAAGGCATATCTGTTCCATGGAACACACTTTAGAAAACAAAACAGTACAGTAAGTAATATGCATACCCAGAGGAGTACAGTTCTCAGCTAGCCTCTGAGCAGGAAGGACTGGAAATGATGAAGGGGAGGAGTGGGAGGAAGGGGAGGAAGTATAAGTAATATCTTTCAGGCAATAAAATGGAAAACAAGGGCAGACATGGTCACAGTAAAGAAGCTAAGGAAAGAGACATGTCAAAATCATTGAGGTCGAGAATATCAAGCAAGGACTCGAGGTTGATGTTGTTAGAACCAGTGTCAACCTTTTGAAGGGAAATTATGAGCATGGATTATTGACAGAAGAAACACAAGCAAGTCCTGGAGTAGCTGAGGAAGGGGGGATTTTGTTTTTCTTATTTGCTGATTTTTTTTAGCTCCTAGAATTGTGCCTGATATGTTGAAAGCTCTCAATAAACATTAAATAAGTAGATGAATCAATCTATGATGAAAGATGGTTAAAAAAGAAAACATGGAATAAACCAGGCATGATGGTTCATTGTTTCAGAGAGTGGCAAGGAGGATCCATGTTCAGCTACATCTTGGGCTGCACTCTGCTTACATAGGCCTATCATAGCAAAGAGGCAGAGAGTAGAAAAAGCAGAGGTTATAAAGGAGAGTTAGATATGTGGAGAGCTCTTGGTGCCACTTATAGAAATTTGGCAAGTACTTGTCACTGGGCTTAAGGAAGTAGGCTCAGATAAGAATATCCACATTTGGGCTGATGCAAGGATCAAGGTAAACACAGCCTAGGAATGTATGGGATTCCTTTTATCTTGGTCATCCTGATTAGCCCCTAGAAACAGTGAACAGGGGGCTTAGTTTATTGTCTTGTTTGATCTCTTTGTTGATTACCTTTTTGATTACTTTGTTTTTGATCTAAGAACTGACCCTATTCTCTACAAGTACCTAGAATGGTATAAGAGCTGACTGGGAAAAAATAAACCCGCTTCAGTCTCAGCACTGGCTGGAGCCATGTTATACTGCTGTCTAATTGTCCTTTCCTTTTCAATCCTCACTCCTTCCCTTGAGAACCTGTTGACTGAGCTGGCTTGGTCAGATGGCGCCCAAAGTGGGGCTCCAGTAAGCAAGATACAGTGAGGAACACCACAGGATGAAGCTCTCAAAGGTAACTAAAGAAGATTTGGGCCAGTGGTGAATAAACTCTGTAAAAAGGGACAAGGTAATGGTAAAATGTTTTTTGTGTATGTGTTTAGAGTTATGCTAAAATCTAGAGTGAAGATAATTCTAATAGATGCTTTTAATCTTTGTACACTGACTAGAGATATCTTAGGCCCTGGACATGAGAGAGAAAGAATGGGTTTGAGAAAAGCAGTCCTCCCCACCTATCTGGGGATGCTTGGCCAAAGAGAAGGAAAATGAATTTAAACTGTTCCACAGTTCCCCTAGGGACAGGAGGAGGTTGGGAGACCATCCTGCCTCCTCTCTGGCGCCTACTGGAGGAATGCTTAGTTCTGATTCTATTTCCCTTAGGTAGGATATTTAGGTCCCTTTGGCATATCTAGTTCTCTTCCCTGTCTCTTGTCTGTCCTTGGCGTGCCAATCTGTCCATGTCTGTCAGTTTATGTCTGTGTTTTCATTTTATTTATTTATTTATTTATTTATTTATTTATTATATGTAAGTACATCATAACTGTCTTCAGATATTCCAGAAGAGGAAGTTTGATCTCATTAATGTTGGTTGTAAGCCACCATGTGATCTCTGGGATTTGAACTCAGGACCTTTCGAAGAGCAGAGCCATCTCTCCAGCCCCTGTGTTTTCATTTCATTGCTTGATTGTTGCTCTGCATTTCATGTTGAAAAGAAAAAAATGGCTAAAACTTTATCTGCTGGTCATTCACCCCTTGACTTAGTTTTAACACATTTCAAAAAAGAAAAAAAGAAAGAAAGAAAAGCAGGCTCACTTTGCACAACAAAAATTGGTAAGTTGTCCTGCACGTGTAGCTAGGAGTCTAGCATAGCTGGAGAAGCCCTGCCAGGGGCTGATTATCTGCACAAGCTGCTCTTACAGGGACAGCAGCTCCTCAGCTTCTATGGCAAGAGAACTGTTGGCTTCTTTTCCTAGAAAAATATCTGTGACTATTTATTGGGTTCATCAGGTGACAAGGTGCTCCTTTCTTAAAATTACAGCTAGAAAAAAGTAAGAAAATTTTGTCAAGTCTAAATATATAATAAGATGTGTGTGGCCACTCACTTCATGTTTGTTTCTGACTGATCTTAAATGTATAAATATGCTTGGCATGTCTTAGTTATAGAATATTGGCTCACAAGTTATTGGGTATGATTACAAATTTGTAACATTGGTAAAAGAAAGTTGGCTTAAAACTGATAACTCAGGGTTGGAGTCATTCTAGAAAATAACACAACATGAGCCTACCCTGGGAAACAGATATCTAAAGATATCTCTGAATAGGGTAATATTTTTATGTAATTTTTATCCTAGAAACCAGACTTATAAAAGATAGGATTTAGGGTGGTGTCTCTTTGGTGAGGCATTGGAGGCTGCTCCATCACACGTTTGTGTGCAAGAGTTGCTCCATCACACGTTTGTGTGTAAGAGTTGCTCCATCACACGTTTGTGTGTAAGAGTTGGCAGTCAAACTTTGTAGCATGGGAGTCATGCACTTAGTTTTAATTTTGGAAAGACTATATTGTTTGTTGGGGGCTGAGTTTTGCTTTCCAAAGTTGTGGTTGTGCTCTGGTGTTGCAAGGGAAACTTGAAGGTTGTGGTTAAGCTGCCAGTGTTCCATTGGCTGCAGTTTGCAGTTTGATCACAGGCTCAGGATTCACTCACACATATTAGTAGTTAAGAAAAAAATCAAGCAGGTGGAGATTGTTACAGGGTTTGCGAAGGGTTGATGAGACTACGGAATCTGTGGGGGCATTGCAGCCCGACTTGCCTAAAAATACGTATAAAATTATTATAGATTTAAAAGATTGTTTTTATACTATTCCTTTGTATCCTGATGTTTATAAAAGGTTTGCATTTAGTGAGCCTGCCTGTAATTTTAAAGAATCTATTAAGCAGTATCATTGGGAACTTTTGCCTCAAGGAATGGCTAATAGCTTTCCATTATGTAAAAAAAAAAAAAAAAAAAAAATGTTGCTGCTTCAATACAAGAAGTTAGGACTTTGAATCTTTCAGTGTCTATTATTCATTATATGGATATTTTATTAGCTGATCCCTCTGAAGGGGTTTTACTACAAGCCTTTGCTCTTATACAACAAGCTTTAAAATTTTGGGGAGTAGTTGTTGCTCTAGAAAAGATTCAAAGACAATATCCTTTTCAATATTTGGTACATCAATTATATTCCTAAACAAATTATGGCACAGAAAATTCAAATAAGAAAAGATAGTTTACTATAAATTATTTTCAAATGCTTCTAGGACATGTTAATTGTCTAAGACCTCACCTTAAGCTCACCACAGGAGGACTTAAGCCTCTATTTGATATTCTCAAGGGTGATGTAAATACTCATTCCTCTCAACAATTAACTGATGAGGGAGGAATAGCTTTGCAGAAAGTAAAGGAAGCTATTACTTAACAAGAGATACATTATATAGACTATGATCAATTGTTGGCTGTTTGCACCCACAACAGTCCTTTGGCAAAAGAGACCATTAATGTGGATTCATCTTTCTTCATATCCTAAGAAAAGTTTAACAGCCTATTATGAAGCTGTTGCTGTGTTAATACAGAATTGTAAGATGGAATCAAGAAAGTATTTTGGGAAAGAACTTGATAAAATATTTATTCCTTATTCTGAAGAGCAATTAATTGCAGAATGCTAATATTTGGCCTATTGCATGTGCAAATTTTTCAGGCAAAATTGATAATCATTATCCAAAAGACAAGTTGTTAAATTTGCCTCTATGCATGCTTTTGTATTTCCTGTAAATTTACGCATGCAGCCCATAGAAAATGCTCTTACTGTATTTACAGATGGCTCATCTAATGAGAAGGCAGTATATGTAATTGGATCACATGTATATTCTCTTGAGTTTCCCCTGCTTCAGCACTGATTATTCAATTACATGCTGTAGCCACTGTCTTTTGAAATGTTGAAAAAAATCAAGCTTTTAATTTGCATACTGATAGCCAATATATAGCTCATGGCTTACAATTGCTTGAAAGTGTTCCATTTTCAGATACTGTTAATTCTCAAATTTTGCAATTATTTATGCAAATTCAACTTAATTTAAGAGAACCATTCCTTAACTTTATAGGAGATTTAAGAGCTCATACTGGATTGCCTGGACAGACCCATTAGGCCAATGCCACAGCAGATTTATATACCAGGCAGATTATGGGCCTTACACAGGAACAATTGGCCATACAAGCTCATTATTTACATCATCAAAATAGTAATCCCTTGAGACAACAATTTGGTATTTCTAGTGAATGTGCATGTCAAAATTTTAAGACTAGTCTTCAATGTCTTCAATTTCTACCAGTACCACATTATGGTGTTAATCCTCAAGGACTTATACCTAATCAATTATAGCATATGGATGGTACTCATGTTTCTGATTTTATAAAATTAAAATATGTACATGTGACTATTGACAACTTTCAGACTTTCTAGTTGCAATTGCTTTAACAGAAGAAGGAACTAAAAATGTAATTAGTCATTGTCTATATTGTTTTTCTATGTTTTGGGTGTTCTAAATCAGATTAAAACAGATAATGGAAATGGCTATGGCAGTCAGTCATTTGAGATACTTTGTTGAAAATTTAATATTACTCACATTACTGGGATTCCTTATAATCCTCAAGGATAAGGTATTATCCTCAAGGTTCCTTGAGGATAATCCTCAAAGAATAGGTACTGAAGGACTTTAAAACAGTATCTTTGGGGGCTGGTGAGATGGCTCAGCGGGTAAGAGCACCCGACTGCTCTTCCGAAGGTGATTAGTTCAAATCCCAGCAACCACATGGTGGCTCACAACCATCCATAATGAGATCTGGCTCCCTCTTCTGGAGTGTCTGAGGACAGCTACAGTGTACTTATAAATAAAATAAATCTTTAAAAAAAGAAAACAGTATCTTCAAACAAAAAAGGGGGAATTATATCCCCATATCCCACACAATTATTTAAATCCTGCTTCTTATTTAAAAATTTTAAAATTTGGATGCCAAGGAACTCTGCCTAGTACTATGGCACCCTACACCTAGACATACTTACACCTAGGTGAAATGGAAGGATCCATTTACTGGCATATGGCATGATCCCGATCAGGTATTAATTTGGAGAAGAGGACATGTTTATGTTTTTTCTGCAGGATGCTGAAGGAGTGTGCTAGCTGCCAGAGTGATTGGTGTGACATGCTCATACTGGGTCAAAGAATGAAGCTGACCTGTGAGCTTGCTGAGAGCCCTGACAATGGTGACTGGGAAGCTGTTTTGGACATATGTTCCTGACCCACCTTTGCTTGCCTATATCCCAGATTGAACAAGCTGTCTTGCTTCAAGCATTTAGACCTTGTGGGACAGAGAATATGGAGACTGGTATCTGCCTTCGAATAATCAAATAGAGAAGTTATAATGACCCTTCTCTTTCCTTTAATGCGACCAATTATTTTGACTCAATCATGGACTGGTCTGGAAATAAATCCAATATTGGGGGGGGTGTTTGTTTATTTGTTTGTTTTTGGGGGGTTGTTTTTGTTTTTGTTTGTTTGTTTTTGTTTTTCAAGATAGGGTTTCCCTGTATAGCCCTGGATGTCCTGGAACTCACTTTGTAGACCAGGCTGGCCTCGAACTCAGAAATCCGCCTGCCTCTGCCTCCCGAGTGCTGGGATTAAAGGCGTGTGCCACCATGCCCTGCTTAAATCCAATACTGGATTAAAAAAAAATGACAGTCTTCATTTGAAAGGCTGGTTCTGGACCTTTTCAGAGACATTTGAAAGTTGAGAGCTGCCGGGCAGTGGTGGCGCACGCCTTTAAGAAAGTTGAGAGCTGCCTTGTGTGAAGTTACATTTGCAGTGGATAAAACTGAGACAGGATCTGGACTTCTGAACAAATGTTAGTGCATGTGTTAAGGCTCTTAATCTTTTAATTGTCATGATAAAATTACTTTTGTTTCTTCCACAGTATTTAATATAAGTTGTATTGATTGTATACTTTCTAACTGTGTTAATGTATTGAAATCTGATGTGTCTGTAATGGTGGTCTATCAACCAGATTTTGTTTTATTGCCTGTATTACAGGGCATTGGTATTCTGAAAAAAGGTTGTAGGTACCAGAAGAAGTGAGTCAGGCTTTAAGTAGAAGCAAGAAGGTAGTGGGCTTGATTATTGCTGGTATAGCAACTTTAATTACACTGATAGATAGCACCACTGCCTCTGCAATTGCTTTGACACAAGAAGTTAAGACAGCTACTTTTGTTAATCATTTAACAACAACAAAAAAAAAGGTTACTAATATTCTGAGCATTCAAGAGAATTTAGAACAACAGATTGACAACAAGGTAATAAACCAAGAAATCTTTATGATACTATTCAAATTATTGGAGAGGAGATTCAGAGTCTAAGTAGGAAGCCATCTCAAGAGTCATGCTAAATAAATAAATGAATTTGTGTTACTTCTAAAGTTTACAATGATAGTCACGATAGTGACTAACACCTCTCTGGATGTTTTAACATAGCATACCAAGATTTTGAATTTAAAGAATGCTGCTCCACTGAGCTTTTTTTTTGTTCCTCGTTCCGGTCTGCCCTGCTTGCTCCAGCCGGCCGGCCGGCTCGCTCCAGTCAGCCCCACTTGCTCACTCCAGTCGGTCCCGCTTGCTCAGTCCCTGCTATCTCTGATCCAAGGATTCATTTTATTATTATTCATAAGTACACTATAGCTGACTTCAGATGCACCAGAGGAGGGCGTCAGATCTCATTACGGGTCGTTGTAAGCCACCATGTGGTTGCTGGGATTTGAACTCATCACCTTCGGAAGAGCAGTCGGGTGCTCTTACCAGCTGAGCCATCTCACCAGCCCTCCACTGAGCTTTGATACTGCAGATAATGCTGATAAGATTATTCATGACTTAAGGTCAGTATTTCCTTTTTTAAAGAATTATTTATTTTATGTATATGAGCACACTGTAGCTGACTTCAGACACACCAGAAGAGGGCATTCGATCCCATTACAGATGGTTGTGACTCACCATGTTGCTGCTGGGAATTGAACTGCTCTGGAAGAGCAATCAGTGCTCTTAACCGCTGAGCCACCTCTCCAGCCCAAGTTCAGAATTTCCATCTTGGTCAAACTTCAAGAATGGCTTATATAGCTTGATCATGTTAGCCCTTTTTTTTTGTTGTTGTTGTTTTTGTTTTTTTGTTTTTTTGAGACAGGATTTCTCTGTGTAGCCCTGGCTGTCCTGTCCTGGAACTCACTTTGTAGACCAGGCTGGCCTCGAACTCAGAAATCTAACTGCCTCTGCCTCCCGAGTGCTGGGATTAAAGGCATGCGCCACCATGCCCGGCTTGTCCTGGGAATTCTTCTATTCCTGCCCATTGTGATAAAACTTGCCTTTAACAACATCAATATATTGGTGGCCAAAATACATGGCTTAGAAATAAAGATCAATCCCCAAACAGAGTTATTAATTTAACAGGCCAGTAGTCAACGATGGGTAAGTTTCTGTACAGTGCCTTACCAACCTAAGACAGAATAATGCTGCTTTTGAAAATGCATATTCCAAGACAGGTAAGGAAGGCATTTTGTCAGAATAACCTAAGACAGACACAGCCTTGTTCATGAAATAAAAAAGGAGGAGATATAGAGACCTCTCAGTGCTGCTTATTGAAATTGGGCAAGTACTTGTCACTGGGCTTAAGGAAGTAGACTCAGATAAGAATATCCACATTTGGGGCCGGGCGTGGTGGCGCACGCCTTTAATCCCGGCACTTGGGAGGCAGAGGCAGGCGGATTTCTGAGTTCGAGGCCAGCCTGGTCTACAGAGTGAGTTCCAGGACAGCCAGGGCTACACAGAGAAAAAACCAAAAAAAAAAAAAAAAAAAAAAAAAAGAATATCCACATTTGGGCTGATGCAAGGATCAAGGTAAACACAGCCTAGGAATGTGTGGGATTCCTTTTATTTTGGTCATCCTGATTAGCCCCTAGAAACAGTGACCAGGGGACTTGGTTTATTGTCTTGTTTGATCTCTTTGTTGATTACCTTGTTTGATTACTTTGTTTTTGATCTAAAAACTGACTCTATTCTCTGCAAGTACCTAGAATGGTGTAAGAGCTGACTGGGAAAAAAATCAACCCACTCAGTCTCAGCACTGGCTGGAGTCATCTTATACTGCTGTCTAATTGTCCTTTCCTTTTCAATCCTCCCTCCCTCCCTTGAGAACCTGTTGGCTGGCTGAGCTGGCTTGGTCACAGATGTGTGGTGACTGAGCAAAGAGCATCTTGAACAGGATGTAGGATAAAGATGCTAGTAAGAAACTAAAGCCAAACACATAACGCTAGCAACACTGGGCCTCTCGGGTAACTCAGAAGGTAAAAGCCTATCCTGACCATCTCAGTTTGTTCCTGGGACACACATAGTAGAAGAAGAGAACTAAGTCCCTTAAGTTGTTCTCTGATTTCCACACATGCCCTGTGGCATGCACCCCTTTCAGACACACACACACACCACACAGACATACACATACCACACACATATATAAACATCACACACCAGACACACACTCACATACATACACACACACTATACACATACTCACACATACACACTCACTCACACACATGGAAAGAAAAAATTATTGGAAAGCTGATGAACACTCACAGTCCAATCATCACTGCTTCCTTGCCTTTCTCACTTCCACAGATGGGCTGTTCACATCCACTCCTATTTGTGCATACACGCCCAGCACTAAGTAAGTCATCTCCACTCCTTGCCTGGAATATGATAATGGTTTTCTAGCAATATGATGAACTCAGTAGTTGCTCTCTCAGTCTTTACTCTCCTATCAGAATATGGTCCTACAACACAGACCATATGAACACAGACTCACCAGTTTCTTCTTTAAGAGCAGTGTTAGGGCCAAGCAGTGGTGGCACACACCTTTAATCCCAGCATTTTGTGAGTTCAAGGCCAGCCTGGTCTACAGAGCAAATTCCAGGATAGCTAAGGCTACCCAGAGAAACCCTGTCTCTAAAACCCGAAGAGCAGCATTAGGACTGAGAATATAGCACAGTACTGGGTGCTTGCTTAGCACTGAGGCCCCCTACACTCCATTCCCAGGGTTGGGGTTGGGGTGGGTAGCTCAGAAGGAACTGAAGTCATAACAAAATGGAAAGCCTAGAGAATGAAGTGTTCTCTTTCTTCTATGAGACTGGCAAAGATTTCAAACAATAAAATTACTCAGTTTTGGTAAATATGTGGGTAAGTGAACGACTGCAGCCACTATGAGGCCTTACTAGATGCTTTTGGAAAGCAGTTTAGCCATCTTAATTATAGCAATACCAATTTGCCCAAATATTGATGTCTTTCTGTTGTACAAAAAGGTTCAAGTGGGAATGTGGCTCAGTTGGGAAAGCGCTCACCTTGGATACCCAAAGCCCTGAATCCACTACCATATAATCCAGATGAGGTGACACCTTCTGTAGTCCTCCAAACTCAGTAAGCAGAGACAGAAGGACCAGAAATCCAAATCTGCTACACAAGGCCATGCCTGAGAAAAAGACATCCAACCCGGTATATTCACTGCTCTTCATAGCATAAACGTTTGTAACTGTGTATATATGTGTGTGTGTGTATATATGTTTCAACATAAAAAATTAACAAGCCCCCAGTGTGAATGACAGATAGGTATGTGGCTCACACCTGGACTGCAGCATGTGGCAAGTGAGACCAGGAGGATTGCCATGTGCTGAAGTCAGGCCAGCACGGATGACAGACTGAGTGACACTCTTTCTTGGAACAAAAGAACAAAACAAATTTTCTTCCTCTTTCTCCTCTTCTTCCTCTTCTTCCTTCTTTTCCTCCTCTTCTTTTTCTTCTTCTTCTTTTGAGACAGAGTTTTCCTGTGTAGCCCAGACTGTCCTAGAGCTCAGAGATCTGCCTGCCTCTGCCTCCTGTGATTAAATGGATTCACACATTTTCAATTAAATCTCCAGAATCCCAACTGCCCCTTAGCCAATCCCACCCATGCCTTCCAGGCAATGCCTTTTACTCCTCTGGCTCTGCTATTTCTTTAACAAGACTGTTTTCTTCAACCACTCTTAGTCAGAACGCTGCCAATCCTCCCAGGGTGCCTGAGCTTCCCGTAGCTTGTCTTCCATCTGGATTGAGTTGTTGCCCTCAATGGAGAGAAGCCTGTTGTCCCATAGTGGAACACAGTGGGCTCCTCCTGTTATTTGTGTCTCTCTTGCCAGTGTTTATTCTGGATCTTGTCTTTTCTGTTAAACAAAGTGTTTATTTCCAAATATGTACCCAGTCTCTTAGGTTCTATATGTAAATCCTCGCTTAGGTCATACAACTGAAGCTCTCGGCCATCTGGGCAGCTACCTTTAAGTCACAGAAATGCTGCTTGGTGCTAATTTGTAATTGAGGAGAGTGCAGGAATTAATTAGACATGTCTGTAACTGCCTGGTGTTTGTTCCTGACAATGAGCCGGAATGATTACGTCACTTTAAGCTTTTCTGTGGAGATTTGTTCAGGGAGCTGTGCTAAGTACTGAGTTGTTGTCCTGACCCTTTGCCTAGATCTTTCAAAACAGTCATTAGATTCGTGTTTTCCATAACACACACACACACACGAAATCTCATAATCAGAAGAAACAATTCTTAGAATTTTAACTGGCACAGGTTGAGCTTAGGTTTGGGATAATAGCATAAGCAGGGATTTCACAACAGTAAAAAATGAGATCTGATGACTGTAGTTCCAAAAG
The DNA here is from genome assembly GCA_902729485.2 of Mus minutoides. Taxonomy (NCBI): domain Eukaryota; kingdom Metazoa; phylum Chordata; class Mammalia; order Rodentia; family Muridae; genus Mus; species Mus minutoides. Next base: position 1,167,232 of record LR749685.1, on the reverse strand, counting down.
TAAACTGTAGCAGTGTGTGGAATTAACTATTAACTTTCAACAACCTTGATCAATAGAGCTCTTTCCAGAAAGGTGAAAAGTTAAGCATTTTTTTCTCTATAAGAATTACTACACAGTTTGAAGTCCCGAAGTAGCAGCAGCTCTTAAAGTGACAGTGCATTTGTACATTTCCACTATTGCAGCCAGCTGGGTTGTGTTTGTTGGCAGCAAGGGCTGTGGCCTTTCTCACAGCATAGTATTATCCTTGAGATGTTTATGAGTATCTATACATGCCATAAGAGTTCTGGAGGGACAAGTTCAGGAACAGAACACTGAAAGAAATTGAAAGGGAGGAGCCAGAGGACTTAGAGGCCTTGAAAGACTGTCTCAGACATCTGGTACATAGTACTTAGTTTACTTATAGCACAGGGTGTATGCAGGGACTGAGCACTTGGAAGGAACTTAGACTCTAAGGTCCAGTGTGTTGTACTGGTCCCAGCAGTTGCTCAGGGCACCTTAGGATAATTTCAGGGCATCTGCACTGCCTGCCTGTCACTTTCCTTCTCAGGGGTTGTGCAAATAAGAGCGCTTTACTCAACCCTGCGAGAGCCTCCTCAGTCACTCAGCTGAAGGACCGCCATGATTTAAGTACATGGAGTTTGGACCTTGCGATGAAGGCATTACCAGCTCTTCATGTTCAGCACGAATTATGGCATTTGTCGATGCTAAATGTTCTTCCTGACAAGCAGCACGGACTAGCGAAGCTGGAAGAATATTCCAATCTTTTCCAGCCAATCCTCTTGCCTTCAGCAAGCAGCTCCTGGGGCTTAGAAAGTTCCTGATGCCCAGAATGCTTGGGAGCAGGGGTGGAATTAAAACCCAAGATCTCAGCTAATCCAGACTCCTAATCTGGAAGCTTTTTGTACCCAGAGTGACTAAATGCCTGAGTAACTTCTCACTTGTACAGTCATAAAAAGCTTTGGTGAATTCATTAATCTCTTTATTTGGATGTATTAGTCATGTGCAAAAGAAAAAAAAAGCCTCTATGTAAAGGCATGTATGTCAGCACTGAGGAAATGCTCTTGGATTTTCCCAAGAAGTATTTTAGAGATGTCTTCTAAACAGGGTTTGGTTTGGTTTGAGACAGACTCTTGCTAGATCGTCAAGGCTGACCTCGAAACCTTGAGCCTCCTGTCTCAGTGTCCTGAGGGCTGAAATTGCTATGTGTGTCACCTCACTCTGTTTGTAAAACCATCTGAAACTGTTCAGCAAAACACAAACGGTCAAGAAAACACAGAGGGACTATTAAATCTCCTCCTCATTTTTGGGTGGTGGTAACAAATGCCTTGAATCCCAGTGCTAGGGAGGGAGAGGTCTCTCTCTACAGGGTGAGTTCCAGGCTGTTAGGCTTATCAACAAGATTTCCTTTGAGTTGTCACTATTGAGTTCTTCCCCACCATTCCAGGAGGAGCTGCAGCTCTTCAAACCAATGCTGACGGCACTTAGTGAAACACAGATTACAACGTCTCGCCAGAATACATGGATTTGATGTTTCCCAAGTGTGTCTCTTCAAATGTTTACATGGCTTCAGAAAGGGAGTACCACCATGGAGTAAATTTAGGTGCGCACAAGCCAGGGCTATTTAGAGAGGGCTTATCAAGGAAAGATACTTGAGTTGGATCCTCAAAGTTATCCTCAGGCCTTTATCTGCTTTATCTGCATATCATAGCACACATACATCCAAACATCTCTCTCTCTCTCTCTCTCTCTCTTTCTCTCTCTCTCTCTCTCTCTCTCTCTCACACACACACACACACACACTAATAATAATAATAATAATCTTTACAGAATAAAACAGGTCAGGTATGGTGGTGTATATCTGTGACCCCAACACTCAGGGGGCAGGAGAGTCTTTAGTTCAAGGCCAGCCTGAATAATATAGAGAGAAAACCCTATTTTAAAAATTAAAGAAGAAACACAACATAATTGCTTTTGCTTTGTTAACATGTGGTTATTCATTTAACATATACTTGTTTTGTAGTCTATGTGCTGGGTACTATTTTGGATGCTCTTATAAGGATTAACAGAAAGGACACATGCCTCTGCCAGGGAGCTCATAGACAGTCTAATGAACATAGGTTTCTCCTATTGAAATAGCATCCATGTCTGTGTGTCTGTGAATGTGTGTGTGCTTGTATGTGTGTGTGCCTCTGTGTATGTGCCTGTGTGTGTGTGCCTCTGTGTATGTGTGCCTCCGTGTGTGTGTGCCTCTGTGCCTATATGTGCATGTGTGCATGCATGTGAACTTTTGAGCCCCTTCTGCTGCTGCCAACAATTGTGTGTGTTTTGGAGCCTGGTTTCACGTGTTTGGAGTGGGGTGGGATTTGACATCTATTCAGGGCTATTCCTCTGATCAAAGCCAGGCTCCCTTCTTTTCTTACCACTTAGCTGGAAAACAGTGCATCCCTATAGCTTCTTACCAACTTGCAGGCCGCGCCACCAAAGGGTCTCCCTGCCAGCACTGTACCTTGCTTATGTAATTTAGGGGTTGGCAACTTCCTAGTGTCCTGGAGCTGTAAGTTTCCTGAATTTTATGAGCTGCCTCCCACCCTAGGATGAACTATTTCACGCCAAGGAAATGGCTACACAATCACATGTAGTTTTGGACTTTGCCATTTTGTGATCATTACTTTGTATTTCTCACAGTGACACAACGATTGGATTTAATAACCCTAAAGTACTAATGTTCCACAATCTACTTAACTGTTCTCAACCACAAAAGACTTCGTTTGATTTTTTTTTCTCATTAGTATTGGATTTAACACCATTGATCAGTTGAGAGTATATAGCTTTGTCTCTTAATTAACTCCTAATTTAAACTCCTTGGAGTAGAAACCTAAGTTAAAGGGAAGGAACTCTTTATCATTTGTTTTAAACAAAACTGAAATAGTTTAGTTTTTACATTTTAGAAAAAAGTTTGCTTAAATGTCAAATTTGGAGGAACTGCCCCTCTTTGCTGGCGACAGGGTGCGAGCCTTGAGTCACTCCATCCTGCCTGCTTCCATCCTAAGGCAATCTTGCTTGTGCCTCATCCAAACACAAGGAGGTGGGAAGCAGAAAGCCATGGTGGCTGTGCTGTGATGCTTTTCTTGTTAAGGGGTGTGGTGTGGGGGTCTCACAAAGGAAAGGAAGGCTGGGCGAGCAGCCAGAGCCAGGAAGACAATCAGTCTTCCCCAGTCACACTGAGTGTCTCATAGAGGTGAGCCCAATCATCAGAGTAGGCTAAGAGCCCTTAGAACCTTGAGTTTTATTAGGATTGTAAGTTTTCTTCTTCTTCTTCTTCTTCTTCTTCTTCTTCTTCTTCTTCTTCTTCTTCTTCTTCTTCTTCTTCTTCTCCTTCTCCTCCTCCTTCTCCTCCTCCTCCTTCTTCTTTCTCTTTCTCTCTCTCTCTCTCTCTCTCTCTCTTCTTTTGACTATGAAGCCTAACCTGGCTGGAACTTACTATATAGCCCAGGTTAGATATAAACTCATGACTCAGACGCCTGTGTGTTAGTACTTCATGTATGTACCACTATGCCAGGCAGAATTATAATTTATTAATTATTCAACTCATTGTCCCACTTCTGGTATTAAGTTCATTCTTTTTCAAAAAACAAACAAACAAACAAACTTTATTTATATAATGTACAAGTGCTAAGCTGCATATACATCTATAGGGGAATATGAAAAGGGCATCATATTCCCCTATAGATGGTTGTGAGTCACCATGTGGTTGCTGGGAATTGAACTCATGACCTCTGGAAGAACAGCCAGTGCTCTTAACCACTGAGCCATCTCTCCAGCCCAAGTTCGTTTTTTGTTGTTGTTGTTTGTTGTTGTTTTTTTTTTCTGAGACAGGGTTTCTCTGTGTAGCCATGGCTGTCCTGGAACTCATTTTGTAGACCAGGCTGGCCTTGAACTCAGAAATCCGCCTGCCTCTGCCTTCCAAGTGCTGGGATTAAAGGCGTGCTCCACCACCGCCTGACCCAAGTTCATTCTTTTTTTTTTTTTTTTTTTTTTTTTTTTTTTTTTTTTTTTTTTTTTTTTTTTGGTTTTTCGAGACAGGGTTTCTCTGTATAGCCCTGGCTGTCCTGGAACTCACTTTGTAGACCAGGCTGGCCTCGAACTCAGAAATCCACCTGCCTCTGCCTCCCAAGTGCTGGGATTAAAGGCGTGCGCCACCACGCCCGGCTCCAAGTTCATTCTTAAAAGAGCATTTATTTAAGAAATCTTTTAGCAGGGTCAAGCCTGAGTGGCAGTACACCTCCCACCTAGCACTCACCAAACCCTACATTCCATCCCCAGCATCACAAAACAAAGAAAACAGGAGAAAATGCATCGGCTCCAATAACCAGGCCTCCAATAGGGCAGAGGTGGTGGTACTGGCCTTGGGATGTCTCAAAAGAGAGACACAAGCTGCTACCCTGATTTCCTGTCCTCTCTGTCTTCCCTCCTCACTGTCCCCAAGCTAACACTCACTCTCTAAACTCATTTGCTTCCATCCAGAATAAGAGTGCCCTCCAGCTTCAGCTTAAGGGCAAGTCTAGAAAGAAGAGCATAATAGCTCACATGGAACAGGAGGATTATCCTGAGTTCAAGGCCAACATAGACTATAGATCAAGAGTGTGGTGGTTTGAATAAGAATACCTCCCACAGGGGCTGGTGAGATGGCTCAGCAGGTACAGACTGCTCTTCGGAAGGTGATGAGTTCAAATCCCAGCAACCACATGGTGGCTTACAACCACCCGTAACGAGATCTGACGCCCTCCTCTGGTGCGTCTGAAGTCAGCTACATCGTACTTATGAATAATAATAATAAATGAATCCTTGGACGGAAGAGAGCAAGTGGAACCGACCGGAGCGAGGTGGGCCGGCAAGCGGGGCCGAACGGGGATGGCCGGAGCGAGGGGGCAAGAGCGAGCTGGGTTGACTGGAACGAGGGAAAAAAAAAAAAGAATACCTCCCACAGCCACATACATTTAGATGCTCAGTCACTAGCTAAATGTGGAGGCAGTCACCTGTAACCCCAGCACCAAGGATCCTGAGACAAGAGATCTGCCAGGACTTTGAGGCCAGGCTGTGCTATATGGTAAGACTCTGCCTCAAAACAAAAACAAACAAAATAACAGAAATAAAATGCCAGAGACTGGGAAACCAGGTCAGCAGTTAAGAGCACTTAGAGCTCTTGTAGAAGACATTATTAGTTCAGTTCCCAGCACTCACTTTGGGTCTGTAATTCAGCCCCAGGGAATTTGATGTCCCTTTCTGGCCTTTAAAGGCACCTGCATTCAATGTGCACATACCCACACAGAGACACATACATCTACCCAGAATCAAAAATAGAACAAACCTTTCAAGAAGCAGCTAAAAGAATGGAGAGATGGCTCAGTGGTTAAGAACACTTGTTCTTGCAGAGGACCTGGGTTCCTCTCCCAGAACCCACATGTCAGCTCACATCCATCCATAACTTCAATTCCAGGAGATCTGACCTATATGTGTATCAGACAAGCATATAGTATACATACAGAAATGCAGACCAAAAAAAAAAAAAACACCAAAAAACATGCACATAAAGTAGTATAAATAAATCCAAAACAACAACAACAGTTTCAAAAACACTCCTGGGCCAGATGTCTTTAGTCCTACTACTCAGGCAGATGCAGGAGGATCTCTATGAGTTTGAGGCCAGCCTGGTGTACATGATGAGTTCCAGGTCAGCTAGGACTACAGAGGACTCTATCTTAAAACAAATCAAGCAGCAACAACAAAAATTTTAAAAGAACTAAAGTGAAATGAAACATGAACCGCAGCTGCTTTTGCCGGTTGGAAACAGAAGCTCACGCAGCTCCTTTGCCTTCTGATTGCTATGTGCATGGTGATGGACTCAGGACCCTCTGCCTCCACCTCTGAACACTGCAACTATGGGCATTCCATTCCTTAATCATAGTGACATGTGGCCCTCTGAGGCGGGGAGACGGTTTTCTCTCAGCTCATTCACAAATATTGACTGAGCACTCACCTCATGGCAAGTCCGATTCAACAAACCGATAAGTAAACACCTGTCCACGTGAAGCGCACATTCCAGCAGGGAGACACACGGTAAACATACAGGGGGTTTGGTTTGGTTTGGTTTGGTTTGAAGGCAGGGACTTCCTGGGTATCTGTGGCTGGCCTATATAGGCCAAGCTGACCTCAACTCACCGAGATCCACCTGCCTCTTCCTTCCAAGTGCCACCCATGCCCGTAGTGTCATTTAGATGTACTGAAAGGAAGGTTCAAGGATCAGGAAAAGCAAAAACCAAACACACAACATCCCCTTCATTTCTGCCCAAGGAGGAAGATCCTAAACACAAGGCGGGAAGTGGGCCTGCTGAGATAAGAGAGCCTTTCTAGATCGACTTCTCACTACAGCTCAATGGTCTATTGTGCTGCCCACACAGAACACACCGACTAACTCAGCAACCACAGCTCAGCACAGAACAACACAGATGTAAGTCTTGGGTGGTGCTATTACCAGTGCCCAACTCCACAGGGAGCTGCTGGGGTTGGGGCCATTCACTTTCATGATATTTATCAAAGTTTTAACCTTTTAACAAAGTTCCTGATCTGCTTCTCAAGCCACAGCAGGTTATAAGCAGGAGGTTCGGAGAGGACCAGAGGGCAAGCCCTTCCTTCAGCTGACACTGTCATCCAGTGAGTCAACCTCTTCCACACCGCAGGCTCAGGCCACCCAGACACCCTTACACTTGTGTTTACTGTCCACGGCATATGGGAAGAATGTGGACATGTCTTAGTGATTTTGATAAAAACAAAAACCAAAAAAGCCCAATTCCACCTTTCTAATCCAGCTCTGTTAAATTAAGATTAATTTAAGAACAGGTGTTTTGAATTTACCCATCTCCCAAGCCCCTTCTTGAAGCCTAGGATAATGCTAGTTGTGTAATAATGCTGGATAACTGGATTTTGAGTAAATAAATAAAAATATAATTGTAGACTAATTAACCCTCTTAATCCTCCATGGTCTTGTGCGTGGAAATAACTTCATCACCTAGGGGACTTTTTCAGAATATTAAGTAATGTATGTAGATGGCACAATGGGTTACATATCATTTCAACGATGGGTATTTTGATACAAGGAGCTGAACCACTGGGCAGTGGTGGCGCAGGCCTTTAATCCCAGCACTTGGGAGACAGAGACAGGCAGATTTCTTAGTTCAAGACCAGCCTGGTCTACAGAGTGAGCCCAGTCTTGAAAAACCAAATAATAATAATAATAATAATAATAATAATAATAATAATTTCTTGGGCTGGAGAGATAGCTCAGAGGTTAAGAGCATTGGCTGCTCTTCCAGAGGTCCTGAGTCCAATTCCCAGCAACCACATGGTGGCTTACAACCATCTGTAATGGAATCTGATGCCCTTGAGGACAGTGACAGAGTACTTATATAAAACAAATAAATAAATCTAAATTTAAAAAAAAAAACTTATTCTCTGGGGAAAAAAAGGGAGCTGAACCAACAAATGTCATTCCCACAGATGCCCTTCAAAGGTCAAGGGAACCATTAGGTCCTTGTGTCTATGACTTGAGTCACCACTAGGTGGCAATATTTTCTTAACGCAGATAAGCCCTTTTCTTTCTCTATCCCAGTGGTCTCCAAAATGGGGGACTCACCACTGTGAAGACAAGGTTTCCAAGAGTCTCAGTTACAGAAAGCTTTGGGGAAGTCACCTGTGTGTCCTCTTTCCTCATATAGCCAAAGGGTGATGTGCCCATTTTCCATCCCAGATTATCATCATCATCATCATTATCTCTTTTAAAGACAGGGTCTCACTGTGGCTGTCCTGGTATTCTCTCGATAGACCAGGCTAGCCTCAAGCTCAGAGATCTTCCTGCCTCTGCCTGCTGAGTGCTGGGATTAAGGACAAGTACCACCAACCTCATTGTTCAGGCAATAACATCCTCAGAGGTATCAAACACAAGTGTAAAAGCATGTAAGTGACTCTGAGGGGGTCCTGTGCAGCAGTGAGAGCTCTGCGCACAGAGACACGTCTCCAGGCCCTGTATTTAGCATTTTTCACAACAGAGTTTCTCCACATTAGGCTTCCTTCAGATTCGTGCTTTTCTTGATACTTCCTGTTGTTTTTTTTCAGTCTTTATCACTGTGAGCCAAATGACGCCATTGCTGAAGCTAATCCCCCCCCAACAAATTTTTACCATTTACATTTACTATTATGTCTTTGATGTGCTTGTGTGTTGGAGGGTGCCTGTGGATGGGTCACAGGTAGCTTGCAGGAGTCCGTTCTCTCCTTCCACCATGTTGGGTCCAGAGACCAAACTCGGGTACTCTGGCTTAGTGGCAGGTGTCTGCACAGCAAGCCATCCATCACTTTGCAATTCCTTCCTTTATTTTTCACTTATATGTGTGTATGAGGGAGTGCTGAGTATGTATGTTTGTGCACCATATGTGTGCAGTGCCCACAGAGACCAGAAGGAGATAGTGCTGCCAGGAACCACCCCACTAATCAGTGTTCTAACTGCTGACCCATCTCTCTACCCCACTAACCAGTGCTCTAACTGCTGAGCCTTCTCTCCAGCCCAAGTTTTACACACATACACTCTCTCTCTCTCTCTTCTCCCTTTCCATACATATATTAATGTGTATAGATCATAATTTTTAAAAACTATATCTTTACACACATATACATTCAGCCCCCCCCCATATGCATAACCTTAAATAAAATTTCAAAATATGTTGCTGGGTGGTACACACCCTTAATCCCAGTTCTCTGGAGGCATACACAGGTGGATCTATGCTACATGGAAAACAGGACAGCAGGGTTACAAAGAGACTGTCTCAAAAAAAAATTTATATATATATATATATATATATATATATATATATATATATATATATATATTTGGGGGGTATATATGTAAACTTTTTTAACCCCAAAATTTAAGAGAGAGAGAGAGATGGCTCAGTAAGTAAAGATGCTGAGCAAGGCTGGAGATCTGTGACCAGGGAGACAACCAACTTCCAAATGTTATCCTCTGACCTTCACAAAAGTGCTGTGGCAGCCAATAGTTGTTGTTGTAGTAGTAGAAGTAGTAGTAGTAGTAATCTATTAAAAGTTAAATACCAATTTTAGAAATCACTTGACCTTCAGTGATGACAATCCTTTGTGAAAGATTCCCTCCCCATCCTAGAGAACAACAGCACCCCCACTCTGAAGAAGAGAGTTCTGCACACACAAGCCTTGGTAAGCTGCCCTGGCCTTCCACCTACCCAGCCCCAGCGCCTAACCACGTTTTTACAGCTCATTTGTCTTTGGTCCATTCAGTACATATGTGACCTACAATAACTGTTTCTTTCAGTCTTCAGGGCTTTTGGGGGGGTTGCTGTTTGTTTGTTTTGGGCTTCCATGTCACATAAAATTTGTATTATACTTTTCTCCTGTTAATCTGTGTCATCTCCATTTAATCTTAGACCCAGCAGGGGCACTAGAAAGGGCAGAAATGGAATTTTCCACCTTGAAGTCTCTGGCAACAAAGATGGGATCCCGAAGGGCTGAGACACCCCTTGTTGCCTGAACTTTTCCTGAGAGTGGTGGAGAATCGTCTGCTCACCTCAGATAGGGCAGCTCCTGCAGACCAAAGGGATAATTCCATTCAACTCTAGCTTGCTGAGCCCATTTGTTTACCTCACTGTAGTGGGAGTGTCTCCAGGTGGCTACATCACTGAAACCACACCCTGGCATGGACTGCAACATCCCCACAGCTGCATGGATGGGGTCCCCCCCTTCAGTTAACTTTCCACTCTCTGTGTACTCTATCATCTTCCCAAGGCACATGCTGCTAGGGCAGATTCACATACATCTGTGAAAGAGGCATAGAGGAGATGACTGGACTCTTAGGTAAACATCTTAGGTAAGCACCCCTCCTGTATGAGAAAGGTAGCAGATCTGATGTGGGATCTCGGGGCTAATCTCGGCTTCTCTAGGACAACAATGACGCTATGTGGGGAAAACAGCCATCTGCAACACCTTATCTACTCCACATTCTCAGATGGGCTCCTGGGAAACTGTATAAAACCCAGAAGAGATGGGACAGGACATGGTGGCTCATACCTGTAATCCCAATATTTGGAAGCTTGAAGCAGGAGGATTACTACAAGTTTTGGCCACAGCAAAGACTGCAGTGAGAGTCCTGCATCTACAGAATGAGACTCCACTCATAACAAAAAACAAAAAGTCTGACATGGTAGGAATTCTCACAACTATTAGCATTCCCAGATCTCTGTGTGCTTCCCCCCATTAAGAAGGTAAGGACTCATGATGAGTTTCAGCTGCCAACCTGACCCGCTGGGAAGAGGCAACCTCAGTAGAGGAACTGCCTCCATGAGACTGGCCTGTGGACAAGTCTGTGGGGCATTTTCTTTGTTGTTAATTGATGTAGGAGGCCATGACATTGTCATTGCTGGGCCAGTGGCCTGGGTCATATAATAAGAATAGCTGGTAAAGAGCCTGAAAGCCAGCCAGTAAGCAGCATTTCTCTGGTTTCTGCTTCAGTCTCCAATTTGAACTCCTACCTTGATTTCCCTCAGTGATGAATCACTGTTGCCCGTCAGCCAAAGAAACCCTTTCCTTACCTAAGTTGGTTCTGGTCACTTGTATTTTATATAAGGTTTTCTTGTCTATTGCTTTCTAATTCTGGATTGTCAGGAGAGATCCGTGTTAGAACTTTCTTGGCCACGTGGCTCTCGAGAGCTTCGTCGGGGTATGAGGACACGGCTCAGGAAATGGTTCCTTTGTTTCCGGACACGGCTCAGGAAATGGTTCCTTTGTTTCCGGACACGGCTCAGGAAATGGTTCCTTTGTTTCCGGACACGGCTCAGGAAATGGTTCCTTTGTTTCCGGACACGGCTCAGGAAATGGTTCCTTTGTTTCCGCCGTTTGTGTGGCTCCTCAGAAAAAGGAAATAAGAATAAAATTTTCTTTTTCTTTCTTGCGTTTTTTTGAGACAGGGTTTCTCTGTGTAGCCCTGGCTGTCCTGGAGCTCACTCTGTAGACTAGGCTGGCCTCGAACTAAGAAATCTGCCTTGCCTCTGCCTCCCAAGTGCTGGGATTAAAGGAGTGTGCCACCACTGCCCAGCAAGAATTAAAGTCTTCATTTCACCTTGTTTGGGGTCTTTAAAGATGTTGCTGTGGTTGTAAGAACACCTTCTCTGAGCTTTTCAGCTGGGCAGCAGCCAACACAAATGAGCCTGCCCTTTCTCAGGGAGTTTATCTTCACTGTCTCCCTTTCTCTGCCCTATTGAAACCATGGGCTTTGCATTCTTGGACTACCTTTGAGATTTTGAGGAGGATTGCATGTTTTCTCCCTACCTTTAGGGACTTTTCTTATGTCCAAGACTGAACCATCCGAGGCTTATCAGTGATAAGCCATTAAAAGACTCCCTGGACTTTAGTCACAACTGAAGTTAGCTTTGCCCTTGAAGACTAAGTGCTAGTGAGTTTCAAGTTCAGCTCAAGAGTACTTTTGATAGCCGGTGGCGCACGCCTTTAAGCCCAGCACTTGGGAGGCAAAGGCAGGAGGATTTCCGAGTTTGAGGCCGGCCTGGTATATAGAGTGAGTTCCAGGACAGCCAGAGCCACCTTGTCTCGAAAACAAAAACCAAAACAACAACAAAAAACTTTTGATAAATACAAAAGTTTTATTTTGTCTGGTGTGGTCGTTTGAATGAAAGTGGCCTCAGAGGCTCATATATTTGAATACTTGATCTGCTGTTGGTAGAAATGTTTGTTAAGGATTAGGAGGTGTAGCCTTTATGAGGAGGTGTATCACGAGGGATGGACTTTGAGGTCTCAAAAGCTCATGCGGAAGTCCAGTCTCTCTCTGCTCTCCCCCTCTCTCTCCCACTCTCCCCTACTTCCACCACCATGCCCTCACCTTGCCTGTGGATCAGGATGTAAGCTCTCAGCTACTGATCTAGCACCACGCCTGCCTGTCGCCCTGTACCTCACCATGATGGTTATAGACTCAGCCTCTGACACTGTAAGCAAGCTCACAATTACATGCTTTTTAAAAATAAATAAATAAATAAAGTGCCTTGGTTGTCGTATCTCTTCATAGCAATAGAACAGTATCTAAGACTCTTGGCCTGCTGATGTATAATCCCACCTACCAAGGAAGTTGAGGAAGGAAGATCCTAAACACAAGATTAGCCTGGTCAACTTTGAATCTGACTCCAAGGGGAAAACAAAAGCTTATGTAGCTCAGTGTCTGTAGGTCTGTCAGCATCAAATATAAAATTTCTTTTACCAGTATTCACTACTCAAAAGCCTTGCATATGTTTAAGACTACAAAATTATAAATTCAACTGAAAAATAAAAAGTACAATCAAGGTCAATTGCAAACAGCTGGGTGTTGCCTGGTCCTAGAGCTCTTTGTTGCTTTATGTATTGGATAGTCTTGATTGTCAATGCAACAGGATCCAGAATCACCATGGAAACAAACTTCTGCATGTCTGTGAAGTGGTTTTTAGATTAGGTTAATGGAGGCAGGGAAACACTAAATGTAAACAGCACCTTGCCATGAGCTGGAGTTCTGCACTGAAGAAAAAGAAGTTGAGGTGAGTACCAGTGTCCATCTCCCTCTGCTTTCTGGGTATATCAGATACAATGTGACCATCTGAGTGTGACACAATGTGACCAGCTGAAGCTGGGCATGGTGGCACACGCCTTTAATCCCAGCACTTGGGAGGCAGAGGCAGGCGGATTTCTGAGTTCGAGGCCAGCCTGGTCTACAGAGTGAGCTCCAGGATTGCCAGGGCTACACAGAGAAACCCTGTCTCAAAAAAACTAAAAAAAAAAAAACCACAATGTGACCAGCTGAGTGTGACACAACCTGACCAGCTGAATATGGACACAATGTGACCAGCTGGGTGTGGACATAATGTGACCAGCTGAGTGTGACACAATGTGACCAGCTGAGGGTGCCACAACCTGACCAGCTGAATATGGACACAATGTGACTAGCTGAGTGTGGACATAATGTGACCAGCTGAGTGTGACACAACCTGACCAGCTGAATATGGACACAATGTGACTAGCTGAGTGTGGACATAATGTGACCAGCTGAGTGTGACACAATGTGACCAGCTGAGTGTGACACAACCTGACCAGCTGAATATGGACACAATGTGACCAGCAGAGTGTGGATACAATATGACAGCTGCCTTAATCTTGCATGGTGACTCCCCCACCAGGTTACACCACTGTTCCCTTGAACTCTGAGCCAGAATGAACCCTTCCTTAAGTTGCTTCTGTCCAGGGTTTGGTCACAGCAATGACACAGTAACTAAAGCAGCATGCCTTAATATGGAGCTTTGTCCTCAGCACTGCCCAGTGACTAATAAATATCTTAGTGAAAAATACAAAAAGAACTTCATGGCTGAACAACAAAATATTAATGTTGTGCTAAGTTGAACTAAATGCTTGATGAATGAGGTGTGGTAGCCAAGGTCATGTCAGAGGATGGAGAGCATAAGCATCAAGCATCCTTGGCTACACTGAAATGTCCAAATGAATCAATACCATTATAGATAGTCTATGAATATCTAGGTCATTTCCAAATAAGATATACTGCTGAAACATTAGCTGCTGGACAAAAACTTAAGCTTTTCTTACTACAAAGGAGCAGACAATATTGGAATCTATTTATAGCATGGCCTATGTGGCACTGGAAAATCTGGCTTCTGAAAAGTAATGTGTTGTAGTTAAGACTTTCACATTCTCATGAAAGGCAAAACAGAGAACCAGTCTCAAAAAAACTTTTTAAAAATAATGTGTATTTATATATTTTTGTGTTTGCATGTTCCTGTGTGTGTGTGTGTGTGTGTGTGTGTGTGTGTGTATGTTCTGGGCTTACAGGGGCATGAGGTAACACCATACTTTATACATAGGTCCTGAGGATTTGAACTCAGGGCCTCATGGTTTCTAATAAGTGCTATTGCCTACTAAGCTTTCTCCCAGCACCTGAAAAAAAAAATTCCACTTTGCTTTTGATCCCAAATTAAATGTGAGATTTTCCATAGGGGCCCATGGAGGATTTCAAAAGACTTAGTCTTCTAGAGAGAGAGTATGAACTCAGTAGGCTTGTTTGATCTGTTAAATTAACATGGGACGCATCATTGAATAAGGGTGACATTTAACTTTCTCTATGTTATACTTGGATACATATTAATATGAACATTCCTAAAGGTCTGTGGAATTCCTGAACAGTTATATATAGCTAGTTATATTGATAGCAGTAGGTATTGACTATTAAATACTTAACTAGTCAAAATTTTAGTTACTATTTTAATCTTTTATATACTGTAGAAGACAAGCAAAATCTCCTTTTAATTGAATTGTTGAAACGCCCAGAGATCTTTAACCAAAATGTCACATGATCATCATGACCTAAAAGTCAACCTAGGGAAGAACGGGTTTATTTTCTTGTAGTTCCAGATCACAGTTTATCATTGAGGGAAGTCAAGACAGGAATCTGGAGAGAGAAACCATGGAGAAATAATGCTTGCTGGCTTGTTCTCTGTCTTGCTCACATTCTCACGCTTAGCTAACCTTCTTGTACATCCCATGGGCACCTACCTAAGGATGGTGCCACCCACAGTAGGCCAGGACATCCTACATTAATTAGTAACCAGGACAGTCCCCCATAGGCCATCTGATCTAGACAATTCTTCAGTTGAGGCTTCTCTTCTTAAATGACTGTGGTGGTTTGAATAAGAAGAGCAGTGAAAGAGAAAGAAAATGTACTTAAGCTGTTTCAGAGCTCTCCTAGGGACAGGAGAAGGTCAGGAGACATCCTGCCCCCTCTCTGCCTCCTACTGGAGGAATGCTTGGTTCTGAGTCCTTTAGGTAGGATATCTGGGTCCCTTTGGGATGTCTAATTATCTTCCCTCTCTGTCTGTTGTCTGTCCTTGGCGCACCAATCTGTCCATGTCCATCAAAACTGACTTTTATGTTAAGTCTGTGTTTTTGTTTTATGGTTTGATTGTTTGTTCTGTGTTTCATGCTCAAAAGAAAAAAGTTAAAACTTTATCTGCTGAATATTTAGCCCTTGATTTAGTTTTAACTTATTTCAAAAAAAGAGAAAAAGAAAAAATAAATTAAAAGCAGTCTCAATTAGCCTTTGGAGCCCTGCACCTGTAGTTAGGAGACTAGCATAGCTGGAGAAGCCCTGCCAGGAGTTGATGGTCTGCAAAAGCTACTCTTAAAGGGGCCAGCAACGTTTTGGCTTCTATGGTAAAGGAGCTGATGGCTGTTTTTCCTACAAAAACCTCTGTGACTGTGATTATTCGGTTCAGCAGGTAACATGGAGCTCCTTTCTTGAAATTACAGCTAGAAAAATTAAGAATTGTCTGATTTAAATAAGTAAATGTATGCAGCCTTTTCATGTTTGTTTCTGACTGGTCTAAATATGTTCTGCATGTCTTGGTTATATATTACTAGCTTATAAGTTATTGGGTATAACATCCCCCAACAACAGTTCCACTAGCTAGGGACCAAGTGTTCAAATACTTGAGACCAAGGCACTTTTCCTTCAGTCTACAGCAGGAGGCAAGCACTACACTGACTGAGCCATTTCTCCAGCCTCACTGTTCCTCTCTTGCTGCCCTAACAAATGGCGAATAAGGAATGCTTTTCTGATTTAAAAAAAAAAAGCTCTTGAAAGAAAAAAATAAGTTATTGGGTATGATTAAAAATTTGTAGCCAGGAGTGGTGGCGCACACCTTTAATCCCAGCACTTGGGAGGTAGAGGCAGGTGGATTTCTGAGTTCGAGGCCAGCCTGGTCTACAAAGTGAGTTCCAGGACAGCCAGGGCTATACAGAGAAACCCTGTCTCAAAAAAAAAAAAAAAAAAAAAAGTAACATTGCTATCAGAAAGTTGGCTTAAAACTGGTAACTCTGAGTTGGAATAATTTAGAACTACAACATGTGGCATGAGCCAACCCAGGGAAACGGGTCTCTAAAGATACTTCTAAATTAGGATAATATTTTTATGTAATTATTATCCTATAAACTAGACTTATAAAGGATAAGATTTAAAACAATGTCTCTTTAATGAGGTATTAGAGGCTGCACCATCTTGCGTTTGTATATAAGAACTGGCAGCCAAACTTTGTTACATGAAAGTAATGCTTTTGGTGTTAATTTTAAAGAGAATGGATTGTTTACAATGTTAAAATTGGATTTTGCTTTCCAAAGTTGTGGTTGTGCTTTGGTGTCACAAGAGAAACTTATATATTTGTAATTAAGATGATTGCTAGAGAAATAAATGTTAAAAACAGCTGTAGCCAGTATGGACCTGCTTCCCCTTTTACACAAGCTTTATTGAATATAGTGATAGAAGCAAATTTAACAGCTCAACCCCAACCCCAAGGTTGGAAAGGAGATTTCAGTGGGAATCTATCTGGTATTAAACAAGCTCCTGATGAACCCTTTCAGGAATTTGTGGATAGACTACTAAAAGCAGCTAGTAGAATTTTTAGAGGCCCTCAAGCAGGAATTCCTTTTCTTACACATTGTTTTATGAGAATGCCAATCTGCCATATGGCCATCTGGCCATACAAAGCAAAGACATACTTATCTGGATACATTCGTCTTTGTGCAGAAATTGGACCCTCATACAATCAGGATCTGGCTATGGTTGCTGCCTTGCAGAAGACTACAGTACAAGCAATGCTTTCACAGCACCAAGATGATAAGGAACATTTTAAGTCCTTTTAATGATAAGGAACGTTTATGGAGGCATAAATCATTTTAAGAAAGACTATCCAAAAATTAGAGGCATAGACAGACAGCAGAATTGCTCCCCTGAATTCTGTCCTCACTACAAGAGGGGTAGTCCTTGGGCCAGGCCTGAGGCAATAGGCTCAGACTAAGAAATATTTGCATTTGAGTTAATGCAAAGATCAGAGCAGCCTCAGTGAGGTTTGTTTGGCATATCTTTTGTTTTGCAAACCCTGCCTAGGGAAATTTTGGGGGGAGATTACTCTTAGGCCAAAACATCATTTTTACAGATCTAGCAAGGTGTTGTTAAAAACAAAGTTCAGGGGCTGGTAAGATGGCTCAGTGGGTAAGAGCACCCGACTGCTCTTCCGAAGGTGATAAGTTCAAATCCCAGCAACCACATGGTGGCTCACAACCATCCTTAATGAGATCTGGCGCCCTCTTCTGGAATGCCTGAAGACAGCTACAGTGTACTTACATATAATAAATAAAATAAATCTTTAAAAAAAAAAAAGTTCAAACTTAAGACGTATGAAAAGCTAATGAGGCTATGGAACTTGTAGAGGCATTACAATCTGGCCTGCCTACTCTATATAGAATTATTATGATTTGGAGGATTGTTCTTTATTCCTTTGCATCCTGATGATTGTAAAGGGTTTGTTTTAGTGAAATTGCTTGTAATTTTAAAGAGCCCATGTGGTATCATTGGAAAGTTTTGCCTCAAGGAATGGCTAATAGCCCTACATTATGTTAAAAATAAATTGTCGCTGCTTCAATACAAGATTAGGACTTTGAATCTTTTAGTGTCTATTATTCATTTTAAGGATGGTATTTTATTAGCTGATCCCTCTGAAGGCATTTTTACTACAAGCCTTTGCTCTTATACAAGGAGCTTCAAATTTTTGGAGTAGTTGTTGCTCCAGAAAAGATTCAAAGACCTTCTTAGTATTTGAGATATCAATTATATCCTAAACAAGTTGTAACACAGAAAATTCAAATAAGAAAAGATAATTTGCTTACTCTAAATGATTTTCAAAGGTCGTTAGAAGATATTAATTGGGGGGCTGGTGAGATGGCTCAGAGGGTAAGAGCACCCAACTGCTCTCCCGAAGGTGATAAGTTCAAATCCCAGCATCCACATGGTGGCTCACAACCATCCATAACGAGATCTGGAGCCCTCTTCTGGAGTGTCTGAAGACTTACATATAATAAATTTTTTTTTAAAAAAAGAAGATATTAATTGGCTTACCTTAAGCTTACCATGGGAGAAATTAAACCTCTGTTTGATACCCTCAAGGGGGATACAAATTCTAATTTTCCTCAACAATTAATTAATGAGGGATGAATAGCTTTGCAGAAAGTAAAGGAAGCTATTAGTCAATAATAGATACATCATATAGACTGATCAATAGGCTGTTTGCATGCATTATTGCTATAACTCATGTGCCCCCAGCAGTCCTTTGGCAAAAGCAACCATTAATGTGGATTCATCTGTCTTCATCTCCAAAGTTCTAACACCTTATTATGAAACAGTTGCTGTGTTAATACAAAATTGTAGGATAGAATCACGGAAATATTTTGGGAAAGAACCTGATGAGATATTTATTCCTTTATTCCAAACAGCAATTAAATTGGTTATTGCAAAATAGTGATATTTGGCCTATTGCATGTGCAAATTTTTTAGGAAAAGTTAATAATCATTATCTAAAAGGCAAGTTGTTACAATTTGCCTCTATGCATGCTTTGGTATTTCCTGTAAAATTATGCATGCATCCCACAGAAAATGTGCTTACTGTATTTACAGATGCCTCATCTAATAGGAAGGCAGTATATGTGACCAATCACATAATTCTCTTGACTTTCCCCCTGCTTTAATACAAATAATTGAACTACGTGCTGTAGCTGCTGTTTTTGAAATGCTGAAAATCAAGCTTTTAAATTGTATACTGAAAGCCAATACATAGCTCATGGTTTGCAATTGCTTGAAATTGTTCCTTTTTTTAGATACTGGAATTCTCAAATTTTATAATTATTTATGCAAATACAACTCAAGTTAAGAGAAAGTACTGTTCCTTTAAAGGACTATCTTTGGACATTTAAGAGCTCATACTGGACTGCCTGGAAAAGACCCATTAGGGCAATGCCACAGTAGATTTGTACACCAAGAACATTATAGGTCTTACACAGGAACAATTAGTCAAACAATCTCATTCTTTATATCATCAAAATAACAATAGATTGAGACAACAATTTGGTATTTCTAGAGAGTGTGCAAGTCAAATTGTAATGAGTTGTCTTGAATGTCCTCAATTTCTACCAGTACCACATTATGGTGTTAATCCTAGAATTATACCTAATCAATTATTGAAAATGAATGGCACTCATATTTCTTATTTTAGAAAAGTAAAATATGTATATGTGACTATTGACACCTTCTCAGGCTTTCTAGTTGCAACTACTTTAACAGGAAAAGCAACTAAAAATATGATTACTCATTGTCTGCATTGTTTTTCTATGCTTGGTGTTCCAAATCAGATTAAAACAGATAATGGAACTGGCTATTACAGTCAAGCATTGAGATTGTTGATATTAAATTGTTTTGTCAACAATTTAATATTACCCATATTACTGGGAATCCTTATAAGCCTCAGGGATAAAGTATTGATAAACAAGTTTGTGGAACTTTAAAACAATATCTTCATAAAATAGAAAAGGGGGAGTTATATCCCTGTACACTACAAATTTATTTAAATCATGTCTTTTTATTTTAAAAATTTTTAAATTTGGATGCTAAGGAACTCTCTGAGTGTCTATGGCACTCTACAACCAGGCATACTTATGCCTAGGTAATGGAAGGATCCACATACTGGCACATGGCATGGTCCTGATCAGATATTTAATACGGTGTCTTAGTCAGGGTTTCTATTCCTGGACAAAACATCATGACCAAGAAGCAGTTGGGGAGGAAAGGGTTTATTCATCTTACACTTCCATACTGCTGTTCATCACCAAGGGAGTCAGGATTGGAACTGAGATGCGGTTTTCATACCAACTGAACAAGGTGAGCTAGGAGGACAGTGATGAGCTGGGAGTCCATGATCCTACTCGCCTAGGGTCTGAAGATTGCCTGCCACCTTCTCCAGCAGAGGTTGGAAGGACTCGGGAGTGAGCTGTTTCACAGGAATTTTACAAGAGTCAGGTGCTTCAGAGCTGACTTATTGAGTGAGGTAGACCTCAGCGACAATATAACCAAACAGTCAGGCTCCTGAGTAGCTTGTGCACCTTCCACCAAAGAAGATCTCCATATAAAGCTCCTAGAGACTGTCTGGATTCTATACATGAGGAACTTGCATACAGGATTGCCATTTATTTTGGTATTGGAAATATATATGTATTCAGAGTCATCTTACCATAGGAAGGATTGTGAAGGTTACTCATTTTGCCCAAGTAAGGAACAAATATTTACATTATATCCTGCCACCAAAAACTAGCTACAACCAGCCCCTTGCTGCCCAGGTATAGAACTCACAGAACCTTTGGATTCTGGTAAGGATTGTGACAAAATCCGAGGCTGGGTGAGTCGTTTGCTTGTATTCACCTCGAGCAAAAGTTGGGCTTGGAATTGGTGCACTGTCTGTGACACCATAATCGTCCTCCAGGCCTCTCTGCCCCCATCCCCAGGCAACAGTTCACCGTGTGCAGTGACTGGCCATATCCTCTGGGAGCAGCTATGGGGCCAGGACTCTACCCTGCCCCACATCCCCATGTTCCAGAGGTTCTGATTCATACCTGCAAGACAAGCATCGCTATCTCCACCTTTCAGGACAAGCAGCATATTAAGCTCTAAGTAATTTCTAGTCATCTACTTGCTTTCTTCTTTGACCCACAATTTACAGAAACTGTGTTACTTGGTTTCTAGGTATTTGGGGTTGCACAGAACTTTCTCTTATCTCTAACTTAGCTCTACTTCAGTCAGAGGAAACATAATTTATGACTTGTGTCCTGATTTGCTCTGTTTTCCTGATAAACACCGTGACCAAAGCAGCCCAGGGAGGGAAGAGTTTATTTGGCTTATATTTTCTAGTCACAGTCCACCACGAGATAAGTGAAGGCAAGAGCTCAGGGCAGGAGCTACAATGGAGGCCATGGAAGGGTGCTGCTTACTGGCTTGCTCATCCTGCTTCCATAGACCTCCCAACACTACCTGCCCCCCCGGGTACAGTGCTCACAATGGCCTTTCCAATGGCCCTGGTGTCCTGGAACTCTGAGATCCTTCTGCCTCTGCCCCAGCTACTTGCTTGTTTGTTAATTGCACATGACTGGAGCATATTAATTCTTTTTTACTTATTCATTTTCTTTCTCTTTTCCTTTTTTTTTTTTAAACTTTTTATTGATTCTTTGTGAGTTTCACATCATGCAGCCCAGTCCCACTCACCTCCCCCTCCCCTCATACCTGCCCTCCCCCTTGCAACCTCTCCCTCAACAAAGAAAAAGAAAGAAATCTCATTGTGGAAGCTGTAGTGCGTCACAGTGTGTCCCACAGCATACCCTTTTGTGCACACTTCTTTGCTTGCAAATGTTCATTGCAGTGACTTGGGCTGGTTAAGAGGCCTCTCCGGCTGCTGCCATTCTCTCTGTACTTCAGCCTCACTGGGACTCTGCCTGGCTGCTGCTATTCTATCTACACTTCAACCTCACTGGGACTCTTCTCAGATACCTTCTTGTTGCTCTGTATCTAATGGGGTAGATGTGGGAGTGCGCCATTTCAAAGCCCTGGTGCTGAACTTGAGAGGAATCTGAGCTAGTCAATCTGCTGGCTCTTCCACTGTCGTGCCCTCAGGAGCTGGCTCACCAGCAACCCCGAAACCAGCTCTATTGCGCTGCCCAGGTGAGGTGCAGGGCCTGATCTTCTGATTGCTGCAACAGATAAGAGGCGGGGCCATCTCTTCCACTCTGGTGCTCGTGGGGCCAGCTCTCCTGTCTGCTGCAGGTGGCAAGGAGTTGCCCACCCCCACAGCCCCCCCCCCCCCCCGCACAACTCTCCCTTGTTTTTGTCTCCTCAGGGCAGACAAGTGGCAGGCCCAGCTCTCCCACACTCACACCCTAGGGGCCAGCCCACCCATGTCCTGCCACCAGAGTCCACTCTGCCGTGCTGCCCAGGCAAGGTGCAGGGCCCACTCTCCCAAGTTCTGCAGCTGGAGGGGGCAGGGTCAGCTCTCTTGATCTCACGCTCCCAGGGCCAGCTCTCCACAATACCCAGGTGAGTGCTGGGGCCAGATCTGTACAACTCTCAGACATGAACATGTTCCTGGGCAGCAGGCCAGACCAGGAACGTCCACCTGGCCTTTGGTGGTAACAGACCCCTGGTGCTGCACGGCCACAGACCCAGACATGGCCCCAGGTGGCAGCACAGGCCAGGATCCTACCATGGTCCCAGGTGATATCAACAGCTTCTCACATTAAGCTGTCCCTCACTACCATTAAGTATACAGTTCTGCCTTTCTTCATTGTGCCTTCCTTCTGCTTCTCTTTCTCTTCCATCTCTCCACCTCTTGCTCCTCATAGTGACATCTGGGGTCTCTGAGTGTCTGGAATCATCTCAAGAGTGGTCTAAGAAGTGCTATGCTCCTCCACTCATGCATTATGGCATTGAGCAGGGATCATCTGGGGCACTGTCTGCACGCGCGCACACACACACACACACACACACACACACACACACACACACACTGCCCCCAGGCCTCCATGGTACCAGACTGGTGGTCATCTCAGATTAGCTCCCTGTCCAGGCCCCTGGCTGGTGGTCATCTTAGGCTCACTGTTTTCAAAGAATGTTAGGCTGCTGGTCTTTCAGATGTTCATAGGTCAGAACCCAAAAGGAAACATAGCCCCTCTCCTCTCACATGACACTGCAACCACACCTGCAAGGCCTCCGGGGCAGGCATATTAATTAATTCTTAACTATGGGAAAGGCTGTGGTGACAACAGGCTCTCAGAAAGCTGGGCTTTCTCACAAAGTTCTCTGGGCATGCTAGGCCATCATTTTCAATGCCTTCTTAATATGTTGGGCCAATGTGCTCTGTCTAGGTGACAAACTTCCAGGTTGTTTGGAATGATTACCATCTCCCAGCACAGATCCTTTATTCAACAGTTTTTCTTTCTAAAATAATCACCAGTCTGGAGGCCTAGACTGAGGTGACAGTTCCAGTTTGCTGTAGTTCTGTGATGGCTCCGTCCCTTGCTTCTGCTGAGTGTTTTCAATTAAACGTTCTTGGCATTCCATGACAAATTTTGTTTCTTAAAAAAAGTGGGATTGAGTGCGTAGCTCAGAGGTAGAACTAGCGAGCGTATGTGGGACCTTGTATTCAATCCCCAACACCTCAGCCCCTGATGCCCCCCTACACACACAGGGCATAGGAGACAAGAACTTTAGGGGTTCAAGGACAGACTGGACTACATCCCAACCTTTCAAAACCCAAACAACAAAACAAAGCATAACCCTGCAGGGAACTGAAACACAGCTTCACTTCTGCCTGAACTGACCAGCAGCCAATCTGCCCAACAAAAAAAATAATTTCTGAATCACAATAGAATTTTGCCTTGTTAATTTGAAAGTTTCTTTCCTTTGAGATAAAACCAATATGTAGCCCAGACTGGCCTTTAACCTACAGCAACCATCCAGCTTCTGCCTCCTGAATGGTAGCTAGGACTGATGTGAGTGTGTGTGTGTGTGTGTGTGTGTGTGTGTGTGTGTGTGTGTGTATGGTGTAGTATGTATGTGTGTGGTATGTGGTGTGGTGTGTGTGTGGTATGTGTGTGGTGTGTGTGGTGTGTGTGTGTGTGTATGATATGTGGTATATGTGTGTATGGTGTGGTATGTATGTGTGTGGTATGTGGTGGGGTGTGTATGTGTGTGTGTATATGTGTGTGGTATGTGTATATATGGTGTGTGGGTGTGTGTAGTATGTGGTGTGGTTTGTGTGTGTATGGTGTGGTATGTATGTGTGTGGTATGTGGTATGTGTGTATGTGGTATGTGGTGTGTGGTATATGTGTGAGTGTGTGTATGGTATGTGGTATGTATGTGTATGGTGTGGTATGTATGTGTGTAGTACATGGTGTGTGTGTGTGTGTGTGTGTGGTATGTAGTGTGGTGTGTGTGTATGTGTATGTGTATGTGTGTGAGTGTGTGTATGGTATGTGGTATGTGTGTGTATGGTATGTGGTATGTGTGTGTATGGTGTGGTATGTATGTGTGTGGTATGTGTGTGTGTGGTATGTGGCGTAGTGTGGTGTGGTGTGTGTGTATATGTGTGTGTGGTACGTGTGTGTGTGTGTGTGTGTGTGTGGCATGTGTTTGGTGTGATGAGTGTGGTATGTGTGCGGTGTGCATGTATATTAATCTATAGATGACTGGTGACTCCCTCGCATCTGATAATGCCGCTGTGGACAGTGTGGACAGAATGTTTGCTGGTGATGCTGTTCAGGCGGAAGAACTCTTGTGTAGCATGTGAGGCTGGATTCAGTCTGGAGCATGAAAACCAGGTACTGTGCCATACTCTTTTGATCCCAGAGCTGGGGAGGTGGATGCAGAAAGATCAAAAACTTCCAAAGCTCATCTTCATCTACACGGTAAGACAGGGCCTGGCCTACATCACATGATATCTAGCTCAATTTTTTTCTAGTAGGAGATAATGAAGTTAAGAACCAAATTTCCACAAACAACAGTATATAATTTCTATGAATCAACTGCTCCAAGGGAGATAAGAAAGAAGTTACCTACAAAGATTCAAGAGAGAAAAATAGAATTGAGAATGTTAATGAATCAGAAAATGTATACTGGTGTGGACTCTGGTCTCACTTGTTGGGTGAACTGAAATCCTGGTATCCCTCCTGGCCACTCCTGGTCTCTCCTGGTCCCTCCTGGTTCCCACTTCTGACTCAAGCCAAGGCTGAGGCCTGGCTGTCTCTGCTAGGACCAATGCTGATTTGTGTTTGCTATACCCACTCTACTGACCTGGACTGCTGGTGTGTCCAGGAAGTATTTGTGAGTGGATCGAGCTGCAACTGCTGACCTGTGAACTGAACTGCGGATTTCCAGACAGCACAGATGGGAGTTGCTCCAAAGGATGATTCTAAACAGGTCCACTTCCCCCCCCCCACCGCCCGTCCTTTCTTTACCACTACCTCTGGTGGGTGGTAGGCTAAAAGGGAGGTTAAAGCATTTAAGAACCATCATTAAAAATAGGTTTTGAAAGCCAGGCAGTGGTGGCGCATGCCTTTAATCCCAGCACTTGGGAGGCAGAGGCAGATGGATTTCTGAGTTTGAGGCCAGCCTGGTCTACAGAGTGAGCTCCAGGACAGCCAGGAATATACAGAGAACCCCTGTCTTGAAAAACCAAAAAAAAAAAAAAAAAGGTTTTAAAAGAATTAAAGTTACAGATGGGACTCTCAGGAGACATACTATAATTGAAAGTCTTCCCACAATGAAAAGTCCATGGCCAAATAGATTTACTGCTGAATTCTGCCAAACTTTTGTGAATTTTTTATTTTGTTTTGTTTTTTGAGACAGGGTTTCTCTGTATAGCCTTGGCTGTCCTGGAACTCACTCTGTAGACCAGGCTGGCCTCGAACTCAGAAATCCGCCTGCCTCTGCCTCCTGAGTGCTGGGATTAAAGGCTTATGCCACCACGCCCGGTGTGAAATTTTTGATACCAACACTTTCAAGCTGC
Organism: Mus minutoides; assembly: GCA_902729485.2. Taxonomy (NCBI): domain Eukaryota; kingdom Metazoa; phylum Chordata; class Mammalia; order Rodentia; family Muridae; genus Mus; species Mus minutoides. The sequence goes on along the minus strand of LR749685.1, from coordinate 1,141,686 downwards.
TTTACAGAACAGAAAAGGGAGAACCATTATCAAACTTGCTCTATAAAGCCAGAATAACCCTGATACCAAATGCAGGTTAAAAACACAACAAAAAAGAAAACTATAGGCTAGTCTCCTTGATAATCACAGATGCAAATATTCTCAACAAAATACTTGCAAAGGTAATTCATGAGCATATTAAGAAGATACTATATAATAGTGAAGTTGGTTTCATTCCAGGGACACAATAAAGTTTCAGCCTGCACACCATATTACACACATACATACACACTATGTATTAATATAATACATCATATTAATAGACTTAAAACAGAAGTCATATGATCACCTCAATAGATTCAGGAAAGGCATTTGACAAAGTTCTAAATGCCTTGGTAATAAAAATACTTTAGAACACCGGAAATAAAAGAAACATACCTCAACACACTAAAGGCTACTTATGACACTCCTATAGCCAATATTATACTAAGAGGGAGAAAATTCAAATGATTTCCACAAAACCAGGAATAAGACAAAGGTGCCTACTTTCTACACTCTTATTAACTATCAGACTGGAAATCTTAGCTAGAGCAATAAGACAAGAAAAGCAAATGCAAGGTATAAAAATAGGAAAGGAAAAAAAATCAAAGCATCCTTATTTGTATATGATATGGTTATATACATAGCCTAAAAATTCTACCAGAAAACTTTTGAACTGATAGGTACTTTCAGTAAAGTGGTAAGATACAAAAATTAACATATAAAAACAGCAATTTTCTTATATACCAATAACTAACACCTGAGAGCTGTCCTGGTCAGTTTTTATTGTCAAACTGATGTTGAAACCTGCTGCCCCAGCATAGCTGCAGCCATGTTGTTCCATACCTGCCAGTCATTTCATACTGACACAGAAAAATAGCTTGACTCAGAGCAGGGTCAAGCTGACCACATACTAGTTATGTTCTGGGGTTTGTGAATCTTAAGAAATTCCACAACCATAACTCCACTTAGGACCAATCAGACTAAAGATCAGTTAGAACTTTTCTGTCTAGCCTGAGTCAGAGCTGAGCGAGCACCAGGCAGTGCTTCCTGAACCTGCACATGAGCTCATTGTATTTTTGCCTGTATAAACTGGCCCTGAAAAATATTCATGGCCCAGTCAGCTCCAGAGTCTAGTCTACAGCGCTGATCGATCAGTCATGGTGTGTGTGTTCAATAAACCAGTCCTGTTTAACTGAGATTGGTGTCTTAATGGTTTGTGCAGCAATTCCCAGGCTTCAACACTTGACACTTGACACAACCCAGAGTCACCTGAGAAGAGGGAACCTTGTATGTTTTAACCCTTGTATAAGTATTATGCCTATGTGACACATTTAAAAATATGAGGTTTACTGTTAGTCCTTTTAATAGCTGCCATTACAAATTGTTAGGATAACTAAGTAATGCAAGTTAAGCTCATGGTCATGTTAGATACTAGTCTGGATTATCACAGAAATAAATATCCTGGGTTGTACAAATAGGTAGCTGGAGACAGGCAACATTTGCTTGTTCAGATGTGCTACGAATAAATAAATGATCTTCAAAAACCTCAGAGACTCACAGAATATGGCATTTAAACATAATTTTACTAATTTAAGATCTTTTGTGACATTGAGACATGTCAACTCCTAGCAGTACCCCATTTGACTTGGGAAAGGATGATGAACATCAAAAACCTCCATCTGGAGTTGCTTCCATTGTGGCAAGCCAGCCACCTGGCAAAGAGAATGCCCTAACTTCATCTGCAGACAAAATGCTGTCCAGAAAGGACAAATGGATGCAGGGAAATAGATTGCCAAACTCTGCCAAATCAGGGTAAGCAAGTCCTTCATAATTCCTGCTTCACAAAAGGTATGTCAGACACTCTGGGCCAGAAGGCTGAAGATAGATGCTCCAACGTTATAGAGAATATTGGGGACTGTCTAGGCAGTCAGCTGGCTCTGACATTTCTACAATTTTTAGAAGCTGCATCCTTGTGCTTCCTGCACACTCAAGTAATATTTATTCCTTCTCAAGTGTCTGATGGAGCTGAAGACTAGAGAGTCTTCTATAGATAATCTTACGATAAGCTTATGTTGTTTAGGATTTGAGAAGACATTCTAAGTCTAAGAACATATTTTTAGGATGGTAATACATGTGAGGGGAGAAATTGATTTTGATACAAAATTCTGAACTCACCAAGATAAGATAGATGAATAGAATACTTTCTCTAAGTTGCCAAATATAAATGGACTGGATATTATAAATGTAACTCTTAAAATAATTTTCATAATTGTTTTTACTGTATGTTGTTTATTATTATAAGAAAAGGAGCCTTTTTACTTAGACAAAAATTGTTGAAGTTTGGTCTGTTGCTATGTATTGTAATGCTAAATACTGGCCCTGGTTCTCTCATGGACTAGTGGATCCTCATGTACACCAAGTTATGCTATATAGCTTTGCACCTATATTTTCCCTGATTGATCAATAAAGATGCCTACAGTACATCTGGGCAGAAGAGAGCAATGCAGGGTTTCAGTCCCCAAGCTTGAGGTCTGGGGCAGGAGACAACAATGGGAAAAGGAGATGGTGGAGAGAAGAAAAGATACCATGGAGTAAGTGGATCATGAAAACATAGCCATGAAGGCTGGCCAGGCAAGGTAAGAACAGCCTGAGCAGAACATGGCAAATATCTCGGGGTTATCAATAGAGAAGTAGGCAAAACAGCTTAGAGGGTAAATATCTGCCCAGCTCTAGTGTTTATTATATTATAAATATAAAGGTTGTATGTCTTTTATCTGGGAACTAAATGATCTAAGTCAGTGTAGAAACCCAGAATTAAATATTTAATACAACAGAACCTCAACTGAAGATTTGTCTTGATCAGATTGGCACATGGCCAGGTCTGTAAGGAAATGTAGTAATTAATGTGAGTGATCCAAGACCACCATGGGTGGCTCCATCCTTAGGCAGATGGGCTTTGTCTAAGAAACAGAGAGAAGACTTGAGAACTAATAAGTACTCAACACTTCTGCATTTCTCCCTGGTTCTGCTTGAGATCCTTCAGTGATGGTCCTGGAAGACCTGGAAGTGTAAGGTGAAATAATGACCTGGAAGTGTAAAGTGAAATAACCCTTTCCTCTCCTGAATTCCTTTTGGTCTGGGTATTTTGTCATAGCAACAAAAAGCAAACTAGAACAGGGAGAAATGGCACAAAGAATCCCATTTACAATTAGAGAGAGACAGACAGACAGAGACAGAGCAGAGACAGAGAGACTCACACTGGAACAAACTTAATCTTGCAAGTCCTGTATAATGAAAACTTTAAAACATTTAAGAGGGGGCTGGAGAATGGCTCAGCAGGTAAGAGCACAGACTGCTCTTCCAAAGGTCCTGAGTTCAAATACCAACAACCACATGGTGGCTCACAACCATCTGTAATGAGATCTGATGCCCTCTTCTGGGGTTTCTGAAGACAGCTACAGTGTACTTACGTATAATAAATAAATCTTTAAAAAAAAAAAATTTAAAGCCAGGCAGGGAGGCAGAGGCAGGTGGATTTCTGAGTTCAAGGCCAGCCTGATCTACAGAGTGGGTTCCAAGGACAGCCAGGGCTACACAGAAAAACCTTGTCTCAAAAAACCAAAAGGATAAAAAAAAAATCAACCCAAAAGCCTCAACTTAAAACACAAGATGCAGCCGGGCGTGGTGGCGCACGCCTTTAATCCCAGCACTTGGGAGGCAGAGGCAGGCGGATTTCTGAGTTCGAGGCCAGCCTGGTCTACAAAGTGAGTTCCAGGACAGCCAGGGCTATACAGAGAAACCCTGTCTCGAAAAACCAGAAAACAAAACAAAACAAAACAAAACAAAACAAAACACACAAGATGCTAGACTGGTGAGATGGCTCAGTAGTTAAAAGCACTGACTCCTCTACCAGAGGTCCTGAGTTCAATTTCCAGCAACCACATGGTGGCTCACAACCATCTGTAATGGAATCCTATGCCCTCTTCTGGTGTGTCCAAACAAATAAATCTTTAAAAAATAAATAAATGGGAAAAAATATACAAAATGCTGCCAGACAAGGTAGAACATGCCTTTAATCAGAGCATTCTGGAGGCAGAAGCAGGTGGATCTCTCTGAGTTCAAGGCCATCCTGGTCTACAAAGTAAGTTTCAGGACAGCCAGGAATCTACACAAAGAAATCTTATTTCAAAAATACAAATAGCAAAAAACACCCCTGAAAAAAAATCTCATAAAGTGCTTAATTACAGTACTCAATGTATGAAATTCTCAAAACAAAACAAAATAGGACAAGATTAACAATGTCTTTAATCCCAATAGCTGGGAGACAGAAGCAGGTGGATCTTTGAGTTTGAGGCCAGCCTGGTTTACAGAGTGAGTTCAGGACAGCCAGGGCTGCACTAAGAAACCACATCTTGAAAATTAGATAGATAGATAGATAGATAGATAGATAGATAGATAGATAGATAGATAGATAATAAAAATTTAAAATGAAAAATGAAATACTGTAACTCTGAAGAGGAAACATTTCAGGGTGCAGAAATGGCTGAGAAACGTCTGAGTAGGATTCCAGTCATTCAGGAAATGCTTAACAAATGGGATTGTGTGAAATTAAAAGCCTTCCTCACAGCTCTGGACTCAACAGTTAAGAGAATGTCCTGCTCTGGCACAGAACCACATTCAGTTCCTAGTACCCACATGGGGGTTCATGGCAATCCATAGCCCCTATTCCAGTGTGTGGTGTCCTTCCCCACCAACACAGTTGGTGCAATTGACCAGAGCCGTGCCGCACCCAATGGCATCCATTGTGTTGTTAACTAGGCTAAGAGAGCCCGGTACCCCTGCAGCAGGTTCTGCACGTCTCCTAGGTCACCCGGCTCCGCCCAGCTTACCAGAGGCCCACTTACGACCAGCCCACCTGCGCAACCTGAGATGTCACGAGACTTCAGGGTTCCCGCCAAACTCCAGAACGCCTGCGCAGAAGACTGGGGGCGGGGCTTCCCTTCCTTTATCCCCAAATGCTTGTCCACCATTAAACAGTCGTTCTAAGCAGAAGCAACCATGTAGCCTTGGAGACCTTCTTTCTTCCCCCTCTCCCTTAGTTTCATTTCAGCTTCGGGCCAATCCTCCAGGAACCCAGTCCACTGCAGGCAGTGGACCCCAACACAGTGGACCTGATTTCTGCAGGAACCAGGTACACATATCATATACATACATACATACATACATACATACATACATACATACATATATACATACAGGCCAAATACTCAAATAAAAATAAAAAAATATCATTTCAAAAACTCTTCTTCATGGTAAAAAAACTGTCAACAGAATGTTCAGTCAAAACTAGGAGAAAATCTTTGCCAGTTATATTTCAGACAAGGGGCTAATATCTAGAATGTAAATGTCTTCACACACGCTCGCATAAAACTGAGTAAATACATGTAAATGAAAAATTAAGGAATTAAGGGCTGGAAAGTTGAGTCAGCAGTTAAAAGCACTTGCTTTTGCAGAGGACCTGGGTTTAATTCCCAGCACCCACCTGGAAGCTCATAACTGTCTATAACTCCAGTTTCAGGAGATTTGACAGCCTTTTCTGACTTCTGCAGGCACCGGGCACATACATAAAACACAGACATACATGCAGGTAAAACACTCATATACATAAAATAAATCTATTCTATAATTCAAAATGGAGCCAGCATGTGACCCAGCTATAGCTCTCCAAAGCATGTGCCCAAAGGACTCTACATCCTGCTGCATGCATGCACATTTATTACAGCTTTTGTCCAGACAGCTAGGAAACACAATCGGCCTGGATATCTACATACATACGTGGTACAAAGTGCATATATGCAATGAGATTTTATTTGGCTGTGAAAAAAATAAAATTCTGAAATTTGTAGGAAAGTGAATGGAACTAGAAAAATTACATGAAGTTTGGTAAGTGTGGTGTATTTTGAATGAGAAATGCCCCCCATAGTCTCAGGTGTCTAACTGCTTGGTCTCCAGTATGCGGCAATGTTCAGATAGGATTTGGAATTGTAGACTTGTTAATGGAAACACTCCCCTGAAAGTGGACTTAGGGCGTTTACAAGATTTTCACCATCCCCTGTGTGCTTTCTTCTTCCGGTTTCTGGCTAGAGATGTGAGCCATCAGCGATTTCTGTCACCATTGTCACCATTCCTTCTACCTGCTGCCATAATTCCCTGGCGTGACGGACCTTTATTCTCTGGAACTACCAAATAAACCACAGTAATAGAAAAGTAATGAATACGCCAACCCAAGCTCAGAAAGGCAAACACCACACCTCCCCTCTCAAAAGTTGATCCTAGCAGTTAGGTGGGAGTAAGCCTGGGTAGAGGCCGAAAACTAGAAAGGAGCCCATAAGATGCGGGAGGGGCAGGGTGTATGGGTGCTGGGGATAGGGCAACGGGGCACCAGCATAGCTGTAATATGGCAGTATAAAGGACAATGTGGGGGCAGAGGGTGCAACAGGGACAAGCGGCCGGGAAATGAGGGAGTAGTGGGGTGGGGGAATTAACCAAAGCTAAGAAGATATGAAAATTATATAAGGAAAACTATAAGTGGCTAATTAAATATGAATTAAACATCAAGCTCACCCCTTCAGTCCCAGCACTCGGGAAATAGAGGCAGGCAGATCTCTTTGAGTCCAAGGCCAGCCTGGTCTACATAGCAAGCTCCAAGAGACCCAGGGCTATATAGAGAAGCATAACGGAATGAGGCTGAGTAAATTCAATAGAGGAAGATGCCACAGCGTATTTACTGAAGGCTGACGCAACAGCAAAGTAGCAGGATAGCAGATATCACATGACCACTCAAACAGTGAGGGAAAAACAGACCTTGCCAGAACCTCTAGGACCGGCATGGCTGGCTGATACGGACACTAATGTTCTTTGCTTCATTATGACATTTCCATATTATTGGCATTGTAGTTTTGGCTGAACCTACCATTCATATACCAAACAACACCCCCCAAAACTCCATGTAGGGATGTGAAGAAGGGATTAGACTCTACTCTGGATACTCCAACCTTTCTCGGAAATCCATCCTACCGTATCCTCCCCTTAAGCTCAGCCATTAAGTATGCTGCCTGCAACTCCAGCCTCCCTCCATGAAGGCTGCCGCTCTGCTTTGAGTGCGCATGTCTGTAATGAACTCTCTCTCTCTCTCTCTCTCTCTCTCTCTCTCTCTCTCTCTCTGTGTGTGTGTGTGTGTGCGCACATGTACACATGTGTAATCATGTGCATGGAGATCAGAGAATTATTTGCAGGAATTAGTTCTCCTCTCTCACCACGTAGGACCCAGGGATTGAACTCATGATTTCGAGCTTGGCAGCAGAGTCTTTATCTGGCAAACTGCTTCACCCATTAGTTTCAAGATCTGTTGTCATCTGATCAGTTTGCCCACTGTTAAGGGAGCACTTAGGTTCATTCCCTAGTACACCACCCGGCAGAGGCAGTGGGGAGGGAGGGACAGAGGGAGGGACGGAGAGAGGGAGAGAGAGAGAGAGAGAGAGAGAGAGAGAGAGAGAGAGAGAGAGAGAGAGAGAGAGAGAATATCTCCAAGATGAAATTAAGTCCAGTCTGGGATACATCAGACCCTGTCTCAGAGAACAAAAATAAGGGGCTGGCAGGATGGCTCAATGGTTGAGAGCACTGGGAGGACCAGTATTCAGTTCCCTGCACCAGATGACAGCTCATAACTGTCTAAAACTCCACTTTTGTCCCTATTGGGAACCAAGCACACTTGTGATACATACACATACTTGCAAGCAAAAGACGTAGGCACTTGAAATGATAATTAAAAATAAAATAAACCAGACTAAAGTGTATTGAATTTCTTTTGGGAGCCGAAGATGATCAAATATTTAGTATGGATCAAGAATCTGAAAAACAACTTGGGAGGTGGTGGCACACACCTTTAGTACCAGTGCTCCAGAGGCAGAGGCAGGTGGATCTTTGTGTGAGTTCAGGACCAGCCTGGTCTACAGCATGTGTTCCAGGACAACCAAAGACACACAAAGAAACTTTGCTTCAAAAAATTTAAAAAATTAAAATGGGTCTGAAAAATGTTCTTAACTTCTTGCCCTCCAAAATCTGCTACTATGAGTTTCCTTTATTATTCTACAAAGTATAAGAGACACATGCCAATGTGTGTGTGGGTCTGTATGTGCATGCACATATGCATGTGGAGATGCTCTTATTCTAAGAATAAGGTCACAAGCCGGGCGTGGTGGTGCACTCCTTTAATCCCAGCACTCAGGAGGCAGAGGCAGGCGGATTTCTGAGTCCGAGGCCAGCCTGGTCTTCAAAGTGAGTTCCAGGACAGCCAGGGCTATACAGAGAGACACTGTCTCGAAAAACCAAGAACCAAAAAAAAAAAAAAAAAACAAAAAACAAAAAAAAGAATAAGGTCAAAAACTTGGACTAGTGACACATCTACATGGTCCATTTACATAACTAGAGATCTGAGTGATGGAACAGGGGAATGGTTACATTGTATTGGGAAATTAAAACAAGCAGATGCTAATGGTATGGCGAGTGTAATATCAGCATTGGAGACGTTGATGCAGGAGGATCATCATGAGTCCCAGACCAGTCTAGCTTACAGAGTGAGACCCTTCCAAAACACAGTGTAACAAAGTAACAAACAAGGAATCATCCTGATTTCTGAAGCTATGTAACTGTATATGCAAAAGATGCAACGTGGAGACATGGCGTTGGGGGTTAGATTTGTGGAGGTTAGATTTTGTTTGAAGTTTTTGCTTAATTTTATTTTATTAAGACATGGTTTCACTATGTGGTCCTGGCTGGTCTATCCCGAAGCTCACCATATAGAAGAGGCAGATCTCAAACTTACAGGGATCCTTCCGCTTTGACTCTCAGGTGCTGAGATAAAAACCTGCCCACCACAATCACTTGTGGCTTCCTTTTATTTCCTTCTTTGTCCCAGACCAAATTTTCCAAAGATACTATAATCAACGTGGTTTCTTTTATAATTAAGAACTGTTACTCTACCTTAAATTCAATCTGGAAGAGTCCACAAAGGCCTTGGCATGCCCACAGTCCTCTATACTCAGAGATATACAGAGTAAATTCGAAGCATTGAACCTTGGTCCGGGGTCATTCTGCTAATGTGAATGAGTACCATAGGACTGGGGGTGAAGGCAGCAGAGGGGGCAGATGGTAAAAGGGCATGAGATGCTTTAAACAATTACTGCCTTGTTACAGTTCTCCATCCAAGTGGTCATTCAGAGATATCATAGCTAAATGAGCTATTTTACACTTTCTGGACTGACAAACTTCATGCATTGCCAGGACCATGCATTTTTCTTTTCTTTTCTTTTCTTTTCTTTTCTTTTCTTTTCTTTTCTTTTCTTTTCTTTTCTTTTCTTTTCAAGACATGGTGTCATGTAGCCCTGGCTATGTAGCTAAGGATGACCTTGAACTTCTTGTTCTCCTGACTTTACCTCCTGAATGCTTAAATGACTGGTGTGCTACCCACAGTCTGTTTTATGTGGTGCTGGGGATCTAAACCAAGGTCTTGTCCATGCTAGGCAAGCACTCTACCAGCTCAGTACCTCCCCTGCCCCCAGCCCATTATATGTTTTTTTCTGGAGTTCGCAGAGGCTTTGAAGTCTAACATGCATGTTGTTTAGCAATCTTGTCTATATCAGAGAATAAGAACTCTCCCAAAAATAATATATAAAAATAAAATTAAAACATGTGGGGCAGAGCTGGGTATAGTGGCTCACATCTAGCACTTGGGAAATTGGGATATTGAGAGCCTAAGGCAGGAGTTAAGCCCAGGCAACATTGTAAGACTGTCCCAAAAGGGATGGGGTTGTGGCTGGAGAGATTGCTCACTTGTTAACAGCAGGTATGGCTTTTCCAGAGGACCCAGGTTCAATTCTCAGCACCCATACCAGGTAACTTACAACCTGTAACTCTAACTCCAGGGGACCTGATACCTCTACCTTCTTTGGACACGGGGAGAGGGGTGGAGGAGGGAGAGACTCACATTCATATTCGTGATTAAAAATAAAAGAAATCTTATCTGGACACAGGAATGAAAAATCGCAGGGGATGGAGCTGGTCAGCCACAGCTGACCTGATATATGGCAAACTGTATGCTCGGCCCTACCATTGCCAACTGACCTGATACATGGCAAACTGTATGCTCAGCCCTACCATTGCCAACTGACCTGAGTGCACAAAAGACCAGGTAGAATGAGAGACGAGCCTATCCAGCTCTGCACACAGCATGCTTTGACAAGGGAGGAATGCGCTGACATCACAGTCATCTTCAAACTGTGTGAACCTACTCTCGTGAATTCTGTAAGAGCAACACAGACGCTCACAACATGTACGATGGAATGTTGACCTTAACTAAGGCCCCCAAGATGCTTACCTGATCAAGCACCAGTTTGGCTGCCGAGGATCTGAAGAATATTTAGTCCACTCACCATACAATACACAGATACTTAATCCACAGAGTTGGAACACAGTGACAGTTGCTTTTTCACTTTTTATGTGACTCCCTTGTGTGTATCTATATATAAGATGCATGCAATGCCCACAGAGGCCAGAAGAGGGCATTAGATCCCTTGGAACAGGAATTACACATAGTTGTGACCCACAACGTGGGTGCTGAGAACCAAGCCCAGGTACTCTTAAACACAGAGCCCTGACTTTTATTATCATTATCATTATTATTGTGCATGTATATATGTGAGTGTATCAAATGTGTATGGAGATGGGGTGCCACAGCACATGTATGGATATCACAAGACAACTTCCTGGAGTCAGTTCTCTCCTTCCACCATTACATAAGCTCTGGGGATTGAAGCTCAGGTCACTGAACTCATGTGGCTCTTTTAGCCACTGAGTCATCTTGCAGCCCCTGACAGTTACTTTGTTTTTTTCTTTCTTTCTTTCTTCCCTTCTTTCTTTCTTTCTTTTTTTTGTTTGTTTGTTTTTCGAGACAGGGTTTCTTTGTGTAGCTCTGGCTGTCCTGGAACTCACTTTGTAGACCAGGCTGGCCTCAAACTCAGATATCTGCCTGCCTCTGCCTCCCGAGTGCAGGGATTAAAGGCGTGCACCACCACACCCGGCTGACAGTTGCTTTCTTCCTTATCTCATAAGATAGAAAGTAGATACTTATCTCACAAGTAGATATCTCATATGCAAGTGGTCCTGGGGTTCAATCCCCAGTACCAAGAGGAGGGAAGAGGATATTTTAACCTACAAAGTAGGACCCAAATGGGGTAAGCAGACTATTTTTCACCAGCCAGAACAGCAGTACAGCCAGTGCAGAAGCCCGCCCTTCCCCTGTGGTGCCTGTGAAACAAATACGCAGGACTCAGACAGGACTGATCGTCCCACCCACCATAGCGCAGAGCGGTACAGCTGTTAAGATGGTGGGAAATTAAGACTATGAAACCAGATTCCATTTCTCTGAGCCCACGTATGATTTCCTTGTCCCCTAACTCATTCTCCGCAATTGGCATTAATTTCCAGGACCCTTTGCTCTGTATGAATTTTGCAACTATGAATTCTAATCAGGAGGCATCGGCTCTTTAGATCATTTACATGAAGTCTCTGCTCTGGAATGTTTTGAGGGAATGCCTACTGACCCTCTGTTTATTTTTTCAGCTGGTGGTTGAAGCTCCCCTCCAGTTATAATAGATGGGAACGCCAGTGTCTTGTCTGTTTTCAGCTAAATAGCAAATTTTGCTTGCATAGCGGTCATATTTCTACGTTAAGCTTGTAAAATACAAGGAGTTTTCATATCTGTATTTCCAAAGTAAATATCATTGTGTTTACACCACACCTCAACTACATAGAACTATTTAACAATAGTTAAAAATAAAAATATAAAGAAGAAAAATTACTATATTTCAAGATTCTGGGAGGATAGTAATATAAGATGGCTTTTTATTGTATTACTGTACTTTTATTATTGTATTACTTTTTCTTTTTGCAGTTATGAGGATCAAACCAAAGCTCTAGTTTGATACCCTAGTACTCTACTATTAAGCTATAGCCTCAGTCTTGGAAAACTTTTTTTCTCTTTTCTTTTTTCTTTTTTTTTTAATATACTTCCTAATATTCCTCCTTGAATTGCCTGTTACTCACAGGAGTTTTATTCTCCCTTAACAAATCATGTTTGCTCTGCTTCAGTAAGCATGAATACATGTCTCTGTGTGTATGTGTATCTGTGTCTATGTCTGTGTGTCTGTGTCTATGTGTGTGTGTGTGTGTGTGTGTGTGTGTGATGTGTTATCCACAACATGGATGGAGATGTGGTAATGTGTGCTTGTAAGCCCACTACTTGGGAGGTGAACGCAGAAGGATCAGGAATTTAAGGTAATCCTCAGTTTCATAATGAATTCAAGGCCAGCCTAAGGTCCTGTGACCTTGTTGCCAAGATTTTTTAAAATCAAAAACAAATAAACAAAGGCAGGAGAAATGGCTCAAAACTTACAAGTGCTTTTGTTCTAGAGGACCTGAATTCATTTCGTAGCACCCTTGTTGGGTAGCTTACAGTCACCTCTATGTCCAGCCACACTCATACTATCTTATGAATTCTGTGAACACCTTTACATATACATTCACACACACACACACACACACACACATAATTTCAAAATAATTTTAAATTAAATCAAATAAAATTAAGCACTATCTCCCCTATTCTTTATTGTAACAATAACTCCTTTTAAATGCATTTATAATCATTTAGTAAATATTAATTGTCTGCTGTGAGTCAAATATTGATGACATAAAAATGATCAAGAGTGATTTTGGATTTTTTTTCTTAAGACAGGGTCTCTCTATGTAGTCCTAGCTGTCCTGGTGCTTGCTATGTAGGCTACTTGTTAGTTATGGATGCCCTTGAACTCTCAGAGATCCTCCTGCCTTTGCCTCCCAAGAGCTGGGATTAAAGGTGTTCACAGCCTGACCAGGGGAAGTCTTTATGGTACCTACCTTAGTTTTCAAACAGAAATGAAATAGGTATGGAAATGTCACACTGAGAAAAATATTTTGAAGAAAATAAGCAGGTGTAATTTCCTCTAAGAGAAGCCACTGTCGATAGGGTAGTGGATGTGTACTCTGGTTACAACTTGCAAAACTGACTCAATGAGAGCATGGGTTGACGTTAAAGCCACTGAAAGTTCCCTACAGCTCCAGAGAAGAGGAGAGGAGACAGGATACACCCTGTAGAATCTAGTACAGAGGTGCTAAGTTTGGTCAGAAAGCAGAAATGGAGAATGTGAAAGCAGGGTCCAGAATCTTCACGTGTTTTCTGTGGGAAAGGCAAGGCTGGCATGGGAGATGGCTCGGTACCGAAGCAGTGGCATCAGAAGTCGGAGAATGTTCTGGCTACATAGTAACTCCCTGTCTAAAATATATAAAATGTTTAGAAAACTCTACATTTTATATGGTTAGAAACACATACACACATACAGAGATACACACACATACAGTCACACACGCATACAGACACACACAGAGACACACACATACATACAGAGATACACACATACACACATACAGAAATACACACATACAGACACACACACATACAGAGATATACACACAGACACACACATACAGAGATACACACATACAGACACACAGACACACATACATACAGAGATACACACATACAGACACATACACATACAGAAATACATACATATAGACATACACACAGACATACACATACAGAGATACACACATACAGACACACACAGACACACACACATACAGAGATACACACATACAGACACACAGATGCATACACACAGAGATACACACATACAGACACACACATACAAACACAGACACACAAACACACATACAGACACATACACACACATAAAGACACACACATACAGAGATACATATACACAGGTATGATTAGAAATTTAGCTTAGTTTGTAGAGTGCTTACCTAGCATGTATGAAGCCTAGATTAATTCCCTGTCACAAACACTGAGTATAATCATCTACCATCCAAGAACTAAGAATGTAAGGGGATCAGAAGTTTGAGTTCATCACTGTCTACAAGTGAGCCTACACCAGGCTATGTGGGATCATCTTCTCAATAACAACAGGACTAATAATGATCCTGGGGTGCCAGGCTTCAGTACTCGGGCACCTCACCCAGTGCCAGGTTATGGAATGAGAAACACTAGCCTGGTGTGTGGGTGTTAAAGGAAGTTATTAAGGTTATATATTGGGGTTAATCCAAGGCTTTGAAACACAATTTTTGTACACCCTTGATGATAGCCTACAAAGGAGATAAAATATTTTTGAGTTGCTGGGAAGATGGCTCAGCAGTTAACAGTGCTTGCTGCTCTCCAGAGGGGCCAAGTGTTTTCTTAGCAGTGCCTGTAACTCTAGCTCCAAGGGATCCAACAAGTTCTTCTGGCACCACCCTCCCAACACACGCACACATTCACACACACACAAATGAAAATAATACAAATTTTGTTAAAATAATAGAAATCCTGACCATTAGCTTGATCCTATGACTCATAGATGTCAAGTAGATAAATATGACATCTAAGGAAACATGAGGTGGAATCAGGAGAGCCTTACTAAGGGTCAGAATGTACCAAGACCTAGAAGCAATGTTGGAGTCAAAGTCTGGGGAAAGACACTCAGCAATTGCAGAAGCCATGGGCTAGAAAGGAATTGAAAGAGTCCAGTACAGATCTAGGGAAACAGGCAAAGGCTGGACACCATGCAAGACTCTTTGGGCTCCCCTGACGTGGGGGCTCTTTAATAAGAGAGAAACATAATTGTGTTTATAATTTTTTCTTTTTATTTAATTTTGTTTGTTGTAGAAAGTTTCCAAGCTAGCCTTGATCTTGCTGTGTAGTGGACAATGGCCCTGAGTTTATGATACTCCTGCCTCCACGTCCTTGTGATGAAGTGATGGATAAGCACCATCATGGTGGGGATCAAGTCTGGGGCATTGTGTATACTATACTAGGCAAGTCCTCTTGCCTAAGCTACATCCCAGCCTGCTCCATGTGTGTTCCCATGGGCATCCCATGGGGATGCTGGTGCCTCCCCAGTCACTCTGCTCTACATTTAGGTGTAGTCTCTCACTTGAACCCAGTACTGACCAGTTTGACTAATCTAACTAGCCAGGTTGTTGAGAGGGCCCTGTACCCAATTCTTGATAAACTAGGATTACAAATGAGTCACCATGCCACCCCAGCATTTATGAAGGTGTTGGGGATCTGAGTTCTGGTCTTAAACTGGCATGTACTCACTGAGCCATGTCCTTGACCCAGTTTATACTTTCTAAATATCAGAACTACTTTGGCTGATGTGAGAGACAATGAAAGAGATGTTGGTAGATCTCTGGTGAATGCAGGAAGTTGGGAGGCAAACTGGAAGCTGCAATAGCCCATAAGAAAATATTGCTTCTCCAGTGCCACGAGCAAAATTTCTATTCTGGATAGTTTGTGGTTTGGGTTTTAGTTTGTGAGATGAGGCCTTTTTATGTAGTTCTGGCTGTCCTGAAACTTGCTATGTAGACCATCCTGGCCTTGCACTCACAGAGATCATCCTGCCTCTGCCTCGAGATGCTGAGATTTAATGTGTGTGCTACTATGACCAGCTGAGGTGTTCCGCTATGTTTGTTTTTTTCAGGCAATAGCCACAGATTTGCATGGATTTGTTGGGGTTCAGGAATGGCCCCTCAAACCAAACATTGATTTCAGTTAAGCAAGAATAGCTTATTGAACCTTAATACTGGGCATCTAGGACTGCAGGCAGCATTGAACAGAACTAATACCTACTGTGGCATAGTTGCTTAGTTCAGACTCCACAGATGGTTTCTTCTCTTCAGCTTCTGTGCCTCACCAGCTGTCTTTCACCATCTTCAAAACCTGAAAAACTCAATAAACAAAGCCTAGTGTGGTGGCCCAGCACTGGTAAGGGTGAGGGGGAAAGAAGGTTGAAAGTTCAAGACCACCCTGGCCTACAACTTTCCAGGTTCCCGTGAGTCCCAGGCCAGCCAGGGCTACAGAAGACAGATCACCTTGCATGCAAACAAACAACAAACTAATCAGTGTAGCAGATGCTTTCCACCGCCTCATATAACAAGCACCATAGAGACTCGGGAACTGCAGGGTGGGACACTGGGCAGAGGGCTGCCCTGAGTGTACAAGGCCTTTGCTTAACTCCCAGCACTCAGAGGCAGAGGCGGGTAGATCTTTGAGTTCAAGGCCAACCTGGTCTACAAACAGCCAGGGCTACACAGAGGAACCCTGTCTTGAAATAAATAAATAAATAAATAAATAAATAAATAAATAAATAAATAAATAAATATTTTTAAAAAGGTGATTTGCCAGCCTATCTGCTTCTCTTCAGCAAGTCACACACATTGATCCCCTTTGGCTAGGGGCAGGGGACATTCACAACATTGCTGCCACAAACCTGGGGGTGAGGATAGAGAGAAAGAGCCTTCCAGGACTCGCAGAACATTCTAATTCTGTCAGCTGCTTTCCCTAGTGACAACTATGAAGACCCCTGGCCAGGATAGTACCTAAGAAAAACATGGGACAATTGAGAAAGCAAGAAGAAGGAGAGAAGAGTCCCTTGCCAGGTGGGTAAGAGGCAGCCTTAAGTGACCTTAAGTCACATAGGTGATGTGGGAAAGTCAGGGAAGGGCACATTTCTGTAAACCCAGAACTTGGAGGCTGAGGCAAGAAGATTAAGTTCAAGGTGAGCTCCAACCAGATAACGAGCCTCTGCCTCAAACAAATGAAGCAACTGTTTAGTGTTCCAGGATCTGTCCTCAAATAAAGAGGACTTCAGCATGATGTAGGTTTAACTTCCTGAAACAGCATCTGGAATTAAGATAGTATCCAGCACATGCAAACGTCACACTGGACTATGAGCTTCGAATGCTATGGATTAATAATTATGTTAATCCAGAAGTTGTCTCTACAGTTAAAACCAGTTAAAACATGATTCCCAATAAAGAAAGAAGCAGCTGGGCAGTGGTGGCGCACGCCTTTAATCCCAGCACTCAGGAGGCAGAGGCAGGCGGATTTATGAGTTCGAGGCCGGCGGATTTATGAGTTCGAGGCCAGCCTGGTCTACAAAATGAGTTCCAGGACAGCAAGAGCTATACAGAGAAATCCTGTCTTGAAAAATCAAAAAGAAAGAAAGAAAGAAAGAAAGAAAGAAAGAAAGAAAGAAAGAAAGAAAGAAAGAAAGAAAGAAGGAAAGAAAGAAAGGAAGGAAGGAAGGAGCAGAGGTCATTCCTGAGCAAGGCCTGATATGATGCATTCCTGGTGTCTTACGGTTCTCCTGCTGTGAGCAGACACCATGACCAAGGCAACTCTTATTAAGAAAAACATTTCATTGGGACTGGCTTACAATTTCAGAGGTTTAGTCCATTATTACCATAATGGGAAGCATGGTGTCATGCAGGCAGACATGGTGCTGGAGAAGGAACCCAGAGTTCTACATCTTGATCTGAAGGCAGGAGAAGATTATGTGCCACGATGAGTATAGCCTGAGCATAGGAGATCTCAAAGCCCACCCCCACGGTGACACACTCCCTCTCACAAGGTCACACTTCTTATTAGTGCCACCCTCTATGGCTAAGCATTCAAACACATGAGTCTGTTGGGGGTGGGAGCCATACCTATTCACACCTCTTCTCCTGTTATTTCAGTACTTGGAAGGTAGTAATTGCAGTTCACTCTCAGGTACACGATGATTTGAGGCCAGCCTAGGCTACACGAGACCCTGCCTCAAAAAAAAAACCATAATTTTTTAAATGTGTGCATGGTTTTTGCCTGCACATATGTATGTATGTGCATCACATACATGCTTAGGGCTTGAGGAGGTCAGAAGAGGACATGGACCCCCTGGAACTGGAGGTACAGAGAGATGAAAGATACCATGTGGGGTCTGGGATCTAAATGTCAGTCCTCTGGAAGAGCAGCTAGTGCTAACTGCTGAGCCATCTCTCCAGTCTCTAATTTAAAAAAAAAAAAAAGTAATACCTGGAAATAAGACTCCACAATTCAATCAGCACTAGTTACTGAAGTATTAGAAAACAATCTGTGCCTGGAGCAATATGTTAGTTTAGAATTTTGTCTGACAAAGCAGGCATGGGGCTGCTCTTGTAAGTGAATGCAGGATGCTCAGAAGGTCAAGGCTGGTTGTTGTTTTGACACATTAGAAGGTACTGAAAAGTCTGCGCAGGTCAGCTCGCAGACTGCGAAGAGTGAGCAAGCAGACTGCAGAAGTGACACAGCTTCTGGGACAGAACCCATTTTGGGCTCCAGACATCCAGGTACCTTCCTTGCCAGAGGAGAGGTGTCCACCTGGGAGGGTTCTGACTGCCAGAGCCGGTGAAGGAGCCATCTTGTGTCCTGGGTCCCTCAGAGACCAGTCTGTGCAGATGAGAGTGCAGACTGCAGAGGCAACATGTCTTCTGGGACAGGTCCTGTTTCGGGCCTTCGTCTTCAGCCAGGAGGCAGGTATGAATGCCAGACCTCTGTGCACATTCCCCCCAAGAGGAGAGCTTGCCTGCAGAGAGTACTCTGACCATTGAGACTCAGGAGAGAGCCAGACTCCCAGGACTGCTGACAGAGGCCAACAGAATCACAGGAGGAACAAGCTCCGGCCAGAGACAACTATAACAACTAACGCCAGAGATTACCAGATGGCGAAAGGCAAATGTAAGAATCTTACTAATAGAAATCAAGACCACTCAGCATCATCAGAACCCAGCACTCCCACTTCATCCAGTCCTGGATACCCCAACACACCCGAAAAGCAAGACTTGGATTTAAAATCATATCTCATGATGCTGGTAGAGGACTTTAAGGAGGACATTAATAACTCACTTAAAGAAATACAGGAGAACACTGTAAATAGGTAGAAGTCCTTAAAGAGGAAACACAAAAATCCCTTAAAGAATTACAGGAAAACACAACCAAACAAGCGATGGAATTGAACAAAATTATTCAAGACCTAAAAAGGGAAGTGGAAACAATAAAGAAAACCCAAAGTGAGACAACTCTGGAGATATAAACCCTAGAAAAGAAATCAGGAACCATAGATGCGAGCATCAGCAACAGAATACAAGAGATGGAAGAGAGAATCTCAGGTACAGAAGATTCCATAGAGAACTTGGGCACAACAATCAAAGGAAATGCAAAATGCAAAAAGATCCTACCTCAAAACATCCAGGAAGCCAGGAGTGGTGGTTCACGCCTTTAATCCCAGCATTCGGGAGGCAGAGGCAGGCAGATTTCTGAGTTCGAGGCCAGCATGGTCTACAAAAAAAAAACCCGAAACCCTGTCTCAAAAAACAAACAAACAAACAAACAAACCAACCAGCCAGGAAATCCAGGACACAATGAAAAGACCAAACCTATGGATAATAGGGGTAGATGAGAATCAAGATTTTCAACTTAAAGGGCCAGCAAATATCTTCAACAAAATTATAGAAGAAAACTTTCCAAACCTAAAGAAAGAGACGCCCATGAACATACAAGAAGCCTACAGAACTCTAAATAGACTGGACCAGAAAAGAAATTCCTCCTGACACATAATAAACAGAACAACAAATACACTAAATAAAGATAGAATATTGAAAGCAGTAAGGGGAACAGGTCAAGTAACATATAAAGGCAGGCCTATTAGAATTACTCCAGACTTCTCACCAAAGACTATGAAAGCCAGAAGATCCTGGACAGATGTTATACAAACCCTAAGAGAACACAAATACTAGCCCAGGCTACTATACCCAGCAAAACTCTCAATTACCATAGATGGAGAAACCAAAGTATTCCATGATAAAACCAAATTCACACAATATCTTTTTATGAATCCAGCCCTTCAAAGGATAATAAAGGGAAAACACCAACACAAGGACTGAAACTACACCTTAAAAAAAAGCAAGAAAGTAATCCTTCAACAAACCTAAAAGAAGACAGATGCAAGAATAGAATCCCAACTTTAACAACAAAAATAACAGGAAGCAACAATTACTTTTCTTTAATTTCTCTTAACATCAATGGACTCAATTACCCAATAAAAAGACATAGACTAACAGGCTGGCTAAACAAACAGGACCCAACATTTTGCTCCTTACAGGAAACCCACCTCAGGGAAAAAGACAGACACTACCTCAGAGTGAAAGGCTGAAAAACAATTTTCCAAGTAAATGGTCCGAAGAAACAAGCTGGAGTAGCCATTCTAATATGGAGTAGCCATTCTAATATCGAATAAAATTGACTTCCAACCCAAAGTTATCAAAAAAAGACAAGGAGGGGGACTTCATACACATTAAAGGTAAAATCTACCAAGATGAACTCTCAATTCTGAATATCTATGCTACAAATACAAGGGCAGCCACATTCATTAAAGAAACTATAGTAAAGCTCAAAGCACACATTGCACCTCACACAATAAAAGTGGGAGAGTTCAACACCCCACTCTCACCAAGGGACAGATCCTGGAAACAGAAACTAAACAGAGACATGTACACTAACAGAAGTTATGAAACAAATGGATTTAATAGATATCTACAGAACATTTTATCCTAAAACAAAAGGATATACCTTCTTCTCAGCACCACATGGCACCTCCTCCAAAACTGACCATATAATTGGTCACAAAACAGGCCTCAACAGATACAAAAATATTTAAATTATCTCATGCATCCTATCAGATCACCACAGACTAAGGCTGATCTTCAATAACAGCATAAATAATAGAAAGCCAACATTCACGTGGAAACTGAACAACACTCTACTCAATTATTCCTTGGTCAAGAATGAAATAAAGAAAGAAATTAAAGACTTTTTAGAGTTTAATGAAAATGAAGCCACAACATACCCAAACTTATGGGACACAAGGAAGGCAGTCCTAAGAAGAAAACTCATAACCCTGAGTGCTTTCCAAAAAGAAACTAGAGAGAGCATATACTAGCAGCCTGACAGCACACCTAGAAGCTCTAGAACTAAAGGAAGCAATTCACACAAGAGGAGTAGACAGCAGGAAATAATCAAACTCAGGGCTGAAATCAACCAAGTGGATACAAAAAGAACTAATCAAAGAATAAATCAAACCAGGAGCTGATTCTTTGAGAAAATCAACAAGATAGATAAACCCTTAGCCAGACTAACTAGAGGGCACAGAGACAGTATTCTAATTAACAAAATCAGAAATGAAAAAGGAGACATAACAACGGAACCTGAGGAAATCCAAAACATCATCTGATCCTTCTACAAAAGGCTATACTCAACAAAACTGGAAAACCTGGATGAAATGGACAGCTTCCTAGAGAGATAGCAGGTACCAAAGATAAACCAGGATCGGATTAACGATCTAAACAGTCCCATTTCCCATAAAGAAATAGAAGCAGTCATCAATAGTCTCCCAACCAAAAAAATCCTAGGACCAGATGGGTTTAGTGCAGAGTTCTATCAGACCTTCAAAGAAGACCTAATACCAACTCTCCTCAAACTATTCCGCAAAATAGAATCAGAAGGTACTCTACCCAATTCTTTCTATGAAGCCACAATTACTCTGTTACCTAAACCACACAAAGATCCAACAAAGGAAGAGAACTTCAGACCAATTTCCCTTATGAATATCGATGCAAAAATACTCAATAAAATCCTTGCAAACCGAATCCAAGAACACATCAAAACAATCATCCATCATGACCAAGTAGGCTTCATCCCAGGGATGTAGGGATGTTTTAATATACAAAAATCCATCAACGTAATCCACTACATAAACAAACTCAAAGACAAAAAACTCATGATGATCTCGTTAGATACTGAGAAAGCATTTGACAAAATCCAACACCCCTTTATGATAAAAGTCATGGAAAGATCAGGGATTCAAGGCCCATAGCTAAACATAATAAAAGCAATCTACAGCAAACCAGTAGCCAACATCAAACTAAATGGAGAGAAACTCGCAGCAATTCCACTAAAATCAGGGACTAGACAAGGCTGCCCACTTTCTCCCTACCTATTCAATATAGTACTTGAAGTCCCAGCCAGAGCAATTCGACAACAAAAGGAGATCAAGGGGATACAAATTGGAAAGGAAAAAGTCAAAATATCACTATTTGCAGATGATATGATAGTACATATAAGTGACCTTAAAAATTCCACCAGAGAACTCCTAAAACTGATAAACAGCTTCAGTGCAGTAGCTGAATATAAAATTAACTCAAACAAATCAATGGCCTTTCTCTACACAAAAGATAAATGGGCTGGGAAAAAAATTAGGGAAACAACACCCTTCATAATAGTCACAAATAATATAAAATACCTTGGTGTGACTCTAACTAAGGACATGAAAGATCTGTATGATAAGAACTTCAAGTCTCTGGAGAAAGAAATTGAAGAAGCTCTCAGAAGATGGAAAGATCTCCTATGCTCATGGATTGGCAGGATTAATATAGTCAAAATGGTTATCCTGCCGAAAGCAATCTACAGATTCAATGCAATCCCCATCAAAATTCCAACTCAATTCTTCACTGAGTTAGAAAGGTCAATTTGCAAATTCATCTGGAATAATAAAAAACCTAGGATAGCAAAAACTATTCTCAACAATAAAAGAACCTCTGGTGGAATCACCATGCCTGACATTAAGCTGTACTACAGAGCAATTGTGATAAAATATGCATGGTACTGGTACAGCGACAGACAGGTAGATCAATGGAATAGAATTGAAGACCCAGAAATGAATCCACACACCTATGGTCACTTGATCTTTGACAAGGGAGCTAAAATCATCCAGTGGAAAAAAGACAGCATTTTTAACAAATGGTGCTGGCACAATTGGCGGCTATCATGTAGAAGAATGCAAACTGATCCATTCTTATCTCCTTGTACAAAGCTCAAGTCTAAGTGGATCAAAGACCTCCACATAAAATCAGAGACACTGAAATTTATGGAGGAGAAAGTGGGGGAAAAGCCTCGAAGATATGGGCACAGCGGAAAAATTCCTAAACAGAACAGCAATGGCTTGTGCTGTAAGATCAAGAGTTAACAAATGGGACCTCATAAAATTGCACAGCTTCTGTAAGGCAAAAGACAATGTCAATAAGACAAAAGGCCACCAACAGATTGGGAAAGGATTTTTTCCAATCCTAAACAGAACTGCAATGGCTTGTGCTGTAAGATCAAGAGTTGACAAATGAGACCTCATAAAATTGCAAAGCTTCTCTAAGGCAAAAGACACTGTCAATAAGACAAAAAGACCAACAAACATTGGGAAAGGATTTTTTCCAATCCTAAACCTGAGAGGGGACTAATATCCAATATATACAAAGAGCTCAAGAAGCTGGACTCCAGAAATTCAAATAATCCCAATAAAAATGGGGTACAGAGCTAAGCAAATAATTTTCAACTGAGGAATATAAAATGGCTGAGAAGCACCTGAAAAAATGTTCAACATCCTTAATCATCAGGGAAATGCAAATCAAAACAACCTTGAGATTCCACCTCATACCAGTCAGAATGGCTAAGATAAAAAATTCAGGTGATAGCAGATGCTGGCGAGGATGTGGAGAAAGAAGAACACTCCTCCATTGCTGGTGGGATTGCAAGCTTGTACAACCACTCTGGAAGTCAGTCTGGTGGTTCCTCAGAAAATTGGACATAGTACTACCAGAAGATCCAGCAATACCTCTGCTGGGCATATATACCCAGAAGATGTTCCAACTGGTAATAAGGACACATGCTCCACTATGTTCATAGCAGCCTTATTTATAATAGCCAGAGCTGGAAAGAACCCAGATGTCCCTCAACAGAGGAATGGATACAGAAAATGTGGTACATTTACACAATGGAGTACTACTCAGCTATTTAAAACAATGAATTTATGAAATTCTTTGTCAAATGGATGTACCTGGAGGATATCATCCTTAGTGAGGTAACCCAATCACAAAAGAAGTCACTAGATATGCACTCACTGATAAGTGGATATTAGCCCAGAAATTTAGAATATCCAAGATATAATATGCAAAACACAAGAAAATCAAGAAGAAGGAAGACCAAAGTGTGGATACTTCATTCCTCCCTAGAACAGGGAACAAAACACCCTTGGAAGAGTTACAGAGACAAAGTTTGGAGCTAAGACGAAAGGATGGACCATCATCCAGAGTCTACCCCACCCAGGGATCCATCCCATAATCAGTCACCAAACACAGACACTATTGCATATGCCAGCAAGATTTTGCTGAAAGGACCCTGATATAGCTGTCTCATGTGAGGCTATACCAGTGCCTGGTAAATACAGAAGTGGATGCTCACAGTCATCTATAGGATGGAACACAGGGCCCCTAATGGAGGAGCTAGAGAAAGTACCCAAGGAGCTGAAGGGGTCTGCAACCCTATAGGTGGAACAACAATATGAACTAACCAGTAACCCCAGAGCTCATGTCTCTAGCTGCATATGTAGCAGAAGATGGCCTAGTCAGCCATCATTGGGAAGAGAGGCCCCTTGGTCTAGCAAACTTCAT
This sequence comes from Mus minutoides, assembly GCA_902729485.2. Classification (NCBI taxonomy): domain Eukaryota; kingdom Metazoa; phylum Chordata; class Mammalia; order Rodentia; family Muridae; genus Mus; species Mus minutoides. The sequence goes on along the minus strand of LR749685.1, from coordinate 1,117,098 downwards.
ATGCCCCAGTTAGGGGAACACCAGGGCCAAGAAGTGGGAGTGGGTGGGTAGGGGAGCAGGGCAGGGCAAAGGTATAGGGAACTTTCGGGATAACATTTGAAATGTAAATTTAAAAAATCTAATAAAAAAAAAAAAAGTCAAGGCCATCCTCCACAAGCAGCAAGTTAGAGCTATCCTGGACTACCAGCAAGTTAGAGCTATCTTGGCTACATGAGACCCTGTTTCAACAAAACTACAAAGACTTTACTAACAAGGTGAAGAAGGAAAAATCCTTTTCCTAACTAAAAATAAAAGGCAACAGAACAGCCAGGAGAGGTGGCTCACACTTTTAACCCGAGTCCTGGGAGGCAGAGGCAGGCAGATCACTGTGAATTTGAGGCCATAAAACCCTAAGACACCCTCTTCAGTTAAGTTTTCTGAAAACAACTTTAGAACTGAAGATAGGGTTTTAGAACTGATAGATAGGGTTTTATGGCTCTGGACAAACACCATGACCAAGGAAACTCTTCTAAGGACAAGATTTAATTGGGGCTGGCTTACAGGTTCAGAGGTTCAGTCAATTATCATCAACGCAAGAGCATGGTAGTATACTCCTGGCCGGCATGGGGCTGGAGGAGATAAGAGTTCTACCTCTCATTCTGAAGGTAGCTAGGAGAAGACTGGCTTCCAGGAAGTTAGGACAAGGATCTTATAGCCCACACCCACAGTGACACACCTACTTCAACAAGGCCACACCTCCTAATAGTGCCACTCCCTGGGACAAGCACATACAAACCATCACAGAGGGGAAACCTCATTTAAAACCCCAGAACATAGGCTGAGTGCCCACGCTGAACTGAGGGTGAAGGAGCAGGAGAGTTGGCCGGGCAGCAGTCTTCCTCTCTTTCCAGCATCCTGACTGCAGATGTGTTCCCCTGCCATGCCTTTTCTCCCAGGATGCACTGTGTCTTAGGGTTTCTCTTGCTGGGATGAAACACTATGAACAAAAACACGGAGGAAAGGGTTTATTTCACTCAGCTCCATATAGTTTCAACATCAAAAGCAGTGAGAACAGGAACTTAGGCAAGGCAGGAATCTGGAGGCAGGAGCTGATGCAGAAGCCATGGAAGGATGCTGCTTACTGGATTGTTCTTTGTTCAGCCTGCTTTCTTATAGAAACCAGAACCACCTGCCTAGGGGGTGGCACTATACAAATGGACACTACCCATCATAATAAATAAAATAACACACACACCTTTTTTTTTCTGGTTTTCAAGACAGTCTTTCTCTATCTAAGTGAACCAGGCTGGCCTTGAACTCAGAGCCTTTGCCTCCAGAATGCTGGGATTACAGGTGTGTGCCACTACTGTCCAGACTCTACAGCTGAATTTTTTTTTAAAGATTTATTTTATTTTATTATATGTAAGTACACTGTAGCTGTCCTCAGACACTCCAGAAGAGGGAGCCAGATCTCGTTACGGATAGTTGTGAGCCACCATGTGGTTGCTGGGATTTAAACTTATCACCTTTGGAAGAGCAGTCGGGTGCTCTTACCCGCTGAGCCATCTCACCAGCCCTACAGCTGAATTTTATGGTGGCATTTTCTCCATTGTCTCTAAAAGGAGGGAGCTGTAATTGACAAATTATCTCTATGAGATTCAGCTATAAGGCATCGTCTTAATTAGTGATTGGTGAAGAAGGACACAGCCCATTGTGAGTGATGCCACTGTCCCTGGGCTGGTATTACTGGGTTCTATAAGAAAGCAGGCTGAGCAAGCCATGAAGATCAAGCTAGAACGAAGATCACTCCACGGCCTCTCCATCAGTTCCTGCCTCCAGGTTCCTGCCTCCAGGTTCCTGTCTCCAGGTTCCTGCTGTCCTGAGGGTTTTTAATGTTGAACTGGTATATGAACTGAATGCAATAACCACGTTGCTTATGATCGTGGTGTTTCATCGCTGCAATAGTAACCTAAACTAAGACAACATCCTACGTTTCCATAACTGGCTAGTTAAATCTAAGTGTATACAGCACAGAGAACACATTCTAATGCCAATATCAGAAACAACACAATGATCACCTCTGAGAAGACACACCAGCATTCCTTGCACTTGGAATGTGGGAGCAGATAGCTCAAGAATGCAAAGGAATATCCTGAGACACTCTGGGAGGAGGAAGAGGCCAGCTTGAGCTACCTTGTCTCAAAAACAAAATCAAAACCCAGTCAACCAATGAACCAGAGTTGTCCTGAAGAGAGCTGGAGCACTGGCTACTCTTCCAGAGGTCCTGAGTTCAGTTCTCAGTACCCACATGGTGGCTCGTTGCCATCTGTGATGGGATCTGATGCCCTCTTCTGGTGTGTCTGAAGAGAGTGACAGTGTACTCATATACATAAATTAATAAATCTTAATTTAAAAAAAAAGATGCTGGGCATGGTGGCACACACCTTTAATCCCAGCACTTGGGAGGCAGAGGCAGGCAGATTTCTGAGTTTAAGGCCAGCCTGGTCTACAGAGTAAGTTCCAGGACAGCCAGGGCTATACAGAGAAACCCTGTCTCAAAAAACAAACAAACAAACAAACAAACACGGGAGAAATGGTGGACATCTGTAATCTCAGTCCTTGGGACTTTGGAGGCAGATCAGAAGGAGGGTAAGCTTATGGCCAATCTGAGCTACATATAGAGATAGGTGATAAAGGTAGATGATAGATAGATAGATAGATAGATAGATAGATAGATAGATAGATAGATAGATAGATAGATTTACCAAAGCAATCTAGAAAGTTTCAGTTCATGCTTTCATTTTTTAGTTTTTTTAATTAGATATTTTCTTTATTTACATTTCAAATGTTGTCCCCTTTCTTGATTTCCCCTCTGAAAACCCTCTATCCCCTCCCCCTGCTCCCCAACCCACCCACTCCTGCTTTCTGGCCCTCGCATTCCCTTATATTGGGGCATAGAACCTTCACAGGACCAAGGGCCTCTCCTCCCATTGATGACTGACTAGGCCATCCTCTGCTACATATGCAGCTAGAGCCGTGAGTCCCCCCATATGTTTTCTTTGGTGGTTTAGTTCCAGGGAGTTCTGGGGATACTGGTTAGTTCATACTGCTGTTCCTTCTTTGGGGGTGCAAACCCCTTCAATTCCTTGGGTACTTTCTCTGGCTCCTTCATTGTGCTCTGTCCAATGGATGGTTGTGAGCATCCACTTCTGTATTTGTCAGGTACTGGCAAAGCCTCTCAGGAGACAGCTATATCAGGCTCCTGTCAGCAGGCTCTTGTTGGCATCTGCCATAGTATATGGGTTTGATGGTTGTATATGGGATGGATCCCCAGGTCGGACAGTCTCTGGATAGTCATTCTTTTTTTTTTTTTTAAAGATTTATTTATTATATGTAAGTACACTGTAGCTGTCCTCAGATACTCCAGAAGAGGGCATCAGATTTCATTAGGGATGGTTGTGAGCCACCATGTGGTTGCTGGGATTTGAACTCTGGACCTTCGGAAGAGCAGTCGGCACTCTTAACCACTGAGCCATCTCGCCAGCCCTGGATGGTCATTCTTTCAGTCTCTGCTCCAAACTTTGTCTCTGTAACTCCTTCCATGGGTATTTTGTTCCCCCTCCTAAGAAGGATCGAAGTATCCACACTTTGGCCTTCCTTCTTCTTGATTTTTCAGGTGTTTTGCGAATGGTATCTTGAGTATTCTGAGCTTCTAGGCTTATCCACTTATCAGTGAGTGCATATCATGTGTGTTCTTTTGTGATTTGGTTACCTCACTCAGACTGATATCTTCCAGATCCATCTATTTGCCTAAGAATTTCATAAATTCATTGTTTTTAATAGCTACATAGTACTCCATTGTGTAAATGAAACACATTTTCTGTATCCATTCCTCTGTTGAGGAACATCTGGGTTCTTTCCAGTTTCTGGCTATTATAAATAAGGCTGCTATGAACATAGTGGAGCATGTGTCCTTGTTACATGTTGAAGCATTTTCTGGTATATGCTCAGGAATGGTATTCCTAGATCCTCCCATAGTACTATGTCCAATTTTCTGAGGAACCGTCAAACTGATTTCCAGAGTGGTTGCTTTCAAAGGGATGTTCCAGGCATAGTTGTAATTATATGAATTCAGTTCACCAAGGAACCATATGTCAGCCACCGTGTAGTCTGAGAGTAATTACTAGCTTTAGTCTGCTGCCTAAATGAAACCCACACACTAAAACATTAAAAATGTAAATCATTTACTCATTAACCTCTTAGTTCTGTTTTGTTTTGTTTTGTTTTGTTTTGTTTTGTTTTTCAAGACAGGATTTCTCTGTGTAGCCCTGGCTGTCCTGGAACTCACTCTGTAGACCAGTCTGGCCTATGAACTCAGAAATCTGTCTGCCTCTGCCTCTGCCTCTGCCTCTGCCTCTGCCTCTGCCTCTGCCTCTGCCTCTGCCTCTGCCTCTGCCTCTGCCTCTGCCTCTGCCTCTGCCTCTGCCTCTGCCTCTGCCTCTGCCTCTGCCTCTGCCTCTGCCTCTGCCTCCCAAGTGCTGGGATTAAAGGAGTGCACCACCACTGCCCCGCTAACCTCTTAATTCTTAAAGCAGTGTCTCACCAGGAGTATATGCCTTGAGAAAGGGAAATGTGTAATAAATGTTTCAGTTGTCCCAAGCTGAAGGACTTCAAAACAGAAGAAACACTGAGAGGTCTTGGGGATCACAAGAAAGAGTTGGAGTTCCCAAGTTTGTCTTATAGAAACTGGAAAACAAGGCTAGTGAGATGGCTCCGTGATTAAGAGCACTGACTGCTCTTCCAGCGGTCCTGAGTTCAATTCCCAGCAACCACATGGTGGCTCACAACAATCTGTAATGGGATCCAATGCCCTCTTCTGGTGTGTCTGACAACAACAGTGTACTCATATAAATAAAATAAGTAAATAAATAAAAAGAAACTGGAAAACATTAGATGTCCAAACAAACAAGAAAAATTAAAAGCAGAAACAAAAACAGATATTCAGGAGATCAGGGCTAGAGTCCTGGTTTCCAGCCCCAGTACCCCAAAGAAGAAAAGAGGGGTGTAGCGATTCGAATATGCTTGGTCCAGGCAGTGGCACTATTTGGAGGTGTTGCTTTGTTGGAGGAAGCATGCCACTGTGGGCATGGGCTTTAAGACTCTCATCCTAGCTGCCTGGAAGTCAGTATTCTGCTAGCAGCCTTCAGATGAAGATGTAGAATGCTCAGCTCCCCTGCACCATGTCTGCCTAGACACTGCATGCTCCCTGCCTTGATAATAATGGACTGAACCTCTAAATCTGTAAGCTAGCCCCAATTAAATGTTTTCCTTATAAGACTTGTTATCAGCTCACAGTGCTCTGTAACTCCAGCTCCAGGGGGTCCAATGTGCTCTTTTGGCTTCCTTAGGTGCCAGGTAGGCATGTGGTACACATGCATCCTTGCAGGTAAACACACACATAAAATAAAAACAAACGTTTAAAAAACATGATAGAATCTTTTTATTATTATTTGTTTGCACTACCATTAAATCATTTTTAAAAGGAGTTTGGAGCTGGTGACAGTGGACACAGTTTTGATCCCAGCACTGGGGAGGCGGAGACTGCTGAGACCTGCTCTCCTAGCATAACTGCAGCTATTTTGTTGTATGCCTGCTGCTAGTCATTGCACACTGCTATAAGGAAAGTGTCTCACGTCCTAGTTGATTGTATATTCTGTTATGTTCTGTGCTTTGGTGCTCTGGGAAACCAATCACAGTTCAAACTGTTTTGTATAGTTAGTCATAGTAAGCTTGGACCAGAACCAACCACCAGGCACCTGTGTATGTGCTTTTATGGTCTTTGCCTATATAAGCTGCCCTGCGATGGTCCCCAACAAAAGAGAGACCTGCACCAACATAAGAAGCCAATTGGAATACAACTTTCATTTGAGTCAGGGTTGAATAAAGTTTTGAGTGCCCAAGACCTCCTGGGGAATTGACATCCCATTGGGCAGAAAGACACCTGTATGTGGACGTCCTGGTTGGCAAGTTGGGACAAATAACCCAACCAATGAGGACAGGGGAAGTGTACCATGAAGACATGTTCCTAAGGAAGTGCTCTATCCCTAAATCCTGATTGGTGGAATAACATGGCATAGATGTTTATGGATTTTCGGCTTAAAAGCTCTGTAGGACTCTGGCTCGGGGTTGCAGTTGAACTCCTGAGTCTACACTGATCCATTAATCTTGGGGTGTACATTCAAAAAACCAGCTCTATTTGACCGAGATTGGTGTCTGAGTGGTTTGTGCAGCAATTCCCAGACCTCAACAGAGGCAGGCAGATCTCTGACTTTGAGGCTAGCCTGATTCATAGAGCAAATCCTACAATAGCCAGGGCTATGTAGAGAAACCCTATATTGAAAAACCAGGGGCTGGAGAGATGGCTCAGTGGTTAAGAGCACCGACTGCTCTTCTGAAGGTCCTGAGTTCAAATCCCAGCAACCACATGGTGGCTCACATCCATCCGTAACAAAATCTGATGCCTTCTTCTGGAGTGTCTGAAGACAGCTAAGTGTACTTACATATAAAAGAAAGAAAAAAAAAGAAAAAAAAGAAAGAAAGAAGAGGAAAGGAAAGGAAAGGAAAGGAAAGGAAAGGAAAGGAAAGGAAAAACCAGAGAAAGGCTTAAGTGGAAACTTCTTTGGAAAGTTTCATGTCAAATGATGTTTTGCTGGGCACACACATGAAGGGATGTCTTGCTAAAGCAAATGTGTGAAGGAATGTTGTCCTGAAGCAGACACAAGTGAAAGGATGTTTGGATATAGCTAACATGTGGAAGGACCTGTGCTGAAGGAGTATAAATGTGACCCCACAGACAGTGGGAGATCAAAACTGAGCATTGATTTGGTTTGCTCCACCTCACTATTCTTCCCTAAAGATACACATGTATTGGTTGTCCTTACATAGCATTGTTGAGTTCAACTTGTGATAACACTGCCATTGAGAGAAACTTGAACTGCTTGTGAGGTTCCTGTGGCAGCTTGCCGCTTCCTCAGTCTTGCCTTAGGCTGGTGGGTGAGCCTGGCAGTTTCTTTAGGATTAAACTACAGCTGCCTGTTGTCTGCTTGCTAAAAGGACTAGGCTGTAGCTGCCGGTTCATGCCTCAGGTCTGCCTGCCTAGAGGACTGGTCTGTGTAGGGAGCCTAGCGGCCGCACCCTGAAAAATGGTGCTGCCTGCCTTGGCCTTATCAGTCTTGCTGGCATAAATAACTCCTTTTATGGCATTAGGCTGTGTTGGCAGTGACATGATTCTAAGCCCGAGAATGTGAAGTTGAAGCCCGAGAACTCCTGGCGTATGAGCAAGAGCTACGTGGCATTCTGTGTATGGCCAGGATAGGGTTTAATTGGTTGCTCCCAGTGGAGATAATTCCAGAAGAGAGGGAGAAATGAATTTACTATTTACGCTTAAGCTGTAACTGCATGCATATAAGACTGAGTAAACTAACTTAAGTCAAGGAACCCGGTTTGGTCTGTGTCTTTTCCTGCGGGACGGGACGGGGCGCAGATCAGGTCTGAAGCTGCTGTGTTTGCTACAGGACTGAACTGTTGAGAAAGAAGATCGAGCTCACCCCCAAAGAACTGCTGTTGAGTAGGCCCACTTCCCCCATATTCTAGTAACTTTTCTCATCTACTACCTCTGCTGGGTAGTAGGCTAGAGGAAAGATTGAACTCTCATTAAAAGTAGGTTGCAAAAAGTATATGCCTGGGCTGGTGAGATGGCTCAGCGGGTTAGAGCACCCGACTGCTCTTCCGAAGGTGATGAGTTCAAATCCCAGCAACCACATGGTGGCTTACAACCACCTATAATGAGATGACGCCCTCCCCTGGTGCGTCTGAAGTCAGCTACAGCGTACTTATGAATAATAATAATAAATGAATCCTTGGACCGGAGAGACCAACCGGAGCGAGCAGGGCTGTCCGGAGCAAGCGGAGCCAAACAGGGGAAGGCTGGAGCGAGCGGGGATGGCCGGAGCGAGCGGGGTCGAGCAGAGCGAGCGGGGTTGACCGGAACAAGGGGAAAAAAATGTGTATGCCTACAAGAGGCCCTGAGCAGCCTGCTGTCCCAGAGGCCTTCCATTTTCCTGCTACCTCTCCTCCACCTTCATCAGACCTAAGGATCCTGAACCATACAGAGAGGAGCATGCTGTCCTCTGAGAGGCTCCACCCAGCAGCTGATTCAGAGAGATACAGGACACCCACAGCCCAACAATGGAAGAAGCTTCTTATGGAAGAATAGGAGGAAGGATTGTGGACCCCGAAGGGGATGGGAACTCCACAGGAATACCAACAAAGTCAACTAACCTGGACCCTTGGGGGGGGGGAGGGTGTCTCAGAGACTGAACTACCAACCAAAGAACATATACAGGCCGAACCTAGGCTTCGCTGCACATATGTACCAGGTGTTCAGTTTGGTCTTCATGTGTGTCAGGCAGCGGGCATGAGGGAATAGAGGCGATGGGAGAGAACCCGAGTCCCAGCAGAGATCTGGTGCTCTGGGTGAGTGGATGCGGAGGACTGCCACAAGCTCTTCACATGGTCCTGGGTGGGTGTCTGGCTGTGTGAAGCCATGGACTAGTCTGAGGTGGGTAGACAGGTAGCAGTCCGAGGTCTCTGGGCCTCACAGAGGCCAGAGATAACAGGTTCTCAGTCTCAGACATCCCAGGATGTTGCTGGACACCACGGAAGAGCTGAGAACAAAATGGGGGCCCCAGGGGGCAGCTCGGTCAGCCCCAGGGCAGAAAGGAGGAGAGGCCAGGGGGAGATGGGGCACTGGGTGATTTCCACACGGGCAAGAGTCCTTGGTCCGTTCTGTTACTGGAGCTTGGGAGGTTAGATGGAGCTTTTTAGGGGAAAGCCAATTCCATCGTTCAAGTACGGCGGGCCTTGGTGAGCAGAGACAGTCTATTTTTTTAGAGTTTTATTGCAGAAAGGCAGAGAGAAAGAGAAAAGGTAAAAGAAAGAGGTGGACCATGGCCACGTGGAGAGAGGGGAGAAGGGAGGGGGAGAAGGAGAGCTAGAGATAAGAATGAGAAGAGCTTAGGAGAGGAAGGAGGGCCCAAGCATCTCCTTTTATAGTGGGCCGGGCTACCTTGTTGTTACCAGGTAACTGTGGGGAGGAGCATATCTGGCTATTGTCAGGTAATTGTGAAGGTGGAGTCTAGCCAGAATGCCAGGAGCTTGGGACATGGTCTGCGTGACTTATAGTCACAGAATTATGGAGTTGGGGGCTCTGTGGTGTCAGACGTCTATGTCTGGGAACGTGGCTCACTGTTCTGTCCCTTGTAGAGTTTTCTACTGGGTCTCCAGAGCAAGCCTCACTCAACCAAAACAGGCTGCCTTTCACGGTCCCACACATGTGGGTCCTGAACAACTAGAGCAGCGACTATCCCAAAAGCTGATACCTATCTGTGGGATATGTTTTTCTAGCTGGCCTGCCTTGTCTGGTCTCAGAAGGAGAGGGAGTACCTAGCCTTGAAGAGTCTTAATGTGCTGGAGTGGGGGATATCCAAGGACCCCACACCCACTCAGAGGAGAAGGGGAGAGGGGATGGGGGAAGAATTGGGGGGAGGGGCTGCCTTCCTTCAGATACCTCATCAAACTGAAGACTCCCGAAACTCCTGAGATCCCCAGATGACAGCTGAGACCCACAGAGCCTTGGTACCTTCCAGCTACACATGAACTCTCTTGCCAAAGTCAAATGGCTACTGAACTTAGGGGAAGTTACATGATAGTAAGGAAAACATGATGTCTACCTAGATAAATCAAATGTTGTTTAAAACCAATGTTAATGCCCTTACAAACTGTACAACCCATGGAACAATTAATTGGTTCAATAATCCCTTGTCTTCCTAACTCTCACCTTCACCCCTCCTTATGCTCTGGCTTAGTTGTGCTACCGCTCTCTGGCCTGTGTTGGTTTTTTTTTTTTAAGATTTATTTTATTTATTATATGTAAGTACACTGTAGCTGTCTTCAGACACTCCAGAAGAGGGCGCCAGATCTTGTTATGGATGGTTGTGAGCCACTATGTGGATGCTGGGATTTGAACTTATCACCTTCGGAAGAGCAGTCAAGTGCTCTTACCCGCTGAGCCATCTCACCAGCCCCCTGTGTTGGGTTTTATACTTCCATCCCACCCCAAATTTTTATTACAAATGACACAGTCACTCCAGTGACACCTCTCCTTTAAAAAAGTGAAAGGGGGGATGTGGGACCATGAAAGGTAGTGTGGTCCACAGTTGAGCTAAGGCTTGACGCCCCAGAGACCCTGAGGGATGGTAGGAGCTTTGCCTGCTCCAGGTCGCCAGGCCCCTGTCACTAGCCTATGGCCCCAACCTCTTTGCAGGCCTGGGGATCCCCCAAAATCAGCTCCAGCTGTCCCATGCCTCGGACTGTGCTTTCCCACCCCTGGAGCAACGTCCCAGGGCTTTGCTATGGCTCAATATCTGCATGGTGATGGCATGTGGTAAGCGCAGTCAACTCTATTGTCCCACCTCCCCAAGTGGCAGAGTTGACTCTGGACCCACAACCCTACAGAAGTCTATTTTCTACTTCAACTCTGTGGGTCAGGGGGACAGAACTCAGATTGTTAGTCGTGGTGCCTTAAGCCACCAAGTCACCAACACAAGCACTACAGTGAGTCCAACAGTGAGCACCTAAGAGACTAGAAGCAGATGATGTCAATTTCTTTCTTCCTTTGTTTTTGTGACAGGGCTTGAACCCAGAGCCTCAGACTTGCTAGGTAAGCATTCTACCACTGAGCATGAACATATACACACTCTCTCTCTAATACTACTAACGCTTTTACTTTCTTTCTTCTTTTTGGGTGATAGTCTTTCAGGACTCACTCTATAACCCAGGTTGGCCTTGAATTCACTACAGGTAGAGGCTGGCCTTGAATTTAGGGAACTTCCTGAATTCAGCCTTCTGAATGTTGAGATTACAGGCATGAACCACTATGACTGGCTAGCTCTTGCTCTCTCTGTCTCTCTGTCTCTCTCTCATTCTCTCTCTCTCTCTCTCTCTGCGTCTGTCTATCTCCTTCTCTCTCCCTTCTTCTCCTTGTTCCTCTCTCTCTCTCTCTCTCTCTCTCTCTCTCTCTCTCTCTCTCTCTCTCTCCTCTCCTCTCCCCTTTCTCTCCCCCTCGCTATCCCCAACTCAGGGCCTCCCGAATGTTTCTCTGTGTGTCCCTCTCTATATCTCTTTCTCTGTGTATGTGTCTCTGTGTGTGTTTCTGTCTCTCTCTCCCTCCCTCTCACCCAGGGCCCCTCATGCTAGACAACCCCACTAACACTAAGCTATGTCCCTGTCCTTTTTACTTGGTATTTTGAGTCAAAATCTGACTAAGTTTCCCTGTCTGACTACAGATTCACTCTGTAGATTAGACAAGACCTTGAAGTTGTGATCTGTCTCAGTCTTTAGAGTAGCTAAGATTACATGCCTATACTACTGATCCAGCCAGGTACCACTGTGTGTGTGTGTGTGTGTGTGTGTGTGTGTGTGTGCGCGTGCACACTAGAGGACAGTCTCTCAGATATCATTCTTCCTCACACAGTTTCCATGTTGTTTGTTTGGGGGATAGGCTTTCTCATTGGCTGGCTGGTAAGCTGTAGAGATTCACCTGGCTCTCGTTACACCATATATGACTTTAAATTTTCTCTACTGTATTTATTACCTTGTGTATGAATGTGTGCCTGTAGAAGTCAGGGGACCTTCCTTAGTGTGGGCCTGGACATCAACCTAAGTCATCAGGCATAGCAGCAAAGGCCTTAGCCTACTGAGCTTCTTAGACACTCTGCCAGGAACTTCTCTGACTGAGCCATCTTCCCAACCCAGTATTGACTGACTGACTGGTTGATTGATTGATTGATTGATTTGGTTTTGGTTTTGACTTTTTAAGACAGGGTTTCTCTATATAACCCTGGCCATCTTGGAACTCTCTCTGTAGGTCAGACTGACCTCAAACTCAGGTTCACCTGCTTCTGCCTTTCCACCGCCTACCCTAGACAATTTTCATGACAAGAAATAGAATCCTATCCCTTAGTGGGAGATCTGTCCAAAAGTTTATTGTATATTTCAAAACCATGACACCTTCTTGATAAAGCAGGTTGTCAGTCCATTCACAGTCACTCTAACCAAAATAAAGAAATCTGCCCCCCCACCGCACACCACACCACACACACACACCCCCCGTCCTTTGAAGCAATCCAACTTCAGCTTCCACACTGGAACCTGCTCTTAACTCAGTCACTCAATGGGCCACATTTATTCACTTATTTGAGACAGAGTCTTCCTGTGTAGCCTGCCTAGTCTAGAATTTGCTATAGAACAGACTAGCCTTGAACACACAGAGATCTACCTGCCTCTATTAGGAATAAAAGACATGTGCCACCAGACCCAGGTCACCACGGGAACATCTCCCTTCACTGTCTGTGGTAGTTAAGCCATATTGATAAGTTTTAGCTTCTGGTCCAAGGACACCTCTAAGTGTGCTGGCTACATTTATGCAAACCTGACACAAAGTATAGTCATCTGAGAAGGGGAAAGCTTGGCTGGGGAAATACCTCAGTTAAGACCAGAATGTGGGCATGCCTCTATAGCATTTTTGTAATTATTGATTGATGGGGAAGGGCCCAGCCCGTTCTGGGTGGTGCCATCCCTGGGCTGGTGATCCTGGGTTCTATAAGGAAGCAAGCTGAGCAAGCCACAGGGAGAAAGCCAGTAAGCAGCACCCTCCATGGCCTCTGCATCAGCTCCTGCCTTCCAGAGTCGACCCTTCTTGAGCTCCTGTGCTGACTTCCTTCAACGATGGACTACAACGTGGACGTATAAGCCAATAAACCTCTTCTTCCCCAACTTGCTCTTTGTCATGGGTCTCATTGCAGCAAAGAAACCCTAACTAAGACAGTAAGAACTATATATATAATTGGGCCCAGTTTGGCCTGGAACGTACTATGACCTTGAACTTCTGACCAGGCTGGCTTTGAACTTATAGAACTGTAGCCAGTTTTTATGGGGTGCTAAACAAAACTTTTTCTCAAAATTAAAGAGAGGGCCAGCTAGATGGCTCTGGAGAAAAAGACACTTTTTGCCAAACACCCAGGGTTCAATCTGTAGCATCCACATGGCAGGAAAGAACAGAGTCCTGAAGTTGTCTTTCCACCTACACCATGGTGCACACACACACACACACACACACACACTTATACACTGACACACACACACATTCACACATACAGTTACACACATCAATACACACTCATATTCACACACTCACTGATACATACATTCACACATACACTTATACATACATAAATACACTTACACATACTCATATACACACACCCACTCTCACACACACTTACACACACATCAATACACACACAAAAATAAAAAGAAATAAATCTTAATAAAGAATAACAAAAGAAGGCTGAGGCTATAACCCAGTTATAGAGTGCTTGCTAGGTAACATAAGCGAAGAAGGAGTAGTAGCCAGTTGAGGTAGCACGGGCCACTTTTTTTTCCAGTTAACTTTTGTTGTCTGTAGAGTAAACCCAATGTGTCTGTTGCATGTAGAAAAATTCTTTACACCTAGCTACACCCTCAGAGCTTTAAATTGATGGGGTGTTTGTTTGTTTGTTTGTTTGTTTTTTCGAGACAGGGTTTCTCTGTATAGCCTGGCTGTCCTGGAACTCACTTTGTAGACCAGGCTGGCCTCGAACTCAGAAATCCGCCTGCCTCTGCCTCCCGAGTGCTGGGATTAAAGGTGTGCACCACCACGCCCGGCCTTAGATTGATGTTTTTACCTATTTGTAACAATTATGAAAAAAAATTTTCTTTTTTCTCTCTATTTATTTGTTTGATTGATTGATTTTTGTTCTCTTTTGTCTCCTGGTAAAGATATAACACAGTTGGCAGGGAGTAGAAAAACAAATCAGGAACTGACCGGGGAATGTCCTCCCTGCTGGCTCACTGTTATAGTGCTAGAAGGTGCTGTGCAGAGAGGATAGAAGACACCAATGGTCACTCAGAGACCTGGACCCTGCCTGCTACAGTGCAGCCTGCCATGCACTGTGGACCCACAGGTACAACAGTGTCAGGGTTGTTATGGGGTAACCAACTACTTCCTGACTGGATTGGAGGTCTGCTTCAGAAGGGAGGATTCATAGAGAGGGGGTACTGAAGCCTGACCCAAAGCCCCACTGCTCTGGACCTTCTGGTCTATGGGGAATGTGCTACTGCTGTCTTGCTGAGTGGTCATGCTACCAACCTGCCTTTCAAACACTTAGGTTTATGTACATAAAGTAATACTGCTTTCAGCCTCGGGCCTTTGGCTTTCATCTTCTTTATGCAGTGGGTAGCAGTTAAAAGAGATACCCAATATGTGACCAAAGTGCTGAGAACAAGAACTATTGTGTACTCAGCCTTATATGAGACATTTCTATTAAAAGAATATTAAATTTATTTATTTAAATTTAATAATATTATTACAAAAAGAATAATAAATAGGGGATGGAGATACAGATCAACAGTTAGGAGTATTTGTACTTCTTGCCTCAGATCCAAGCTCAGTTCCAGCACTAACATGGCAGTTCACAACCCTCTGTAACCTGAGAGGATCCCTGATGGGTCTTGCTGGCCTCCATGAACATGTACGGTGCAAATACATGTTTATAGGCAGACATTCATACACATAAGATTAAAAAAATAAATGCACCTAATTTTTTTTTCAATAGATAATAGGGGCTAGAGAGAATGCCTACAGCTTTTACGGAGAACCTGAGTTCACTTCCTAGCACCCACCTCAAGCAGCTCACAACCTCCTGAAATTCTGGCTCCAAGGAAATCAGCGCCCTCTGCTGGCCTCTGTGAGCACCAGCACTCTGTGCACACATACTTCCACACAGACATATACATGTACACGTGATTTTTAGAATAATAAAAATTTTTAAATAATTAGTTAAGACCAGTTACCTATTAGCTCATTTGTTGTTAACAAGCACTGTTCTTTATGTATACTAAGTAAGGTTCCAGAACTGCTTTCTTTTGGGGTGTTGTTGTTGTTGTTGTTTGTTTTCTGGTTTTTGAGACAGGGTTTCTCTGTATAGCCCTGGCTGTCCTGGAACTCACTTTGTAGACCAGGCTGGCCTCAAACTCAGAAATCCGCCTGCCTCTGCCTCCCAAGTGCTGGGATTAAAGGCATGTGCCACTACCGCCTGACTATATTTACATTTCAAATGTTATCCCCTTTCCTAGTTTCCCCACCAAAAGTCCCCTATCACCTCCCCGCTCTCCCTGCCCACCCACTCCCATTCCTGGTCCTGGCATTCCCCTATACAGGGGCATAGAGCCTTCACAGGCTCAAGGGCCTCTCCTCCCATTGATAACCCACTAGGCCATCCACTGCTACATATATAGCTAGAGCCACAAGTTCTACCATGTGTTTTCTTTGATTGGTGGTATAGTTCCAAGGAGCTCTGAGGGTACTGGTTAGTTGATATTGATGTTCCTTCTATGGGGCTGCAAACCCCTTCAACTCCTTGGGTACTTTCTCTGGCCCCTTCATTGGAGACCTTGTGCTCCGTCCAATGGATGACTGTGAACATCCACTTCTGTATTTGCCAGGCACTGGCAGAGCCTCTCAGGAGACAGCTATATCAGGCTCCTGTCGGCAGGCTTTTATTGGCATCTGCCTAGTGACTGGGTTTGGTGGTTGTGTATGGGGTGGATCCCCAAGTGGGGCAGTCTCTGGATAGTTGTTCCTTCAGGCTCTGCTCGAATTTTGTAACTCCTTCCATGGGTATTTTGTTCCCCATTCTAAGAAGGAACAAAGTATCCACACTTTGCTCTTCCTTCTTCTTGAGTTTCATGTGTTTTGCAAATTGTATCTTGGTTATTCTAAGTTTCTGGACTAATATCCACTAATCAGTGAGTGCATATCATGGGTGTTCTTGGTTGTTTTTTGTTGTTGTTGTTGTTGTTTTGGTTTGGTTTGGTTTGGTTTGGTTTGTTTTTTTTTTCGAGACAGGGGTTCTCTGTATAGCCCTGGCTGTCCTGGAACTCACTCTGTAGACCAGGCTGGCCTCGAACTCAGAAATCCACCTGCCTCTGCCTCTCAAGTGCTGGGATTAAAGGCGTGCACCACCACGCCCGGCATCATGGGTGTTCTTTTGTGATTGGGTTACCTCACTCTGGATGATATTCTCCAGATCCATCCATCTGCCTAAGAATTTCATAAATTCATTGCTTTTAATAGCAGAGTAGTACTCCATTATGTAAATGTACCAAAATGTCCTTGTTTTGAGAAAAGGTTCAGTCTCTCTCTCTCTTTCTCTCTCTCTCTCTCTCTCTCTCTCTCTCTCTCTCTCTCTCTCTGTGTGTGTGTATGTGTGTGTGTGTGTGTGTGTGTGTGTATTGCTACTCTGTGATTTTGGGACTTAGAGTTCTGCAGACTTTGACAATGGAAAGCAGATTCTTCTTCTTTAGAAGAGAATTTGATGTAGTGAATCTGGGACCTATGGGCTAATTCCTACTAGTACAGCTATCACCATAGCAAAGAGGTTTCCCTTTTCTATTTATATCAGCTATTATTATAAGATATTTGCCACAGAGCTTAGGAGAGTGCTGTAAAGGCTCTGAACCATAGGATACTTCTCACAATTATGAATTACTGAATAATCTTGTACTCTATTTCAAACAACCAAACTCTTGAAGATGAAGTCTATGACAAGAGGCCAGCACTAGTGCGCGAAGCTAGCATCTGCTTTAGCTACTTTCCTGGGCTTGTCTGCCAATCCTGAACTCCCTCCAAATTCTCAACTGTTGAGCTATACAACAAAAGAGAGAACTTTACGTTGTATTTAGTCCCCTGAGTTCTCAAAATTACATTGTATTTAGTCTCCTGAGTTCTCAAAAATTCAAAGTTAACCAAGTGTGGTGTCATAGTTACTTAACCTCAGACCCAGGGAAACAGAGCCGAGTTTGAGAGCTCCTTCTACCTGTCGCTCTACTGTGTGCTTCTGATCATAGATGTGACATGTGACAACTCACACCTTTAAGCAAGCACTCGGTAGGCAGAGACAGACAGATCTCTGTCAGTTCAGGCCAGCCTGGTCTACAGAGTGAATTCCAGAACAGCCAGTGCTATGTAGAGAGAATAAGAACCTGTCTCAAAAAAATAAAAATAAAAAACTAAAAACCATGTGACCCTCAGCCTCTTGCTGGTGCTCCCTTGACTGCCTGCCTGCCTGCCTGCCTGCCTGCCTGCCTGCCTGCCTGCCACCAGGATTCCCTATCGGCACAGGCTCTTTTATTATTATTATTATTATTATTATTATTATTATTATTATTATTATACCTTTCATTCAGAAGAGGACACCAGATACCCTAGAACTGGAGCTACAGATGTTGAGCTGCCATGTGGATGCTAGAACCCAGGTCCTCTACAAACCCAGCAAGTATTCTTCGCCATCTCTTCAGCCCATTCTGAGTGGTTGAGACAAGATCCCAGTCTGTGGTCCTCGCCAGCCTGGAACTCATTTTGTACACAAGGCTGGCCTTAAATTTACGTGTTTCCTTCTGGATCTGATTCCAAGTGCTGGGATTATAGGGTATGCCACACGCTATGCTCAGGGGTGATTCCCCCCTGTATCTTTGAGAGATCCTGCAATTACAAACCCACAAAACTGTAGCTTAGAGACGGCTGCTAGGATACCTTCCTTTAACAGAGCCTGTAAGTAAAAAAGCTGAGAAACAAGCAGAGGCCCAGGTTGCTGGGGGCTGATGAAAAGCAATCTACTCCATTCTGTGGAATACTCAGCCAATGTGTAAGACCAACGGACCAATTAATTATCTGTAATTCATTGTGAATACAGTGTTTAAAGCTGAATTGCTAAATGACAGCATTATCTAAGCAAAGAATTTTTCTCTCCCAGTCTATGTTCTAAGAGCTCAAGATCTTAGTACACAGTGGGGATAAAGGTAACCTGACAGCAGCCAATCAAGAGACACTTGTCTGAGATGAATGAACCCCAGGGGAGAGGCTGGCTCCGTTTCCAGAGTCTAGAGGCCAAAACCACCTCCAGGAGCAGCCTAGCCCTGGCTGGCGCAGACTTGTGGTTCTATCAAGAAATTAAAACCTAGGGAGAGCGAATTAATTTTCTTATCTTCAACTCATCAGTCACAAGTCTGTTAAATATTAATGTATCAAACTAAAATGATCTCTGGTTCTCCAAGAGGTACCCAGGTTACACAACTCAACTCCATCAGAAATTAGAAATGGGTTGAACACACACATGCAGAGAAAGACATATTTACAGACCACTTGCTGTGCTATGACAGTAAGTATTTTATCCTTTCTTTCTTTTATTTTTTTCTTTCTGTTTTCCTTACACAAACTAGCCTTGAATTCTATATCCTCCTGACTCCACCCACCAAGATCATACATCACGATAGCCATGTCCTATTTTTCAAAATATTGTTTTGGAAAAAAAAAACAGCTATAGTAAATGTATATTCCCTACAAAATTTGAATGACTAATTCATATGTTTAAACTCCACTGATGAACAGAAAACTCATTCTACAAAAGGGATTTTTTTTTAATCTTTAATTCAACACATCAACTTAAGAAATGTTGTACTGGTGGTGGCCTGTAATTCGGTACTCAGAACACTGAGACAGAAGAAACACCTTAAGTTCTGTGCCAGATGATGATTGTGAAACCCTGCCTCCAAACCAGGAGAATACAATGTATAATAAGCCAAGCGTCAGAGTACATGCTGTAACCCCAGTGCTCAGGGCAGAAGGCAGGAGGATCAGGAGTTCAAGGTTATCTTCAACCAAACAGCCATATCTCTTCTTTTCTTAGCCATTGTGCTGTGTGTCCTTGCCTTCCTATCTCAGCAATGATTCCCACCATTTCAGAACCTATTACTTCCTGGCCAAGAGACAGAAGCAAAGTGGCCCTAACCTTCAATGGATTCAGGTTACATCTGATAAGCCCATGTACAGGAGGATGCTGGAGATTGCTTAGCAGTTAGAACATGTGGGGCTCTGCAGAAGACCTGAGCTTGATTCCCAGCACCCATATCAAGTATATTTGCAACCACCTATATTACAGGTCCAAGGGCCCCAATACACTCTTTTTCTCTCTGGAATCCAGTCGAATCACCTGGAGAAGAAAAACACATTAGGGCAAGATGTAGCTGCTAGAGATTCCCAGCGTCTGGATTTGGTGCTGGAAGAATCAGATTTAATAGGGCTTACAAGATAAGGTTTTAGTGGTTGCACCCACAGATTGAGTTACCATTGTTTCTGAGCTAAGTTTGTGTGGTGTTTTTCTTCTCACGGAAACGCTACTGGGTTCCAAAGAGAAAGGTACGGCGGCAAAGCATTGGTTCGCCTGATGTGCACCACAAAGGCCGTGGGTGCTTTGAAGCATGAGGCTGGCATGGTAACGACCCGCCAGTGGGAACCTAGTGAGCTGGGTGGAAAGATTTTGGAGCTCTGAGTCAGAGAGTCTCCACAATATAAAACAGGTTGGCCATTGCCTGCCAGTGTATGGCCGGCCAGGCAGCCAGGGCAGAGAGTTGCCTGGGCAGAGAGTTGCCTGGGCAGAGAGTTGCCTGGGCAGAGTTGCCGGCACAAGAGCAGGAACGTGCTGGTTCATTTTGTAATATTTCCCACAACAGGTCTCCCATGACCTGCCTCAGAAAACGATGCTCCACCTTCCTTTGCCTTCACTCTGTAGCCCCAAAGGGAGGTCTTTCTTCTCGGTGCCTGTCCTTCTTCTCTCCCGCCACACCCTCCATATGACTTGTTTGGGGGTTCTTTTCCTTTTGGGCCTGCCATCACCTGGTCTCCTCCCTCTTCATGTCCTCAGAAACTGAAAGTGGACCTAGAACATCCCCCGACCCTCTCTCCCTATCCTCTGGACCCAGAGCTGCAGCAGTGCCGTGCACGGGGAGATTCATCACCCATGGTTACCCATCAGCAGTGTCAGACACAGCTGACTGTCTGACACTGTTGTCGGCCTGAGGCTGCTAGCACACCTCACTGGATCCCTGACACTCAGCCCCCTGGGAGGAAGAGCTCCATTGGGGCTAAGGGTGGAGCCCAGTGGTGGAGAGCTTGCTAAAAAGGCACAAGGTGAAGCTCTGGGCTCAACCCCACCTACACACAGGAAAAGGGAGAAAAGACAGCTTTCTGTGGGCCTGCTGCTGTTACTGAGAGGCTAAACACAGAGGTCCACCCTAGTGACACACCTGTGTCCTCTACAGTGTTTCCACACCTGTGTCTCCTGCAATAGAAATTCTTTCTCCATTTTTGGCAGGTATGTGGCAGTGTTGAGATAGGGTCTCATGTACCCCAGGCTAGCCTCTAGTTGACTACACAGCTAAGATGTTGACACTGGGCTCCTAATCTTCCTGCCTCCACCCCTCAAGTAATGAGATGGTTGGTATGAGTGGTCTTTGCCTCTTGTGTGTGTGTTGGGGGGTGTCTTTTGTTTTTCTTCTTTGAGACAGTCTTACTCTGTACACCAGGCTGGCCTGCATGTTACTCTCTCTGTACACCAGGCTGGCCTGCGTGTTACTCTGTGGTCTGGGCATGCCTCGAACTCACAGTGATCTTCCTACATCAGACTTCCAGGCGCTGGGCTTACAGGTGTGAGCCACCATACCTGATTCCCAACACTATTTATAAAGGATGTATTTATTTCATTTTATTTTATTTTTAGTGAAGGATAAAACCCACAGGCTAACACAAGTGCAACAAGAGCTCTGTCAGTAAGCTATGCCCCAAGAGGGATGAAAGATCTCTTGGTTGTTGTTGTTGTTGTTGTTGTTGTTTTAGTTTTCTGAGACAGGAGTTCCCTGTGTAGGCCAGGCTGACCTCAGACCTTCCTTGGACTCCATACTCCTAGGATTATAGTCATATGTCATACCTGGCTCCCAATAGAATTTAATATTATTTTTGGGGGGGGGCGGGTTTCGAGACATGGCTTCTCTGTATAGCCCTGGCTGTCCTGGAACTCACTTTGTAGACCAGGCTGGCCTCGAATTCAGAAATCTGCCTGCCTCTGCCTCCCAAATGCTGGGATTAAAGGCGTGCACCACCACTGCCTGGCTGTTAATATTTTTTTAAATCTGTGAATATATGTGGGTGTGCATATGTGTCTATGTCTGGGTGTCGCGCCCCCAATCTCTGACCAGCAGAGAATGGGAATAACGACACACTCACGCCAAGGTAGGTTCTTCAACAGATCTCTCGCAGCAATCTCTGCTTCCTTTATTCAGGCAGTAACAGCCTCATGGTACATATCTATAATCTCAGCATTGGAGAGGCTAAAAGATTGAGGCAAGAAGATTGCTGTAAATTTGAGGTCAGCCTAGGCTACATAGGGAGTTCTAGGTCACATAGACTACACAGTGAAACCTTGACTCAAACACAAACATACATACACATTCACACATGCACTCACACACATACACTCACATACATTCACACATGCACTCACATACACTCATACACTCACACACACATACTCACATTCATGGAGGGATAGTTCAGCTCAGTGGGTAAGAGCACTTGGCTGTATAATCCTAAGGAACAAAGTTTAGATCCCACTCTTGCAACAGGTTAGCTGTCCTACATATGTGTGTCTATAACCCCAGCTCCAAGTGAGGGCAGAGATAGGAGAATCACTGGGCCTTGCCGGCTCCTAGCCTATCACAAACAATGTAAGCCTGGGTTCAGGAAGACACCCTGCCTCAGAGGAATAGGTGGAGTGATAGAGGACACTTGATACCCACTTCGGGCTTTTGCACCGAAAGTTAGGAAGTATTCATGAATGCAAGGACAAATGCTTTTTAGGAAAACTCACAAAAGATCTGGAAAGACAGCTCAACAGAAAAAAAGCACTTGTTGCTGTGCAGAGGAACTGGGTTCAATTCTCAGTACCAACTGGTGTCTCCCAGCCATCTGTAACTCTACTTCCAGGGCATCTGACACCTGTTCTGACTTCTGTGGGCATCAGAAATACATGGTACAGAGACATGCATCCAGGTAAAGCACTCATATATACAAAATAAAATAATAAAATGAAATAAATCTTTAAAAGAGAAAACTCACAAAAACCAAAACAAGAAACTCTAGTTTAAAAATTTTGTTTCGGGCTGGCAAGATGGCTCAGTGGTTAAGAGCGCCGACTGCTCTTCCAAAGGTCCCGAGTTCAAATCCCAGCAACTACATGGTGACTCACAAACATCCGTAACGAAATCTGATGCCCTCTTCTGGAGTGTCTGAAGACAGCTACAGTGTACTTACATATAATAAATAAATAAATAAATAAATCTTTTAAAACAAATTTGTTTCCTTCCTTCCTTCTTCTCCTCCTTTTGTGTGTGTGTTTGAGATAGGGTATCTCAAAATAGTCAGATTTGCCTCACACTAGCTAGCCAGGTTGACTTTGAACTCATGATCTCCTATCTGACTCTCCTGTGTAGCTAGGATTATAGGATAGTGACACTGGGCCCAGCTCTGAGTTTTTATAAAATGAAATGTGCTGGGTGATGGTGACAGCAGCACACACCTTTAATCAAAACATTCTGGAAGCAGAGGCTGGCAGACTCTGAGTTCGAGGCCAGTCTGGTCTACAGAGTAAGTTTCAGGACAGTCAGAGCTAATCCCAGCACTCGGGAGGCAGAGGCAGGCAGATTTCTGAGTTCAAGGCCAGCCTGGTCTACAGAGTGAGTTCCAGGACAGCCAGGGCTATACAGAGAAACCCTGTCTCAAAAAACCAAAAACCAAAAAGAAGAAGGAGGAGGAGGAGGAGGAGGAGGAAGAGGAGGAGGAGGAGGAGGAGAAGAAGAAGAAGAAGAAGAAGAAGAAGAAGAAGAAGAAGAAGAAGAAGAAGAAGAAGAAGAAGAAGAAGAAGAAGAAGAAGAGAGGAGGAGGATAAAGAGGAGGAGAAGTTGTACTGGCTAGTTTTGTGTCAACTTGACACAAGCTGGAGTTATCACTGAGAAAGGAGCTTCAGTTGGGGAAATGCCTCCACGAGATCCAGCTGTAAGGCATTTTCTCAATTAGTGATCAAGGGGGAATGGCCCCCTGTGGGTGGTGCCATCTCTGGGCTGGTAGTCTTGGGTTCTATAAGAGAGCAGGCTGAACAAGCCAGGGAAAGCAAGCCATTAAGTAACATCCCTCCATGGCCTCTGCATCAGCTCCTGCTTCCTGACCTGCTTGAGTTCCAGTCCTGACTTCCTTGGTGATGAACAGCAGTATGGAAGTGTAAGGGGAATAAACCCTTTCCTCCCCAACTTGCTTCTTGGTCATGATGTTTGTGCAGGAATAGAAACCCTGACTAAGACAGAAGGCAAGGAAGAAAGAAAAAGATGGAGAGAGAGAGAGAGAGAGAGAGAGAGAGAGAGAGAGAGAAAGAAAGAGAGAAAGAAAGAGAGAGAAGGGGAGGGGGAAGAAAGGAAGGAAGGAAGGAAGGAAGGAAGGAAGGAAGGAAGGAAGAAGCAGCTAGAGAGATGAATGGTTGAGCCAGTAAGAGCTCATGCTGATTTTGAAAAGGACTAGAGTTCAATCCCCAGCACCCACATCCAGCTTCAGGGGATCTAATGTTCTTTTCTGATCGCTTCGGGCACCAACATATGGCACACAGTTACACACACAGCACAGAGTCACAGATACACACACACACACACACACACACACACACACACACACAGAAATAAACATAAACTGGGCGTGGTGGCGCATTTCTTTTAATCCCAGCACTTGGGAGGCAGAGGCAGGCGGATTTCTGAGTTCGAGGCCAGCCTGGTCTACAAAGTGAATTCCAGGACAGCAAGTGCTACACAGAGAAACCCTGTCTCAAAAAAACAAACAAACAAACAAAAAAGGGCTGGTGAGATGGCTCAGCGGGTAAGAGCACCCGACTGCTCTTCCGAAGGTGATGAGTTCAGATCCCAGCAACCACATGGTGGCTCACAACCATCCTTAATGGGATCTGGCGCCCTCTTCTGGAATGCCTGAGGACAGCTACAGTGTACTTACATATAATAAATAAAATAAATCTTAAAAAAAAAAAAAAAGAAAAGAAAAAAAGAAATAAACATAAAACAAATCTTTTTTTTTTTTTTTTAAAGTAGATACATCACCAAAGTCCACCCCAAAGTAGTTGAGGATATAGCAGCCTCAGGCCTGGAGCTCCCTGCAGGCTGTGATGGTAGCTCTCTGGTCCCAGAGCTTGGCTCTCTGCTGCTCTACTGGTCAGTGCCTACTCCCTACATAGTTGTTTATTCCGTCTATAGCTAGTGAAGAGCCTTGGAGAATCTTGCCAGTTTCCACTTTCCTAGACATAAGCCTTCCTCTCCTTCCTGCAGGGAGAAATCTGTTGTACTGTATCACAACCTTTGTAGGCTTTGATTTTTTCCAAACCTACTTTAATAAGTGTTTGTTTTGTTTGTTTGTTTTTTTGTTTTGTTTTGTTTGGTTTGGTTTTTTGAGACAGGGTTTCTCTGTATAGCCCTGGCTGTCCTGGAACTCACTCTGTAGACCAGGCTGGCCTTGAACTCAGAAATCTGCCTGCCTCTGCCTCCCAAGTGCTGGGATTAAAGGCGTGTGCCACCACGCCCGGCTTTTTTTTTTTTTTCTTAAACTTTCATTTCGAAGTTTATGTTGTAGCACTTTTTTTCAATATAATGTAACTTACTGATCAGGACTGTTTATAAATGTAACATTTGGCCTATGTGTAAGTGTGTATGTATGCACATATATATGTGTGCTCATGGAGGCCAGAAATTATGAGTCACCTGATGTGAACACAGGGAACAAAACTCTAGTTCTCTGAGACAGGATCTTACCAAGTAACTCTGGCTGGCCTGGAACTTGCTATGTAGACCAGACTGACCTTAGACTGATAGAGATCCACCTGCCTCAGCCTCCCAAATGCTGGGTTAAAGGTATCTGTCACCACCCAGTCTATCCCCCCTTTAAACAAACAAACAAACAAACAAACAGTATGTTAAGTGAAAAAACATGTCTTACTACATGCTCAGAAAACTGTCTCCTTCTACATGAAGAGACTTTTGCGTATGGATTTGATTCACTTCCCAGTGAAAGCTCCCGAGACACTTCTTTGGGATTAGTCCTGATGGTCTCCTTAAATAAGTAATAATACAATTTTACCTCTTAATTGTGTGTCTTGACTTTCTACTGAGGGGGGGACTGTGAGGTGTTAGACTACAATTATGCACTGATCAGAATCCTTAGAATGGAGCAGCGTGGGCTGTGTCACATGATACCAGTGACATGCCTTCCTTGCCTTCCGGAAGCTGCTGCTGGGTGAGCGGGTATGAGGGCTGGAGGCAGTGTCCAAATTTCATATGTATATCTGATATGCTGGGTTTGATTTTAAATCTTGAAGTAATCAATTACTATGACTAGTTGCTTTATTTTACAAAGTATACCAACGACTCAGACAGAAATGTGTTGTAGTTGGCTTGGTGGCACACACCTGTAAACCCAGTACTTCTGTAGGTGAAGGCAGAAGGCTCTCCAGTTCCAGGCCAGCCTCAGCTACAGGGTAAGACCCTGTCTCAAAACAAACAAGCCCCAATAAGTAGATCCCTTCGCTCCGCTTGAATGCCAGTGTTTATTCTTAGATGGAACAGTCCTTGGGAACTACAGAAACGCTCTTTTTGGAGAAAAGGAAGTTTAAAAACGGGTGCAACAGTGTGTGCTGTGAACTAACAGGCCGAGCAGTGGGGGGAGGGCTGAGGTGGCTAGCCAGCGGAGGCGGGGGCGGGAGTGGACAAAGAAAGGAAACTCAGAACAATAGCGCCCCTCCACCTCTGCTCCCCGGAGGGGCGGCTGCCTCGAGAGTGGGATTGGCTCAAAACAGTGCATGGGGATTAGAAATTACCTCACAGAGGCTTTTAAATATTTCCTGTGAATTCTAAGTGTGGCTGTGGGAAGAGAAGCGGCTCCAGGACAAGGCGCTTCTTCAGACCCCACTTTCTAACTTCACGGCCACGAGAAGGGGTCGCTGACGACAGCAGCACCTCAATTAGTCTCTTTCTTTGTTTTTATTTAGGTTTTTTTTTTCCTTTTTTAATATTTATTTATAGCCGGGCTTGGTGGCGCACGCCTTTAATCCCAGCACTCAGGAGGCAGAGGCAGGCAGATTTCTGAGTTCGAGGCCAGCCTGGTCTACAGAGTGAGTTCCAGGACAGCCAGGGCTATACAGAGAAACCCTGTCTCGAAAAACCAAAAAAATAAAAAAATAAAAATAAATAAAAAAAAGAAAGAAAGAAAAAGGACACTGTAGCTGTCTTCAGACACACCAGAAGAGGGTGTCAGATCTCATTACAGATGGTTGTGAGCCACCATGTGGTTGCTGGGATTTGAACTCAGAACCTTCAGAAGAGCAGTTGGTGCTCTTAACCACTGAGCCATCTCACCAGCCCAGCTTGACAATTTCTATAGTGATCAAATTTATCAGTGATGTCATAAAATCTTTTCATAGAGAAAGCTACTCTTAGACTTGCACTCTGGGGCTGGAGTTCTGTAATTCTGTAATTCTGGCATTTGGGAGGCTTAAGCAGTGAGTCCCAGGCCAGCCTGATCTACAAAGCTGGGGAAGGCTCCATAATGAGATTCCATCCCAAAACCAAAGCAATTACAATACAGGACTGGAGAGACAACTCCATTAAAGTGCTATTCATGAACACAGGAGGATTAGATTGGATCTCAGAACACATACAAACACCAGTAATTCCAGCACTGAAGGCAGAAATAGGGAACACCCCCCAAAAAGCTGGCTAATGAGCTCTGGGTTCACTTGAGAGACCCTGACTCAATGAGTGAGGTGGAGAGCTACTGAAGACACCCCTGACACCTACCCTGGGCCTCCACAGGCTCACACATCCATGTGCACACACCGAGGGAGATACAAATGCACATAATTGTACCACACAGGCACACAGGAAATCAAAAGAGTACTCTGTGTTGTTTGGATTGTTGTGTATCTTCATCTGAAAAGCATTAGTGTGTTTTACTTTGTCTAAGTCAGAGTCTTTAACTTGGGCACCTCATCTAACAGGAAATGCCTCCGTCTGGGGCTGCTGTTTTGCCAATGACCATATATGCTCTCTCCCCTGATTTTATCATGACGTTCTCATTGCAAAGGGGAGGTGTGAACTGACAGTTCTGTCCCAATCGCTCAGAAGCTATTATTTAATCTCCTTTAGTTAATGCATGGCTGTCGATACGTCATATGCTCAGGAGAAAGTAGCAAATTAGATCAACTGTATGGATCACTCTGGAAAGAAAGAAATTAATTAAAATAAATTGGATCACACTTAGTTATCTTTCAGGCTGAATTATTTGTTTATTCTAGTTTGTTTTCCTGGAGCCATTAGAACAGGATCCTCCTGATGGATGGAGGGAATTCATTTGTGCTGAGCTCCATTTGACCTAGGGGTGCCCCTTCTGAATCTTTACCCATCCCACAATCATTTTGCTCTATGTACACTATCAAAGCAAACTAGTCTTTTCACCACGGGTCCTACCAGTGTTCACACACACAGTGTCTATCGTCATTGAGTAACCAGCACTTCTCAAAGTTTCAAGTGCCTACAAGTCTCCTGGGGATCACTTAACATACAGAATGCATGGTAGAGACACGCTCAGCAGTAAAGAGCACATACTACTCTTGCAGAGGACCTGAGTTTGGATCCCATCACCCACATCAATTGGGTAACATCTCCAGTTCCATGGGAATCCTATGGCCTCTGAAGGCACCTGCACTCGTGCATACATACCTACACACACACACACACACACACACACACACACACACACACAAAACCTTAAACATAATAATAAATAAGTAGGGGCTGGTGAGATGGCTCAGCGGGTAAGAGCACCCGACTGCTCTTCCGAAGGTGATAAGTTCAAATCCCAGCATCCACATGGTGGCTCACAACCATCCATAATGAGATCTGGCGCCCTCTTCTGGAGTGTCTGAAGACAGCTACAGTGTACTTACATATAATAAATAAATCTTTAAAAAAATAATAAATAAGTAAATCAGAATAGAATACAGAATTTCTTTCTCCCTCCATCCTCTGTCTCTCCTTCTTTGTCTCTTCCTGAGCTGAGATCTCTTGATGCAGTACTAGTTGACATGAAATTACAATACTGCTCTTGCTTCCCAAGTATAGGGACTATACATGTCACCAAAGCCTGGATAAGCATCTTAAATTTCTGTCTTTTGGGGGAGGAGAGTGGGATGGTGGGGCAAGACAGTCTCCCTATGTCACCCAGGCTGGCTTCAAACTCAAGAGATCCACTTGCTTCTGCATCCTGAATGCTGGGATTAAAGGCCTGAGCCACCAAGCCTGGCTAAAAATGTTCTTTTTAACAAGTGCTCAATTGCTGCTTCTTTGTGCTCTATATCTAAATTAACAAGGGGATCTAAATTAACACCTGTCACTAGGGTTTATAACTCCTTTTGGAAATGGATGTTATTTTTAATGAAAAACAACTAATTATTTAATTAACAAACAAATACCCCTTTCAGATTTCATTTGTGAACTACAGCCGGAATGAAGGTCAGGCAACAAATGTGCAGGACATGAATACACAGGTTTGCTGGTGGCACTAGGAAACAGAAATAAAGTCTTTAGCTCATGGTTCTTCTGCTATGGCCACACCCACTGCAGCCAAGTGTGGAGACACACACCTCTGAGCCCAGTACTTGGAAAGTAGAAGAAGGCAGATCTCCGTGTCAAGGACAGTCTGGTCTGCAGAATGAATTCCAGGACAGCCAGAGCTATGAAGAGAAACCCTGTCTTGGATTTAAAACAAAAACAAAAACAAACAAACAAAAAAACAAAAAAATGCCTTTAATCCCAGCACTCGGGAGGCAGAGGCAGGCGGATTTGGTCTACAGAGTGAGTTCCAGGACAGCCAGGGCTATACAGAGAAACCCTGTCTCAAAAACAAACAAAAAAATGTTTTTAAAAGTTGTTCTTGTTATGTTTTATCAAAACACTGTGACTAAAAGGAACTTGGGAGGAAAGGGTTTTTCATCTATTACTTGAGGGCATCAGAGCAGGAACTCAGGGCAAAAATCTGGGGCAGAAACTACGGAGGAACATTGTTTACTGGCTAATGGCTCCCTGCCTGGGGGAGGTGTGGTAGCTACTCCTGGTTGTCAGCTTGACTACATCTGGAATGAACTACAATCCAGAATTGGAGGGCACACCTGTGATCCAGATCTTTTTTTTTTTTTTTTTAAGATTTATTTACCTAAAGAAAAACAAAACAAAACAAAACAAAAAAAGAAAAAAAGATTTATTTACCTATTATGAGCACACTGTAGCTGTCTTCATACACTCCAGAAGAGGCCATCAGATCCCATTACAGATGGTTGTGAGCCACCATGTGGTTGCTGGGAATTGGACTCAGGACCTCCGGAAGAGTTGTCAGTGCTCTTAACCGCCGAGCCATCTCTCCAGCCCTGTGATCCAGATCTTGAGACTGAAAGACACAAGTTTCTGATCTGGATCTTGACATGGAAATCTTGAGGTATAGTAGCTAAGAAAAGCTTAGGCCCAGGCAAGGTAGTATGCGCCTTTAATTGCAGGAGACTGAGGCAAGGAGATCTCTGAGTTCAAAGTCAGCCTGTGACAAAGCAAGTCCCAGATCCAGGCATGGTGGTATAGACCTTCTGCTGGAGGCCAAAATTGGAAGAAGTAAGATTCACTCTTCTTCAACTGCCTGCACTTACTTGCCAGTACATCTGTTGGACCCTACTTCTACAGAAGATCAACTTAAACAACTAGCCTCATTGGACTGAGCAACTGCTAGATTCCTGGACTTCCCATTCACAGCTGCCCACTGTTGGGTCAGTTGTACTACAGACTATAAGTCATCACAATAAATTTCCTTACTATAGAGAGACATCCCATGAGTCCCGTAACTCCAGAGAACCCTGACTGATATAGAAGGTGTCACCCACACTGGCCTGAGCCCTCCAACAGCAACCATCAGTTAAGACAATGTCTCACAGACAAGGCCACAGGCCAGTCTGGACCAGGCCGTTCTGAAGCTGAGCGTCGTCCCTCGTCCCAGATGACCTGAGGTTGTGTCAAGTTGACAATAAAAACTAATCAGTACAGAAGTATATTGATTTTTCTTTAATGAATAAACAGGGGCCTGGAAACATATTTCAGAAGTAGAGTATCTCTCTAGTATGTGTGAAACCCTGATTTCTATTCATCCTTAAAATCAGATATTTAAATATTCATACATACATTTTTATATACATCACCCATATACATAATATACATATTCACAATAGAGAGCACTTTATACAGGAGCTACGATTTACTAATATAGACAAATCACTTTCTCAAAAAAGTACACAAAGCAGTAGACTGTGAGGATTAGGAGATAATCTAGTTGAAATCTTTTGGCTATATGCCTAGTTCTTACAAAATGCTTAGTTCAAAATATAGAACAACATAAAGTAAATATTTGAAGAGAAATTTCATAAATTGAAAATCTTTAATGTGCCTCACTAGTAAACAGAAAATTAAAATGAACAGTACTGGATGCTGACTTGGCCAGATACGGCTCAACTCTAACCTCCAAGAGAAGGAGGCAGGCAGGTTGCACATCTTCATTTAGTTCTAGCACTCTGGAGGCAGAGGCAGAAGGATCTCTGAGTTTGAGTTCAGCCTGGTCTACAAAGCAAGTTCCAGGACAGCCAGGGCTACAGATAAACTGTGTCTCCAAAAACAAACAAACAAAAGAGGCAGGAAGATCAAGAGTTCAAAGCCAGGAGGGCTACAGGATACTTATCTCAAAAACAAAAGCTAACAGTTGGGGAGCATTCTGACTCCTGAGACCTGAAAGTCTGAGGAGTCAGGACTTCATAGCAAAACCATTTCAAAAACCAAAGCCAAGTGTAGTAATACATGTCTGTAATCTCAGCAACTGGGATTTAGAGATCAGAAATTCAAGGTGAGCCTTGTGTATGTAATGAGTTTAAGGTCAACCTGAGATACAACATCTGTGTCTCAAAAAAACCAAAACCAAAACCAAAATGGAGATGAGGCATAGCAGCTCCCATCTTTCTTTAATCCCAGGAATCCAGATCTCTGTGAGTTCAAAATCAGCCAGATCTACAAGAATGAAAGTTCCAAGTCAGCCTGATTTCCGTAGTGAGATTCAGGTCTGCCTGGCCGCATTGAGATCCTGTCTCAAAACAACAACAACCAACCAAAAATAACAAAAACTACAACAACAACAACAAAAAGCCAACAAGATAACCAGGACGGTAAAGGCTCTTGAAGCAACCCAAAGGCTGGTAAGATCCTCAGAACCTATAAGATAAAGGGAAGAGAAAGCTCAAAAGTGGATCTCTGACCCTCCACCTCCACACATGTGCTGTGTGACACATTCACCCCCAAATGTTAAAGAGGGAGCGAGGGAGGGAGGGAGGGAGGGAGGGAGGGAGGGAGATCAGAGAGATCCTCAGCCCGGTGTGGTGGCACAAGCGGGAGGCAGAGGCAGGCAGATTTCTGAGTTCGAGGCCAGCCTGGTCTACAGAGTGAGTTCCAGGACAGCCAGGACGATAAAGAGAAACCCTGTCTCGGAAAAAACAAAACAAAACAAAACAAAACAAAACAAAACAAAGAGATCCTCAGCATAGGGAGGGAGAACAGCTTTAATAGGTAAAAGGAAGGGTGTTATTTTAGAAGCAGGAAGTTGGGAGAGTTTCTTTTAAAGATTTCTGCTTCCGCTGAAGGTTGAAGTTGGAGTGAGGTCATTCCTGCAGGCAGAAGGGGGCGGGGGTTGTGGTGTTCCTCGAGAGGCTCCTGGGAACCGGGTGCTCTCTGTCACAGCCCAGGCCTCTTGCCAGTGGCATTACAGAAGGGAACAGCGCTAGCAGCCAGTCAAACTGCTGAGCCAAGGGCACAGGCTAGAGAAGGGACCGAGGCCTTGAAGGAGAACGGGGCAGGGTCAAAGTTGTAAGTGTATTCTATATTCTATGAACTCTCGAGTTCTGTTCACAGAGTCCTGTTGTTAACACTTCTTGTTATATTTATGTCCTCTCTCACTACGTATACATAAAAAGAGTTATAAAATACAAATATCTCTGTTCATTTCCAGTGAATATACAATTTCCATAAAAAAAAAAAAACAAGAAAATGTTTAAAGATATTTCTTGTGGAGGCAGTAATCCCAGCACTTGGGAGGCAGAGGCAGGCGGATTTCTGAGTTTGAGGCCAGAAAAACTGTCCCCAAAACAACAAGGTTTTCTTCCTGGGTGTGACGGCACACACCTATAACCCCAGCACTTAGAGGTCAGAAGATCAAGAATTCAAGGTCACCCGTGGGCAGGCTGGCCAGAACTCTGTGAAACTAAAACAGTAGCAAAGAGCCAGGGACATTTCAGCACAGAAGACAAATGGGAAGATATGTAAAGGCAGGGCTAGGGGAAGGGCTATGAAATGGTGTCCTCTGGGCAAGACACAGCTGTCCAGACACAGCTTTCAGAACTAGGCGCCTTTACCAGCTCAGCATGAACAGGCCCATCAACAGTCAGGTGTGGTAGAGTCAGGCTCACAGGCCTGGCACCTCTGTGCTGAGCTAGGTACAGATTCTGGAAGTCATTGCCTGCTGCTGTGGACACAGTGGTGAGTCCACCAGGCTCCAGCGACCAAATATAGGGCTTTTTAATATAGGGATTTTGGGGGGGGGGGGGTGAGACAGGGTTTCTCTGTGTAGCCCTGGCTGTCCTGGAACTCACTCTGTAGATCAGGCTGGCCTTGAACTCAGAAATCTGCCTGCCACCGGGCGTGGTAGCACATGCCTTTAATCCCAGCACTTGGGAGGCAGAGGCAGGCGGATTTCTGAGTTCAAGGCCAGCCTGGTCTACAGAGTGAGTTCCAGGACAGAGCCAGAGCTATACAGAGAAACCCTGTCTCGAAAAACCAAAGAAATCCGCCTGCCTCTGCCTCCTGAGTGCTGGGATTAAAGGCATATGCCTGCTGGTGGTAAGGGTTCAAAGGGAAGGGAAGAGAGGGGGAAAGAAGAAAATAAGGGTGGGGGGGTGGGGGCAGCAATCAGAATGCATTATGCAAGGCATTGAATACCTGTGCGAGATTGCCAAAGGAATGCATATGTGCTTCCTGGTGTGGTGCGGTGTGGTGCAGTGGCATCCACCTGGAGTTCCAGCACTTGGAAGGATGAGGGAAGAAGACTGAAGTGGGAGGCCTTAAGGAAGAACAGAAAGAGGCTGCAGAGAGAGTTCAGGGCGAAGAGCACTTGCTGTTCTTGCAGAGGACCTGGGACAGAGAAACAGACAGATAAACACACACACAAACACACACACAAACACAAGTTATATATATATTTTTAAATATGTTTTTAAAGATTTATTTATTTATTATTTGTAAGTACACTGTAGCTGTCCTCAGATACTCCAGAAGAGGGCATCAGATTTCATTACGGATGGATGGTTGTGAGCCACCATGTGGTTGCTGGGATTTGAACTCTGGACCTTCGGAAGAGCAGTCGGCACTCTTAACCACTGAGCCATCTCACCAGCCCCCACAAGTTATATTTTAAAAAAAAAGTGACTTGAGGTTGAGACACAGGTTGGCAACTGAGCATTTGTCCTTCAAGGCCCTAGTTTGGGGTGGTGGCACATACCTTTAATCCTAGCACTCATAGGCAGAGGCAAGGGCCAAGACATCTATCGAGGGTCTTCATCTTTTTTTTTTTTTTTTTAAAGATTTGTTTTATTTATTATATGTAAGTACACTGTAGCTGTCCTCAGACACTCCAGAAGAGGGCGCCAGATCTCGTTACGGATGGTTGTGAGCCACCATGTGGATGCTGGGATTTGAACTTATCACCTTCTGAAGAGCACTCGGGTGCTCTTACCCGCTAAGCCATCTCACCAGCCTGAGGGTCTTCATCTTAATGGTTTGTTAGGTGTATAAAACTTGATCCATGGGCTGGAGAGATGGCTCAGAGGTTAAGAGCACTGACCGCTCTTCCAGAAGTCCTGAGTTCAATTCCCAGCACTCACATGGTAGCTCACAACTATCTGTAATGTGATCTGATGCCCTCTTCTGAAAGACAGCTATAGAATTCATATACATAAAATAAATCTAAAAAAAAAAAAACCAAAAACCTTGATCCAAGTTAATTGAATTCTGATATCACTGGATTCAGGATTTTAAAAGTCTGTGTGAGCCGGGCGTGGTGGCGCACGCCTTTAATCCCAGCACTCGGGAGGCAGAGGCAGGCGGATTTCTGAGTTCGAGGCCAGCCTGGTCTACAAAGTGAGTTCCAGGACAGCCAGGGCTAGACAGAGAAACCCTGTCTCGAAAAACCAAAAAAAAAAAAAAAAAGTCTGTGTGTATGTTACTGAGGAACTCAGGGTTTATGGTTGGTTGGTTAATTGGTGTGTACCCTCCTCTCCTCTCAAAGTAGTCTCACTCTAGAACTGGCTGTGTAACCTGGCATGGCCTCAAAGTTGTGACAACCTCCTGTCTTGATTCCTTAAGTGCTAGGATTACAAGTGCACATTGCTGCCCTTTTTTTTTTTTGTTTTGTTTTTGTTTGTTTGTTTGTTTGGTTAAGGATTAAGGATATAACTTGGTGATTTTAGCATTTGCTTATCATGAACAGAGGTCATGAATCCAAGCTAGCACTGCCAAAAGAGGGAGAAGAAGGAGGGAGAGAGAGATTCTAAAGTAATAACTATAAATTCCCAAGCAATAATCCTTTACTTAAAAAAATGAAATTCTATTTATTCATTCATTCATTCCCCCAAACATTTATTGAGGACAATTTCTTAATCCCAAGAGAATAGTGGCTGTGGCCTCTAATTAGAACTGTAAAAGACATTGCTGTAGAATGGAAAAAGCAAGAAAGAAAACAAGCAATTAAGATACTCTGGCTGGTCTGTAATCCCAACACTCGGAAGGCAGAGACAAGGCGTTCTCTGAGTGTGAGGCCAGCTTGATCTAGAGAGTTAGTTGCAGGTCACACAGAGAAAGCCTTTCTTGGAAAGCATGACAAGAACAACAAAAAGACACTCTGGTGATTGAACATAACTAGGGGCAGAAGGAATGAACACAAGGGGAGGCCAGGCTAAGCCAGCCTGACAGGCAGACACCAATGGGCACTGATATTTAAATGGCTCCTTAGAGATGAGACAGGACTGGCAAGTACCTCAGTGGCACAGTACTTGCCCAACAGGCATGAGACCCTTGAGTCAATCCTCAGTGTTCCCTAGAAGACAGCAGGAAGTGGGAATGGGCTGCTGGAGGGACCTTCTGAGGGAGTGAGCACTATCTTCCTGTGCGCACCATCCTGTCTGTGTTCAAGGGGCTAGAGCTGTAACAGTAAACAAGACAGGTAAGTCGAGGAGGGGAGAAGTAAAGTCTAAGAAAACTGTGAAACAAGAAGAAAGAAGACAGAGGAGTCCCTGAGGGCATGGCACCTGAGTACAGATGAGAGTGACACAGGAGGAACCTCGGTAGGAGGCAGGCACAGCAAGTGCAGAAGCCCTGGGTTGGCTGCAAGTCTAGCAATGTGGGTGGGTGGAGAGCAAGTCAGTCAGAGCTCAGAGCTATTTGGAGAACCTGGCATGTATCCCATGATGATCGGGGATCATCAAGGAAATGACTGTGGAGTCAAAGGAAAAATTTCAAAAGTGAGTTGGAAGACATATACATATGTGTGTGGAGGGGGTGGGGGAGGCATTCTAAGCAAGGTCTTTAGCTCTTTACCAACTGAGCCGTGTCCCTAGCTACCATACTCTTTCCACTGATTTCTCTTTCTTTTCTTTCTTTTCTTTTTTCTTTTCTTTTACTTTCTTCTTCTTCTTCTTCTTCTTCTTCTTCTTCTTTTTTTTTTTTTTTTTACAAACTAGCAACTGAACTAGTCTTGATTATAAATAGTTAACACCCCTGTTTCTGTAGCCAGATTACCTATGTTTAAGACTAGTCACTTCCTAGGTCTTTGCAGGACTTGAACCTGCCACTTAACATTGTGCCTCAGTTGAGTCGCATCTGCCTCATAGGAATAATGTGAGAACTAATTGAATGGATGTAAATACAGGTGCATTTTGTGAACCACCATGTGGATGCTGGGATTTGAACTCATCACCTTCGGAAGAGCAGTCGGGTGCTCTTACCCACTGAGCCATCTCACCAGCCCCTACAGGTGCATTTTGAAGGCAGGCATTGTGCCACATTCTGCAACCCTAGCACTTGAGAGGTAAAGGTAGGAGAACAGATCAGGGCTGGGGAGAGGACTCCATTAATAGAGTGGTTGTCAACAACCATGAAGATTTGAGTTCTAATACCAGTACCTACATGAACAAGAAAAATCCAGTGCTGTGCATGATGGTGTATGCCTTTAGTCCTAACACTCAGGAGGTAGGGTTAGGCAGATCTCTGTGAGTTCCAGGCCAGCCTGGCCTACGTAGTGTTCCGAGCCAGCCAGCAGTAGATATTGAGTCCTATCTCCAAAAGTTGGAAGTATATATGCCAACACTGTTTCCGGGTCAGCAAAAGAGCATTAAAGGAAATAATGTGGAGAGACAGACAGACAGACAGACAGACATACACACACGGTGAAGAGCAATAGAGAAATGAGGCTGCTATCAGCCTTCATCCTCTAGGGTTGTCTACAAACACACACACACACTAAACCAAAAACAAACCGAAGAGATGTTCAAGGTCACCTTGGTTTCATAACAAGTTTAAGTTCAGTCTGAGTCCAGCAGATCCTGTATCAGACAAAGAGCCAGGCATGGTGATGCATACCTGGGGTCTCAGGACTTCGGAGGCAGAAGCAGGAGAGTCAGTAGACGTTCCAGGCCAGTTTTGTGTTCCTACCAGGTTCTCGGTAGTTAGGAGTGCTTGCTACTCTTGTGGAGGACAAGTTTGAGCCCAAATACCAATACTGGGAGGCTTACAACTCCCTATGACTCCAGCTCTATGAATATTTGAAGCCTCTGGCCTCCTTGGGCACAGAACTCAAGTGTACACACCCATACACAGACCTGCTCATGCAGAATTAAAACAAACAAACAAGCTGAGCTGCTTGGCACCCAGCATTAGGAGGCAGAGACAGGTGGGTCTCTGTGAGTTCAAGGCATCCTAGTCTATATAGTGAGTTCCAGGACAGCCAGGACTACATGGTGAGACCCTGTCTCAATAATAATAATAATAATAATAATAATAATAATTAATAATAATAATAATGAGAGGAAAACAGACTAACGCTATGCATTCAGGAAAAAGAAAATAAAACCTCTTAAACTGAGGGCAAAATGCTCAACCTCCCTTACAATGAGAAAAATGTGGTGGTGCAATTTTTTTTAAAGATTTATCTATTTATTATATGTAAGTACACTGTAGCTGTCTTCAGACACAGCAGAGGAGGGCATCAGATCCCATTACAGATGGTCGTGAGCCACCATGTGGTTGCTGGGAATTGAACTCAGGACCTCTGGAAGAGCAGTCAGTACTTGTAACCACTGAGCCATCTCTCCAGCCCCACTGCCATTTTTTTTATCCTTCAGGTTGGCAAATCACCAGAAGTTTATTAACATTGCTGAGCAGCTGGGGAAACAGGTGCTCTCACCTAACGCTGATGGAAGTGTAAATTGATTTAATTCCTATAGAGGCCAGTTTGGCAATATCTGTCAAAATTACAAATGCATCAACCGTTTGACCCAACAACACCCTGCTAGGAATTTGTTCCTCAGATGTATTTGCACACATACTAATTAATATATGAATGAGGTGATTCATCACAACTGTGTTTGAAAAAGCAAGAACCTGGAACTAATCCAAAGGTTTTAAAGTAGGAACTGGTAAACAAATGCTAGTTTATCCATTAGATGGAATACTATACCACCAAGAAAAAGCAATGTCCTATAAAAGAGGGGAAAGGGGTATCTAAGAGACTGCATGATGAAACTCTTGTAATCCTAGCACTTAGAAGTCTGAGGCAAAGAGGTGACCCTGTCCAGGTTAGCCTGGGAAACATGGTTCAAAGACAGCTTATGATATAGAGAAGGACCTTCTTTCAAAACTCAGACCAACCAACAGGCAGGTGTGATACCTCAGTGGGGAATGACCCCCTAAACTTAAAAACCTGAATTCAAACTCTGGGACCCACCTAGTGGAAGGAAAAACCCAATTCCCTAAAGCCATCCTCTGACCTTTATAGATGAGCATAGGCACGCATGCAGGCACGCACGCACTTAGGAATAATAAAATGCATAAATAAAAATCAAACTAAGGGCTGGTGAGATGGCTCAGCGGGTAAGAGCACCCGACTGCTCTTCCAAAAGTGATGAGTTCAAATCCCAGCAACCACATGGTGGCTTACAACCACCTGTAACAAGATCTGACGCCCTCCTCTGGTGCGTCTGAAGTCAGCTATAGTGTACTTATGAATAATAATAAATGAATCCTTGGACTGGAGAGAGTAGGGACTGAGCAAGCGGGACCGACCAGAGTGAGCGGGGCCGGCCGGAGCTAGCAGGGCCAAATGGGGGCCCTCAGATGCCTGCTTCACCACTTTCTTGATGTCATCGTACTTGGCAGGTTTCTCCAGACGGCACTTCAGATCCACGATGGACACATTGTGGGTAGGAACACAGAAGGCCATGCCAGTGAGCTTCCCGTTCAGCTCTGGGATGACCTTGCCCATGGCCTTGGCAGCACCAGTGGATGCAGGGATGATGTTCTGGGCTGCCCCACGGCCATCACGCCACAGCTTTTCAGAGGGGCCATCCACAGTCTTCTGAGTGGCAGTGATGGCATGGACCGTGGTCATGAGCCCTTCCACAATGCCAAAGTTGTCATGGATGACCTTGGCCAAGCAGGACTGCACAGAGAAACTCTGTCTCACGTGGTGGCGCACGCCTGTAATCCCAGCACTTGGAAGGCAGAGGCAGGCAGATTTCTAAGTTCGAGGCCAGCCTGGTCTACAGAGTGAGTTCCAGGACAGCCAGGACTACTCAGAGAAACCCTGTCTCAAAAAAAACCAAAAAAAAAAAAAAAAAATTCCCAGAGCAAGTGCAATGACAGGCCTATAACCCTAGCAGGAGGACAGGAAGTTCAAGGTCATCTTGACAGGGTTTCTCTGTGTAGTCCTGGCTGTCCTAGAACTCACTCTGTAGACCAAGCTGACCTCAAACTCAGAAATCTGCCTGCCTCTTCAAGGTCATCTTTGGTCACACAGTGAGTAGCCTCATGGGGTTAAATGAGATCTTATCATGAGCACCAAAACAATATGACCAAACTTGGAGTCACAATCTGTACCTCAAAAATCCAGAGAGAGAAATTCTATGTGAGTAGACACCATGAACTGGGTGACTTTTTACTATTAATTTGTCTGCTTTGACTGCCTTTTCAGGGATGGGTGGTGGAACTACTTAGCTTATTGAGGTTATAGAATGTGACTCCATTTCAGTGACACCACCAAAAAAAAAAAAAAACCCAAAAAACAAAAAACCAAAAATTGTCCCTTGGTGTTCATTTAAAAAGTTGTCTAAGCCGGGCATGGTGGCGCACGCCTTTAATCCCAGCACTTGGGGGGCAGAGGCAGGCGGATTTCTGAGTTCGAGGCCAGCCTGGTCTACAAAGTGAGTTCCAGGACAGCCAGGGCTATAAAGAGAAACCCTGTCTGGAAAACCCCCCTCCCCCCCCCCAAAAAAAAGTTGTCTAATAGCCGGGCAGAGGTGGGGAGGCACTTGGGAGGCAGAGGCAGGTGGATTTCTGAGTTTGAGGCCAGCCTGGTCTACAAAGTGAGTTCCAGGACAGCCAAGGCTATACAGAAAAAACCTGTCTCGAAAAAAGAAGAAAAAAAAAGTTGCCTAATCGCTTCTCAGCCCTTTGGCTAAGATCAAGTATAAAAAGTTGTTTAGTATTCAAAGAGAGAGAGAGAGAGAGAGAGAGAGAGAGAGAGAGAGAGAGAGAGAGAGAGAGGACAATACAGCTAGATTTGTTAAAATAGCTTATAAAGTGATCAAGCCAGCTCAGTCAGTCCCCAGGTTCTCCAGAGCATGAGTGAGGATTAAGAAGACAGAGACAATCAGACATTCAGCTCTGAGGCTGAGGCAGGTGTATTTTTTCCCAGTCTGCTTTTATAGCATTTTAATTACATGCAAGCAATGAGGGCGAGCAGTACAATAAGGAACAAGCAAGGCAATGAGCAAAATCCCCAGATAACTGTTTCTAAGGGCTAATCAGGATGACCAAGATATCTGAGCCTACTTCCCTGTCCAAGCCCAAAATCAGATTCTTGCCTGAAACCTACTTGTTTTGTTCCACATAGATTAGATTCCTGCCTAACTTACTTCCCTGTTAT
This sequence comes from Mus minutoides, assembly GCA_902729485.2. Taxonomy (NCBI): domain Eukaryota; kingdom Metazoa; phylum Chordata; class Mammalia; order Rodentia; family Muridae; genus Mus; species Mus minutoides. The sequence goes on along the minus strand of LR749685.1, from coordinate 1,076,645 downwards.
AGCCTAAAATTAGATTCCTGCCAGAGCTTACTTCCTTGTCACGGCCTAAAGTCAGATTCCTGCCTCAAGGCCACGTCCTTGTCCTTGGCCAATGTCAGACTCCCGCCAAGCGGCCTCCCAAAGGCTCCCCACAATAAAGCAGAGCGTGATGGTGCACACTCCTTGAAATTCCAGCTCCTGGCAGCAGAGGCAAGTGGATCTCTGTGAGTTCCAGGCAGGCCAGGCCAGCCTCAACAACACAGTGAGTTCCAGGAGAACCAGAGCTGAATAGTGAGATGCTTGTCTCAGAAACAAAACAAAACAAAACAAAACAAAACAAAACAAAGACCACTTTAAACCTTTAAACAATTCCATTAAAACATCATTTGGAAGCCAGGTATGGTGGTATAAGCTTATAATCCCAACACTTTGAAGGTCTAGATAGGCATATCTTTGTGAATTTGAAGCCAGCCTAGTCTACATAGTGAGTTCCAGAATAGCTATAGCTATCTAGTAAGTCCTTGTTGAAAGAAAGAAAGAAAAGAGAGAAAAGAGAGAAAAGAAAAAAATAAACAAACTAAAAGCAAACAAATAAAAAACCAGAGTTGTAACTGGCTATGATGACACATGTCTACAATCCCAGTTTTTCAGAAATGAAAGCAAGGGCAGTGAGAGCTAAAGAAACCTTCGACTGGGGGCTGGTGAGATGGCTCAGCGGGTTAGAGCACCCGACTGCTCTTCCAAAGGTGATGAGTTCAAATCCCAGCAACCACATGGTGGCTTACAACCACCCGTAACAAGATCTGACGCCCTCCTCTGGTGCGTCTGAAGTCAGCTACAGCGTACTTATGAAGAATAATAAGAAATGAATCCTTGGACCGAAGAGACCAACCGGAGCAAGCCAGGCTGTCCAGAGCGAGTGGAGCTGAACGGGGACGGCTGGAGCAAGCGGGGACGCCGGAGCTAGCAGGGCTGGAGCGAGTGGGGCCCGAACGGGGACGGCCAGAACGAGCAGGGCCAAACCGGAGCAAGCAGAGCCGATCGGAGCGAGCGGGGCTGGCTGGAACAAGGGAAAAAAAAAAAAGAAACCCTCGCCTAAGAATGAAATTTTAAAGCTGACCTGAAGCTGACTATGTAGACCATGCTGGTCCTGAACTCACAGAGATTCATCTTTGTCTGCATCAGGAGTGCTGGAACTAAAGGCACCCTTAAACAAACAAACAAACAAACAAACATATATAACAACACTGGGCCCTGGAGATGGCTCAGTGGATGAAAGCTCTTGCCTTTAAGTCTGAGGACCCGAGTTCAAGCCTTGGGACCACACAGAAAAGAAATGACTCCAGGAGGAGTTCTCTGACCTCTACACACCCACAGACATAACTTACAGATACACACTTAGTCGTCACTACTCTATCGAGGTGACAAGACACCATGACCGCGCCCACCATGACACAGCAACCCTTATAAAAGACATTCAATGGGAGCCGGCTTAGTCCATCATCATGGCGACAGCATAGACAGGGCATGGCGCTACAGAAGTAACCGAAGAGTTCTACACCTGATTCACAGGCACAAGGAAGAAAGCAATTGGGCCTGGCTTACAGATGGTTCTACTTATGCAGGCACCACTCAAAAGTAGTCAGTTGCAGCATTTACAACCCCCACATTCTTACGTTTTAGTTAATTCCAGATGTAGTCAAGTTGACAACCAAGAATAGACATCAAATGCAAAGATAAATAAATGTAAAAAAGTTCAAGCAAAATTTTGAGGTGTTGATTCTTTGTAAATGATAGGAAAAGGAAAGCGGATCTGAAGAAACCCACCTTCCTCTTTAGTTCAAGTCTCACTGTATAGCCCTTGCTGTTCTGTAACTCACTGTGTAGAATAGGCTAACCTCAAAGCCACAGAGATCTGCCTGATACTACCTCTCAAGTGCTGGTATTAAAGGTGTATACCACCATCACCACCACTTGGTGGTGGTGGTGGAACAAATACAATGTCTCACTCTCTAGCCTAGGCCGGTCTCAAATTCATAGATCTTCCTGTCTCAGTTTCCCAAAAGCTGAGATTACAGGCATGAGTCACCACTCCCAGCTAAAAAAGGTGTTTTTGGAGATGATGGTTCTTGGATCAGAGATATGTGCCACCATACCTGTCCAGCATTTCCCTTTCAGGAAGAAAGGAGAACTGAGAGCCATCCCCCTTCCCGCCCTGCCCCGACCCTGTCCAGAATGGACTGTTCTAATACAGTTCAACAGAAGCAAGGAGCCTGGAAAGTAGGAATGGCAAAGAATGCCACAATATCAGTACCCTGGAGGCAGAGGCAGGGGATCTGGAATTAAAGTCATCCTCAGGTACCTAGAGAGTCCGAAGCCCTCTTGGGTTACATAAAACTGTAAAATAAAATAAAATAAGCACGCCAGGCGTGGTGGCGCACGCCTTTAATCCCAGCACTCGGGAGGCAGAGGCAGGAGGATTTCTGAGTTCGAGGCCAGCCTGGTCTACAAAGTGAGTTCCAGGACAGCCAGAGCTATACAGAGAAACCCTGTCTCAAAAAACCAAATAAAATAAAATAAAATAAAATAAGCAATCAAAGAAGTAAAGATAAAAGACAAAAGAAGGGGAAGAGGCAAACCTCTGATGAGAATCCCCATTGTCATTTTCTAATTTGTTTCCCTCCCTCCCTCCCTCCCTTCCTCCCTCCCTCCCTTCCTCCCTCCCCATCTCTCTATCATCTTTCTTTCTTTCTTTCTTTCTTTCTTTCTTTCTTTCTTTCTTTCTTTCTTTCTTTCTTTCTTTCTTTCTTCTTTTCAAGGCAGGGTTTCTCTGTGTAGCCCTGGCTATCCTGGAACTTGAACTATAGATCAGGCTAGCCTTAAACACAGAGATCCGCCTACTTCTGCTTCTGGAGTGCTGGGATTAAAGACGTATGCCACCACAACCTGGCTCTAATTTTTTAAAAAAAACTTTTAATTTTATATATGAGTGTGTGTGTGTGTGTGTGTGTGTGTGTGTGTGTGTGTGTGTGTGTATGCAGCCCTGCACCTGGGGTTCCAGGCAGGCGTGAGCTGGTTGTGGATGCTGAGAACTAAGCTTGGGTCCTCTGCAGGACCACTAACACTCAGCTGCTGAGCCATCCTCCAGCCGCAGATCTCTGTCCTGCTTCCAAACATTTTCACAGTCCAATTTTGTAACTTAAACTTTTGTTGTTGTTCCTAAGATTGTTTTTTTTGGGGGGGGGGGCTGGGGGGTTCGAGACAGGGTTTCTCTGTGTAGCCCTGGCTATCCTGGAACTCACTTTGTAGACCAGGCTGGCCTCGAACTCAGAAATCCACCTGCCTCTGCCTCCCGAGTGCTGGAATTAAAAGCGTGTGCCACCACACCAGGCTTGTTTTTGGTTTTATGTTTGTATGAGATAAGATCTCATATAGCCAGAACTGGCCTGGTATTTCTGTTGCTCCATCCTCTGCTGCTAGGATGATAGCTGTGTGCCACCATACCTGGATTATAACACTAAGTTTTCAAAGAATGGGTAGATACAGAGTTCACCCTGGGTAATTCTTGTCATATTGCAGTAACATATTCCCTGTCAGAGCAGAATTTGGAATAGAGATGTGTATTCCTAAGGAAGGTTTGCATGTCCCCTGAGCAAACCTTGCAAGTTTGCTGTATGCCAGGAGGCCACATTGTCTCAGTTCTTAGACAGTCAACAATGCTGTTTCCTGCACAAGACCTTGTTGATCTTCTGTTGGTTCTCTTCATAGATTTGTTTGTGACTCTGTTTTTCTCTCAACATTCTAGGCAATTCAGGCAATTCTACTTTGAAGCCCATTTTACTTTGCTGTTTCTGCCGGTTCTTTCTCTGCCCCTTTATTTATCTGTAGTACTGGGCACCAAACCCGGGGCTTTCTGCATGCTCTGCCACTAAGCTATACACCCTCCACCCCCCATAGGTCACCTTTAACTTTGTTTTGTTTGAGGTGGGCTCTTGTTTTGTATCTTGAAATCACTATATACCCCAGACTATCCTCGACCAGCTAGCCGTCCTTCTTCGACCTCTTTAAGTGCTCGGTTTGTTGTTGTGCCTGGGTTCCTTTTACATCAGTTTAATGATCTGACCTCTCTCTCTCTCTCTCTCTCTTTCTTGCTCTCTCGCTCTCACTTTATTTTTGCTTCTGAAGAAATATTTGTTAATCTCCCCGCCCCTCCCAATTAAGCTTCAATGCTTAAAAATACAGACCCAACCCTACTCCATCAACAAGAAAACAGAGAGAACCTACCCTTGTCCCAACCTTGTCTCAACCTAAAGGCAGAGACCAACAGATGAAAGTCCTAGGGGCTATCCTGGTGCTTACAGTCTTTTGGTTTCATAGGAAAAACCTCCAGTTTGAAGTGTGAAAAGGCTGTGGTGGGCCGCCCTCTTGGACACAGCTTATACAAAAGTACTCCCACTACTGAGATTCAGCCAGAGGGTCCTCAACAGAGATGGCAGGAGCATGAAGGCCCAAAGGCTGGCTGCAGGCTCCCTGGAGCTAGGAGCAGGTAAACTTGTGCAATAGAAAAATGTGGAGTCATTCAGCTGGGCATGCCTTTAATCCCTGCACTCAGGAGGCAGAGGCAGGCGGATTTCTGAGTTCGAGGCCAGCCTGGTCTACAAAGTGAGTTCCAGGACAGCCAGGGCTACACAGAGAAACCCTGTCTCAAAAAACCAAAAAAAAAAAAAAAAAGAAAGAAAGAAAGAAAGAAAAAGAAAAACGTGGAGACATTTAAATGCTAAGAGCTCTACTGAAGGCTAGAGGCTAGCTTCCAGTAAAGGTTACATTTGGTATTCTGTATTTCCCTATAACACTAGAGCCCTTCCTACTGTGGGGGTGAACCTGCTAAATTCCAACAGAGGATTCCACTGTCTTGCTTCCAAGCGTCCTAATTGTGGCAATAGAAGCACGAATTCTTCAGGCCACACAGGCCATTGGGACAACTTAGATTTTGCAAATGCTGGACTAGATGAGGGGCTGGAGAGGTGGCTTAGGGGTTAACAGTACTTGCCACTTTTCCAGAGGACCTGAGTTTGGCTCCTAGCATCACATTAGGCAGCTCACACCAGCCTACAACTCCTGTTGCAGGAAATCTAACACTCTCTTCTGATCTCTGAGACAATCTGCACACACATATGTACAACACACACACATATAGTCATTAAATAAACCTTTAAAAATGGGTGTAGGACCTTGATGCTTTCTGAGCCCCTGGACTAATCTGTACAGCATGGATTTCTTGGCCTTTCGGCACTTTCTGCACAGCCATAAAGTGAGACCTTTGTACATGAGAAGGGGCTTTACAGTTTGTATCCTGGTACAATGGGGAAAAGTTGGAACTGTTTACATTGGTGAAATTCATAAAATGCCATTTTAAAAATTTCTGTTGCTGGGCGTGGTGGCGCACGCCTTTAATCCCAGCAGTGATGCAGAGGCAGGCGGATTTCTGAGTTCTAGGCCAGCCTGGTCTACAGAGTGAGTTCCAGGACAACCAGGGCTATACAGAGAAATCCTGTCTCAAAACAACAACAACAATAACAACAACAACAACAACAAAGTTTCTGTTGTTTTTCATTTAACTATAATAGTTTTATTAATTGGGAATTTCATATGTGCAATGTATTTTGATCATATTTACAATCTGTTCCCTCCCTCTAAGAAGCCCTTTTCAAAGCTAGGCATGCTGGCTTGCAATGCCAGCTTTTGTGAGGCTAGGGCAAAGGATCACAAATTCCTAGCCTGGGCCTCTGCAGGAGACCAGTACTGCTTTCTCATTCTTTAGTATACAGGTCTACAGGCTTGTTTTGTCCTGTGTAGCATATGGTTCGTGCTCAGCTGTCATGTTACTTATTTAGTTATTAAGACAAGGGCTCATATATCTCAGGCAGGCCTGGAACTTCCTATGTAGCTGAGGGGAACCCTGAATTTCTAATCCTCCTATCTCTCTACCTTCCTATCACTAGGATTACAGGCATGTGCTACCTACTATATCATTCATATATATATGAATATATATATATATATATATATATATATATATATATATATAATATACATACATAACATACATACATAAAATGTATATACATAAAATGGCCTTTAAAAAGTGTTTTTGTTTGTTTGCTTTTTGGTTTTTCAAGACAGGGTTTCTCTTTATAGCCTTGGCTGTCCTGGAACTTACTCTGTAGACCAGGGTGGCCTTGAACTCTGAGATCTACTTGCCTCTGTTTCTCAAGTGTTGGGATTAAAGGCATATGCCACCACTGCCTGGCACTGTTGATTTTTATTAACCTTTCTTTTTTTTTTTTTTTTTTTTTTAGATTTATTTATTGTTATATGTAAGTACCCTGAAGCTGTCTTCAGACACACCAGAACTCATTATGGATGGTTGTGAGCCACAATGTGGTTGCTGGGATTTGAACTCAGGACCTTCAGAAGAGCAGTTGGTTCTCTTAACCACTGAGCCATCTCTCCAGCCCCAACCTTTATTTTTACTTTATGGGTTTGGGTGTTTTGCCTGCATGTAGTCTGTTTACTACATGAATGCATTGCCTTTGGAGGCCAGAATTTCAATGAGAATTTACATAATTTTCATCCCTCCTCAAATTATGTATATACACACCTTACTGAACCATTGTACAGGCGTTTCAGCCTGACCCTCTTGGGACTGTGTAACATATCACGAGGCTCATCCCTGGAGTGAACGTTGTCTCTTTCTTTCTCAGTAGCCACTGATCTCCTGTGTCTGCTCATCTAGGGGAGAGACCTTGTTTGGTTTCCGCTATACACACTGGCATGCCAAATTGTATTTTTTTTTTCAGTTTCTTTTTAAGATTTATTTATTTTGCCAGATGGTGGTGGAGCATGCCTTTAATCCCAGCACTTGGGAGGCAGAGGCAGGTGGATTTCTGAGTTTGAGGCCAGCCTGGTCTACAGAGTAAGTTCCAGGATAGCCAGGACTATACAGAGGAACCCTGTCTTGAAAAACAAAAACAAAAACAAAACAAAACAAAAAAGATTTCTTTATTTTATTTATATTAGTACACCATTGCTCTCTTCAGACACATACCAGAAGAGTGTATCAGATCCTGTTACAGATGGTTGTGAGCCACCATGTGGTTGTAGGGAATTGAACTCAGGACCTCTGGAAGAGTAGTCGGTGCTCTTAACTGCTGAGCCATCTCTCCAGTCCCCAACATGTATTCTTATTGACAATGACAACTGGTATTATCATTATGCAGGTGTCATTTAGGCAATCATATTGTTGAGATTTCATGGGATGTCTTGCCAGGTTGGTTATGTTCTGAGGCTTAACAACCAGGCAAGGCTGTTAACTCCTTGCACAGCAGCATCTTACAGTCCTATGAGAGCTAGTCCTCAGGTCTCAGGTCAGGGCTAGCTTGATTCCTCCAAGCCATGTGGCAGAAGTGTGTGGTGTCTTCAAAATAGCATCTTATCTTTTAAGTTCTGGGAATTACCAAGGGCCATTACAATCACCTATATTGTTTTGAGAGTTTGGATTTCCCACTCCTTTGAGCAATATTCTTAGAAACATTCAGAACTAATATGAATTTCAGTCTATCAGTCATCATCATCACCACCACCACCATCATCATCATCTGAGACAATCTCACTCTGTACCTTTAGACCTGAAATTCTCTATGTAGCCAAGGATGACCTTGAGCCTTCTAGCTCTTCTGCTTCTGCCACTGGGAATGCAAGATGTTAACCATGCATAGCTCAACTCAAATTTTTTCTTTGATCTATTCTGGTTTTGTTTATTTATTTGTTTGGTTTGGTTTTTGAGGTAAGTCTTATGATGCAGACTTGCTGGCCTCAAACTCATAGAAATCTGCTGTGTCTCTCCAGTGCTGGGTTTACAGGTTTGCTCCACCATAGCCACCCAGCTCAGTTCAAATTTGAATAGACTCTCTGTCTTCACCCTAACACAAGACACTTCACTGGTATAATCTAGGTGTCTTTATTGAGACAATTAGTTGGTAGATTGTCATCAACATTGATTGAAAGTTTTCTACAGGCCTGTGCCAGAACCAGATCAAAACACTCATTTCCATAAGCCTGCAGGGTGATTCCTGTTTATGGTAAAGTCTGAAAAGAGTTAATCCAGTTGGGTTGCAGCTTTCTCTCCTCTTCTTCCTTCCCCTAGTGGGCTGGAATAACTTCAAACATCCTGTAGTTGACTCCCCTGCTGCTGTAACATTTTGGGGGAAGGCGGCAGTCAGGGTTGATTCTCCCGTGCTTGGCGGCATCTGTGGCCTCTATTAGGTGCCACTAGCATCTCCTCCTTGACCAGTAGCAACCCTCAAAAGTGGCTACAAGTCAGTTATTACAATGTGAATTGCTGTCTATATGCAGGTGAGGGCAGGCACAAGATAAAGCTAGATCCTGGGATTGGGCAGCAGAAAAAGAAGGCAGGCTGAGAATTTTTTTTTTTTTTTTTTTTTTTTTTGGTTTTCGAGACAGGGTTTCTCTGTATTGCCCTGGCTGTCCTGGAACTCACTTTGTAGACCAGGCTGGCCTCGAACTCAGAAATCCGCCTGCCTCTGCCTCCCAAGTGCTGGGATTAAAGGCGTGTACCACCACGCCCGGCTTGAGAATTTTACAGAGAGACTGAGAGACAGAGAGGGAGACAGAGATGAGGGAGACAAGATGGAACCTATAGGAGAGGAAGAGGAAGCCGAACTACGCAGTCCTGGAACCCATATGTATTGGGGATTTCTTAGATGATTAAATAGTAAGCAGGCTGAGTTTGCCACATCTAGGTGTGCAGCTTCTGTTTCTATCAATTGAGTTTTAAGTTCTTTGTGTGGGCATTTTGTGGGTTGAGAATTTACTGATATAAATCTGACTGATAAATTACAAGCCTCTAGAGTTTTGATTTTGGCAAGTTACAGGGATTTGTGACAGCTAACCAGGAGGGCGAATGGCTGGGAATGCAAGCAGGATCCCCAGCAAGAGGAGTTGGGGACCATGGAGACCCTGGTGGCAGAAACCGAGTTACTTGAACACAGCTGGTGCTAGCGTGTATGCCACTTTTTTATTATTTCACACAACATTACTATACTATTTTTTTTTTTCAAGACAGGGTATCTCTGTTTAGCTCTGGTTCTCCTGGAAGTCGCTCTGTAAACCAGACTGGCCTTGAATTTAGAGATCTTCCTGCATCTGTCTCCCAAATGCTAAGATTAAAGGCATGCAACTCCACTACTCAGTTTATATTTTTTTCAACTTAATTTTTAAATATTTATTCAATTGATTTTATGTTTTTTCCATATGTATACCCATGCACCACATGTGTGCTTGTTGTCTGTGGAAGTCAGAAGAGGGTACTGGATTCCCCTGGAACTGGAGCTATTTATAGATGATTGTGAACCATTCTATGGTTTCGGCAAACAAACCTAGGTCTTCTGCAATAGGAACAAATGTTCCTAACTACTGAGCATCATCTACCATTCACTATTGTGCTTTCTTCCGTTCTTCCTTCCATTTGTTTTGAGGCAGGGTCTCGCTATACAGCACTGGGTGTCCTGGAACTATTACACTTTATTGCTATTTCCATTCTAACCTATCTGTAATGTGCTCTGATTCTGACATTGGCATTTGTTTGGTGTGTGGTACTAGGGATGGAACCTAGGGCATTGTACATGCTAGATGGGTGCTCTCCTGCTCAGCACAGCCTCAGTCCTTTTTAAAATTAATCAATAATTAATATATTTATTTATTCGGATTTGTAGCTCTGTTGGCCTTTCTTTTCTGTTTTTCAGCTCAAAGACGATTTTATTAGAAGAAAAAGCTCCTACAACTGTGTACCTGTTGTAGTGCCTATTCCTGGTTGTCAGCTTGACTATCTGGAATCAATTACAATCCAAAATTGGAAGGCTCACCTGTGATCTTGATATATATATCTTTTATTGGATATTCTCTTTCTTTTTTTTTTTTTTTTTTTGGTTTTTCGAGAAAGGGTTTCTCTGTACAGCCCTGGCTGTCCTGGAACTCACTTTGTAGACCAGGCTGGCCTCGAACTCAGAAATCCGCCTGCCTCTGCCTCCCAAGTGCTGGGATTAAAGGCATGTGCCACCACACCTGGCGGATATTTTCTTTATTTACATTTCAAGTGTTATCCCCTTTCCAAATCTCCCCTCCAGAAACCCCCTATGTCATTCCCCTTCTCCTTGTCTCTATGAAGGTGCTTCCAACCCACCCATCCACTCCTGCCCTGGCATTGCCCTATATTGGGGCATCGAACCCCATTAGGCCTAAAAGCTGCTCCTCCCACTAGTGTCCAACAAGGCCATCCTCTGCCACATATGCAGCTGGAGCCATGGGTCCCTCCATATATACTCTTTGGTTGGTGGTCCAGTCCCCAGGAACTCTGGGGGGACCTGGCCAGTTGACACTGTTGCTCCCCGCATGGGGCTGCAAACCCCCTCAGCTCCTTCAGACCCTTCTCCAACTCCTCCATAGGGGACTCAGTCCAATAGTTGGTTGTGAGCATCTGCCTCTGTGTGTGTCAGGTTCTGGCAGAGCCTCTCAGGAGACAGCCATATCAGGCTGCCTTCAGCAAGCACTTCCCTACATCTACAATAGCATCTGGGTTTGGCAACTGGGATCCTGATCTTAAGGCTGGGAGATACAAGTTTCTGACCTGGATCTTGGCATAAAGATCTTGAGGCAAAGTAGCTATGCATCCCAGGAGATTAAGGCAAGGAGATTTCTGAGTTCAAGGTCATCTGGGACAAAGCAAGTCTCAGATCCAGGTACGGTGGTACACACCTTTAATCTGGGCCACACTTTCTCCTGGAGACCTACATAAGGACATTGGAAGAAGGAAGATACTTGCGTCTTTGCCTGCTTGCCTTGTAGGACTGAGCAACTACTAGGTCGTTGGACTTCCATTCACAACTGCTGCTGACCATTGTTGGGGAGTTGGACTACAGACTGTAAGTCATCAACAAATTCTCTTACTATATAGAGACTACCCATAAGTTCTGTGACTCTAGAGAAGCCTAGTACACCTATAAATCTCTCCAGCTGACTCCCTCCTCCAAGAGAAAGGAGGAGGAGGTGAGAAGCCATGCTAATTAAGCTGGCATCAGAGGACAAGCAACCATGAGCTGAGGAGGGGGATTTAGAAGAGTCCTTCAATCTCAGCATTTGGGAGGCAGAGGCAGGCGGATTTCTGAGTTCGAGGCCAGCCTGGTTTATAGAGTGAGTTCTAGGACAACAAAGGGCCAAGGCTACACAGAGAAACCCTGTCTCAGAAAAACAAACAAACAAACAAACAAACACCCCCCCCCAAAAAAAAAACGAAAACGGAAAATGAGTCAGGAGTCCAGGGTAGCAGAAAAAGCATCCTTAATTCTGGCCAGCAGCTGAAAGAGGAGAAACAGAAAAAGGAAAGAAAGTTAAAAAGAGCTGTGCTTTTTTGGCTCAGGCCAAAAAACTGTCAGATCCAGGCAAACTTCATGGTGACTTGGAGGGACTGCCTCTTTTCTTTTTTCTTCTTTCTTTCTTCCTTTCCTTTCTTTTCTTTCTTTCTTTTTTTTTTCTTGAGACAGGGTTTCTCTGTATAGCCCTGGCTATCCTGGAACTCACTTTGTAGACCAGGCTGGCCTCGAACTCAGAAATCCGCCTGCCTCTGCCTCCCAAGTGCTGGGATTAAAGGCGTGGACCACCACGCCCGGCTTAACATTTCATTCTTGAAATATGGTCTCCATAATTTTCCGAGTTGGTTCTAAGATAACTTTCACGTCCTATAAACTGAGTTGTGTCAACATAAACTACAGCTTTCACCTTAAAGGAAATAAGAGATAGTTTATTCTGGAGCCATTTTGTGTGACCATGCCCAGTACACAGATTTAGGTACCGCAAACTTCATGTCTCAGTGAGGAAGCAGTTTCATGAAGTTTTATTGTTGTAAAGAACAAAGAGAGTCATAAATCAAGGCAAGATTAAAATATATTACTGAGTACATCAGAGAGATAGTTACAGTAAGATGGGGAAGATTTTCTAAAGGGCCAAGATGCTGTATGAGGACATTTTTGGCATTTTGATTAGTCTAAGCTAGTAGTCTACTACGTTTAATAGATTCCAAAGACTTTTTTTTCCCAAAGGGTTTTTATCTGTTAGCCACAGGATGTTGGTTTCTATGAAGAGGTAGACAAGGAATAGCTGTTCTGAAGACTAAAGGTAGCCTAGACTAAGATAATTACTCTCTGGACCTGTAACTTTTCAACCCCTGCTCCCTACCATCACCACCACCAGTACTGGAATTTTTTTTTTTTTTTTAAGATTTATTTTATTTATTATATGTAAGTACACTGCAGCTGTCTTCAGACACTCCAGAAGAGGGAGCCAGATCTCGTTACAGATGGTTGTGAGCCACCATGTGGTTGCTGGGATTTGAACTTATCACCTTCAGAAGAGCAGTCGGGTGCTCTTACCCACTGAGCCATCTCACCAGCCCCTGGAATTTTTATCAGTCTTTGCACATAAAGCTTCTTTTCAGGAGTTTTCATTCACAGTTGGGATCACAGATTGCCACCACCAGTGCCTGGCTGGAAATGTTCTTTTGATTTATTTTAAAGGAAATGTTCTTTGATTTGTTTTGAGACAGAGTCTCAGGGTTGTTTAAATACTGACTGTCTCATTGGGGTAGGACTATCCTGTATCTAGAAATACTGAAGAAATGAAGAGTGGTTGCTTCCACCTGCAATCAGCTCTCAGGGCAGAGAGAGGGAAGATAATGGACCAGCTAGGTCTGTGCAGCAAATTCTAGGCCAGCGAGAGTTATGGTTGTATGTACCTTAAATCCCAGCATTCAGGAGGCAAAGGCAGGCACATCTCTGTAAGTACAAGGCCAGCCTGGTCTACACAGCCTGTTCTATGACATACAGATCTACATAGATTTTGTCTCAACAACAACAACAAGAACAAGAACAACAACAACAACAGAAAGGTCTGGGCAAGTGTCTTAGTTTGGATTTTATTGCTGTGAAGAGACGCCATGACCATGGCAACTCTTATTTTTTTTTTTTTTTTAAAGATTTATTTTATTTATTATATGTAAGTACACTGTAGCTGTCTTCACACATTCCAGAAGAGGGCGCCAGATCTCATTACGGGTGGTTGTGAGCCACCATGTGGTTGCTGGGATTTGAACTTATCACCTTCAGAAGAGCAGTCGGGTGCTCTTACCCACTGAGCCATCTCACCAGCCCCCGGCAACTCTTATAAAAGCAAGCATTTAATTGAGGATGGCTTATAGTTTCAGAAGTTTAGTCCAGTATCAGCATGGCAAGAAGCATGGCAGAGTGCTGGCAGGCATGGTTCTGGAGGAGCTGAGAGTTCTATATCTGGATCTGCAAGCATCAGGAGACTGTGTGCCACACTGGGCATTGCTTGAGCTTAGGAGACCTCAAAGCCTGCTTCCACAGTGACACAGTTCCTCCAACAAGGGCCTACCCACTTCAACAAGGCCATTCCTTCTAATTGTTCCTATGGGACAAGCATTCTATGAATATATCGGGGCCATACCTATTCAAACCACCACAGCAAGCCATAGCTAAAGGCATGAACCACCACACTTGGAAAAATACTATTTGTTTGTTTGTTTGGCCTGGAACTCTATGTAGACCAGGCTGGCCTTCAACTCACAGAGATCTGCCTGCCTCTGCCTCCCCAGTGCTTCTACTAAGGGTGTGTGCTCAGCCACAAAGACTATTTTTCAGAAGGGCATCCATATACCTATAATTCCAGTCAGCACTAGAGACACAGGAAATTTTGAGTTAAAGGTCAGCCTGCAATTTATTTAGTTACAGGATACAGTGGCACTAGGGAGGCACTTAGAAGTGGCACTGCCAGTTCTAAGGCAACAAGGGCTATACACTAAGTCCCTGTCTCAAAAAAGAAAAAGGAACCGATGAATTAACTCAACAAGGTGCTCTGATTCCCTCACTTGAGCTGTGCCAAGCAGCTCCTGACCCAAACAAACAAAAAAATAACTTCCTCATGAAGCTATAAAGAATTCAATAGAACATTGCACATAAGGTCTTCCATACCCATTGAATTCAGGTATTCGACTTAGTTTATTTACATTTCCATATCTCTATCCTTGGGGGTATGATTGTTTTTAACTATTGAAGGTAATGAAAATGTATAAACAGTGTCAGATATGTGTTCCGAATATTTGTTTTTGTGTATAGGGATAGCATCTTCTGCCTCCAGCTAACACTGAACTTATTCTGTGGCTGAGGATGGCCTTACATTCCTATTCTTCCTGTCACCTCCTCCCAAGTGCTGGGAGTTCAGGCCTGTGCAATATGCCAGGCCAACTGTGTTGACTTAATAAATGATATATCCATCTCTTTGTGGCACAACAGACCAGTCAATTTTGGTGGACTGTTGGCTCTGTTTTTCCTCCAGATAGGGTTTGTATCTCTTTGTAGTTCTGGCTGTCCTGGAGCTTGCTCTGTTGTCCAGGCTTGTTTGAATTCAAGAGATCTGCCTGCCTCTGCCTTCTAGGGTTGGGATTAAAGGTGTCACCACCGCCCAACTGATGGTTGTTTTAAGCAGCCCTAATCAACAGAATTGACCTGGCACTTGGGAGCCATCTGTTAACCTATGAGCTTGGGAGATTAAGGGTACCAAGTTAAAAGAAGTTGGCACAAAATCTGCCTATATGCATTGTTAAGTTAGCAACAGGACTTTCAGTGTTTTAGGACTAATTTTTAGAAATAACTTCCTTGTTGAAGCAGTCTGGGGAGTTTTTTTTTTTTTTTTTTTGGTTTTGGTTTTTCGAGACAGGGTTTCTCTGTATAGCCTTGGCTGTCCTGGAGCTCACTCTGTAGACCAGGCTGGCCTTGAATTTAGAAATCCGCCTGTCTCTGCCTCCCAAGTGCTGGGATTAAGAGCGTGCGCCACCACTGTCCGGTAGAGAGTTAAATTTTTAAGGAGGCTCGCCCAATAACTAACTAGACAACCGTTTCCAGGCGCCCAAACTGCACGCCCCAGGTTTATGCCAACCTCTGCACGTGTTATTCCCGTTCCAAATTGCGGTGCCCAAACCCAGGCCTCTACAACGGATTCAAGGCCCAGGGCCTACCATCCGGCACCTATGTGTTCTTTTCGGTCCTTCGCCGCCGTCTATTTCCATGTAGAAACAGGGTGTGCCCTCTCTTTTCCGAGCACAGACCCCCATCCTAAGGGCGGATGCTGGGGCCCCAGGACTAGGCCCCTGAGGTTGGCGGGAGCTCGAGAGGGCGGGCCGCCAGGGAACGGGGAGGGAGGAGAGCAGAGAGACGAGCAGCGCGCGCGGCGCTCAAACTCGCGCTGCCTTCTGCTCACGGGCGAACCCCACCCTCTCCGTCACCAAAGGCGCCCAGCCAATGGGCGAGCCGGAAAGGCCGGGCTTACAAGCGAGGGACCGAGAGGGGGAGCTACTCGAGGGGGAAGGGATGTAGAAGGCGGGCAGCACTTGACTGACAGCTCACTCAAGCCAATCCTCTGTGAGACTTCTCCGCTCTCCTCTTTGCTGGGCTCTGTTCGACGTCCCACCTTCTCTTCCTCCACCCCTCCTCACTCCTTTGCGTCCCGCCCCGCCTCCCCTCCCCCACTCTGCGGGCAAATCACTGCTGGAAAGAGGCGGGGGCCTAAGCGGCAGGCTCGTGTGGAGCCTTGAGGTGAGATTGACGGGCGCTCAGACCAATAAGAGGTAGGCTGATGGCGCGGCTGTGGCCGGGGCCGACCAATGGGCGCGCGGCCTGGGGGCGGAGGCCCAGGTTCCAAACGCTCCGCGGCGCCATGGGCTGAAAACTCAACCGAGATGGAATCTCCCAGTCTGAACCGGTTTCAACCGGTTCCGAGTTTGAGGCACTAGGAGGAGGGGGAGAAGCGGCTGCAGCGGCCGCGGCAGGAGCAGCGGGAGCTTCAGCATCAGCAAGAGCAACAGTAGCTACAGCCCGGGCGGCCGTGCCTGTTCCAGCCTTTGCTGCAGCAGTCGTGCAACCATCCCGAGGGGGAGGGGGGAGGCACCAGTCGCTGAGGAGCACGCGAAGGGGGGAAAGTTTAGGCTAGCCCGGGTGGGGGGGCCCGGCGCCGGAGCGGCGTGAGCGAGGGAGCCCTGTGTGGTAGGGGGAGCCGGACTGCAACTGGCGGCAGAGCGGCCCCGGCCGTCCGGACTCGCGCTGTTGCTCCCGCCGCCGCCTGTGGCTGGAGGGTCCTGGGCTCTGTCTCACGGACTGGCCCGCTCCCCTCCCCCTTCCTTCCCTCCCCAGCCGGGCGGGAGCATTTATTCCTCGGATTAATTCCCCTTTTTGGTGGGGCGCGTGTGTGTGCGTGCGCGCGTGTGTGTGCGTGAGTGTGTGTTGGGTGGAGTTGTCCCTGGAATAGTAAATACTGAGCTTTTTTTTTTTTTTTTTGCCCTTCTCTGCTTTTTAATTTCTTTTTTGTTTAAGGTGGGAAAACTGTGAAACCCACCTTGATTTCCTCCCCTCTCCCTCCTCCCCACCTTCCCTCGCCCCAAGCCCGGACAAGGAAGGAAGAAGCAGTTGGTTGAATTTCTGGGTAAGTCGGTCGTGTGCTCGGGGCCGAGGGGTCGGGCGGCGGCGCGGCGGGCATGAGGCGAGGCGGGCGGCGGGCGCGGGGCCCTCGGCGGAGCCTGAGATTGAATGGAAGCGCTTCTGTCGCTCGGTGATGGAGGTGGGGAGGCGGCCGCGGGAGGGGAGCGCTTGCTGGGTCATCTTCGTGTGCGGGTGGCGGTGGAGGAAGGCGAGGAGCGTGGTAGTGAGGCTGAGCCCCTGCGCGTGGGTGGAAGGGCTTCCCCAGTCCAAAGGGCTGGGGAGAGTCGGGGGTGATTTCGGGAACGTCTCTGTAAATTATTAGGAGTGGAAGTTTCCAGAAATATTTAGTGCAGCAGCATTGAAACGTCCGCTTGCATCACGTGGCCCCCTCGGTGGAGAGCTTGGGATGGGGGAGGGAGGGGCTACCGAGTCCCTTCTTCTGTGAAGAAACTCGAAAGCCTTGTGGGTGATTTTTTTGTTGTTGTTGTTGGTTTTGTGAGTGTGTGTTTAACAAGAAGTAGGAAAGACGAGTTGATTTCATTTTTTCGGGGATCTGCAGTTGGGGTTCCGTGTTGTAGGTTGTTTTCGCCCGGGGCATATATGTCTCGTTGGTGAAACGGTGTACTGCTGGCCGTGGACAGTGAATGACGCCCTCCTTGATCCTCCTTCTGGTTTCTTGAGTTTGCGGTGGAGGAGAGGAAGTGGTGGTAGAGGATGCACTGAATACTCGCCGAGGCGGGATCTCGGATCACTCAGAGGACATGCTGCATAGAGAATAGGGCGGTGAACTTAAGGCGCCGGGTCTAAATGCCTCCTCCGAGTATGGGCGGGGTGAGTGCGTGCTCCTGTGAGCTATAGTTAGAAGTGCTGAGAGTCGTTCGGGTGGGAAGCCAGGGGAGGGCGGTCCCTTCCTAGTGAGGCGTGTGTTTCTTACTGAATGAAGCAGGCGATTGCCCACACACCGAGTAGCAGTCTTTTGTAGCATCTTGTTTTTTGACTCATTGTGAACTTACCTTTTAGATGGCAACTGGTAGGTAGTATTTTGCTGCTTGCAGTGCCATTGAAGGTATATGGGCAATCACTTGTAGAGTCACAGCGTTGCTTGATGGGTTCCTACTGTTCACAATCCAGTGAGTGGAATTTGGGATTGGGGGACACCAACGAGAAAGGTGAACCAATGAAAAAGTGAACAATTAACCGGGCGTGGTGGCGCACGCCTTTAATCCCAGCACTTGGGAGGCAGAGGCAGGCGGATTTCTGAGTTCAAGGCCAGCCTGGTCTACAGTGAGTTCCAGGACAGCCAGGGCTACACAGAGAAACCCTGTCTCGAAAAAACCAAAAAAAAAAAGAGAGAAAAAGTGAACAATCCCTCCATAGCTGCAATATTTACTGCATGATTCTGTATCTTGAGCATGTGGGTCACGGCTGATGGTGGAAAGAATATTTGGAAGCTGTTAAATGTGCTTGGCATTGACCACAGAACCGCCATTTCTCTGGATTACCAATAGTTGAAGTTGGAAGATAACCGAGAAAGGCCAACAACTGTATTCAAGTATTCTTAGATTGCACCCCTTCCCCCACATGAGTCTAGTATCTGAATTCTTAGAGAAGACCAACTTGAAAATGAAACTTAGGACTTAAGTGTATGAGCACTTGACTAAACATTTAATCATTACTTTTTTTTTTAAAGAACTATAAATTGTGATAGTGTCTGAGACAAGAACTATAAATTGTGATAGTGTCTGAGACAAGTTGGTTGCAATTTTTAACCATAAAGTCGAAAAATCTGTTTAAATCTGTAAAAGTTATGACACTTGAAGGTATTGGAAAGAATAGCTATTTGTTTGTGAGATTTATTTTTCTTGTATATTAGTGTTTGATCTGTTTTTCCCTTCTTAAGACAGGGTCTCACTGTATATTCTAGTCTGTGCTTCCATCTCTTCTGGGATTGCATATGTCTGTTATCCCATTCATCTCTTGGGGGGGGGAGTGTTTTGGGTTTTGAGCCTTATTAACGAGGCTACTGGCCTTGGTGTTAATCTTCCTTTTACCTCCCAGGTGCTTTCTTTAATCTTTAATATATAATTTATTTTTACTTTTACTTTATGTTTGTTGGTGTTTTGCCTGAATGTATATCTGTGTGGAGGTGTCAGAAAACCAGGAACTGGAGTTACATATTAGTGTGGGTGCTGGGAATTGAACCAGGGTCCTTTGGATGCACAGCCACTCTCCAGCCCAGTTAGTCCCCCCCTCCCAATCTCTCTCTTTTTTCTTTCTTTCTTTCTTTCTTTCTTTCTTTCTGTCTGTCTGTCTGTCTGTCTGTCTGTCTGTTGTCTGTCTGTTTTTTTCCAAGACAGGGTTTCTCTGTATAGCCCTGGCTATTTCTGTAGACTCAGAAATCCACCTGCCTCTGCCTTCCAAGTGCTGGAATTAAAGGCCTGCCCCAGCACTGGTGGGCTCCTGTCCAGTTTCTTTATTTTTACATGAGTGTAAATGTGAGCATATCTCTACCTATGAAAGAATGTTTGGACTCTTGAGGAGTTTGAATAGGGAGCACAGATAGGTCTTACTCTGTTGCCTTTGTTAACAGTAGTATGCTGGGTTCATCTTCTGGGCTTTGGTTTAGCCTTGGCCTGATTATTAATTACTTGAGATAGGGCTTCATAGCTCAGGCTGGTCTTAAACTCTGTAGGTGAGGCTTGGTCTTGATTTTCTGATTTGAGTGTCAAGAGTGCTGGGGTTCCAGATGCACACTTCTGGTTTGAAAAACAGGAGGAGTTCATGCATAGTAGAGAGCACTTCACTGACTGAGCTAAACCTAATCTTTGATTTATTATAACTAAGTTTTATCTTGGGCATGATTAATAAAACCTTTGTGTTGAAGTATCAGCAGCACTACCACAGAAATACAGTGGAGAACCTAATTGTCCTAGCTGTGTTTTGAGACATGTTTCACTACAAAGCCTTGGCTGAGGGGAAGGCTGAGGTAACCATTCCTTGTTTTTTATTCACGATCTCTGCAGTCCAAGATGTCCTGGAATTCACACTTCTGCCTTCACCTCCTAGGTGGTGGGATATAGGACTAGACCACCAAGGCCCACTTTGTACAGGTTTCAAACTGTTATTTTAAGAAAAGGATGGCACAGAATGGCTCAGCAGTTAAGAATTTCTGCTGCTCTTGGTGAGGACCTAGTCTCCATTCTGGGTGGCTCATAATCTCTGTGACTCCAGCTCAGTGGGAGTCCACCTTGCTCAGGCCTATACAGGCACAGTAAAATGTAAAGTCTTAAAAACAACATCTTTTTTCATACCAACCTAATTATTCAGAAACTGCCCGATCAAGCACGCTGTTCATTTTCCAAATCCTGGAGGTTTTGTAAACACTTCTGTAAAAGGTATGGATATGCTTAAAGTACCCTCTTTAAATGGTATGCAAAATTGTTTAAATTTGAACTACAAACCAAATGTAGTGGCTCTATAGTTAGGAGAGGATCCAGCCTGTAATCTCCAAGCCTTATTGTGTCTGAGACAGAAGGGTGGCAAGTTCAAGGGTTGCCTGGCTAGAGTGACTTCATTGCCAGCTAGCGACTGTGTCCTATCTGAAAATAAAACCAAGGGGTGGAGAAATAATATCACTCCCGGTGATAGTGTGCTGTGCCTAGCTTTTACAAAGTTCAGCCCCTCAGTAGTACCACAAAAAATAAGAAAAGTTGGCAGAATATTTATACGCTTGTGTACACTTTGGAGGTAAGAGGTCAACTTGTGGAGACCAGGTCTCTTCTTGTGTGTGTGTGTGTGTGTGTGTGTGTGTGTGTATGTATGTATGTATGTGCTTGCATGCGTGTAGGTTCCTTGGGTTGAACTCTGGCTATTTGGTTGCAAGTATATTGAATTGATCATTGGGCTGTTTTGCCAGGCCTTATTGTCTAGAATATAATACTATTTTTCAATTGCCTTATTTTTTGATATACTTAGTTTTGGGTGCATTTTTTTTTTTTTCCCCGAGACAGGGTTTCTCTGTATAGCCCTGGCTGTCCTGGAACTCACTTTGTAGACCAGGCTGGCCTCGAACTCAGAAATCCGCCTGCCTCTGCCTCCCGAGTGCTGGGATTAAAGGCGTGCGCCACCACGCCCGGCCCTTGGGTGCAGTTTTTATTATGTAGGCCTAGCTATCCTGGAGTTGGCAGTGTAGCTCAGGCTGGTATCACAGAGCTTTACCTGCTTTTGACCCCACCTCTACTTCCTCAGTGTTACAGCCAAGCCTGCCTTAGGTTTTTTGGTTTGTTTAAGACAAGTTCTTACTGTGCAACTCAGACTGGTCTCTTCAATGCAGAAATGTGATCCTCTCCATAATGCTGGAATTGGAGGCATGAGCTCCACATGTTCTTCTCTGGTTAGTTTCTCAAAGCTAATACTGCTCAGGATTGACTAGTTGAATCAGTAGAGCTACACATTTTGGAGGTGGGCATCAGAATGCCTTTGAATCATGAGAGCACCTTAGTTATGTTCCTCCCCTCCTCCTGTCTTTTAAGATAGGGTCTTACTGTTTAGTCCAGGCTTTTAGACCCTAACTTTGGATTCATGGCTTGGTTCATTTTGTTTGTTTTTTGAGACAGGGTTTCTCTGTATATCTCAGTCTGGCATGGATGGCACTTGTCAGTAGTTATCTATATTTATATCTATATACACATATATAGATATAGATATATCCCAGGGTGGCTTCACATTAAAGACTCCTTGTCTCAACTTTTCAAGTTCTGGGTTACATGCATGTGATACAATGTTCTTGGTATGGATAGTTTTTTAATGTTTAAACACAGTTGAGAATGGAAAGTAATGTAGCTGAGCAGCTTAGATGTAGAAAATAAATTCTGTAGAGGTCAAGGGAGTAACTAAGACACACTAGCTTGGTTCTTTTTTGGTTTTCCGAGACAGGGTTTCTCTGTGTAGCCCTGGCTGTCCTGGAACTCACTCTGTAGACCAGGCTGGCCTCAAACTCAGAAATCCGCCTGTCTCTGCCTCCCGAGTGACTAGCTTGGTTCTTTTTTATGTTTTTTTCCAGACAGGGTTTCTCTGTATAGCCTTGGCTATCCTGGAACTCACTCTGTAGACCAGGCTGGCCTTGAACTCAAATCTGCCTGCCTCTACCTCCCAAGTGCTGGGATTAAAGGCATGTGCCACCAAGCCCAGCGACTAGCTTGGTTCTTATAGCTACTATGTACATTGAAAAAAAAAAAATCAGTGTTTTAAGATTGTCCTGTCTGGGGCTGGAGAGATGGCTCAGCGGTTAAGAGCACTGACTGCTCTTCCAAAGGTCCTGAGTTCAGATCCCAGCAACCACATGGTGGCTCACAGCCATCCTCAATGAGATCTGAAGCCCTCTTCTGGAGTGTCTGAAGACAGCACAGTGTACTTTTATATGAAGAATGTTGAAGTGAGAATACTTGACTAGAAAGCTTGAGTGTTAACTACTGTCCAAACTTCTTAAGTAACTTCATTTTTTTTTCTTTCAGTAATCTATGCCAGCAATTATGACAATGTTAGCAGACCATGCAGCTCGTCAGCTGCTTGATTTCAGCCAAAAACTGGATATCAACCTTTTAGACAACGTGGTGAATTGCTTATACCATGGAGAAGGAGCCCAGGTAAAGTAGATGACCAAAACCTTATAAAATTATTAAAATGTAACAAAGTAGTTGAATATTTCTTTTTATAAAATATAGTTTATATAAATTTGAAATTATTTGCTAATGATAATTAATCTGGGGAAAGTATTAATGTTGAACGTGGTCAAGAGGGAAAATTAGGAATATGCTTGTCTGGCTCCTTTTGAGACAGTCTCAACTGTTGACCAGCTGGCAGCATATACCACCAACTAGGCTCTTTTATGCTAGAGTTGTGAGCCACCCAATTTTGGATGCTAGAAACCGAACACTGTAACTGCAGAAACATGTCTCCAGCCTTCACATGTCAATTCTTTGCAACTTATTAAAGTGTACTTGTTCTGGGTATAATGATGGATACTTGTAACCCAATACAAAAGAAGTTCTTTTATATATTTGGAGAGTGTGTGTGTTTTTGGAGTGAATAGTCTTTTATTTATTTTTAATGAATATGGGCATTTGCCTGTATGTCTTTGCATCATTTTGTACCCTGGGCTCATGGAAGCCAGAAGGTGGTGCCAGGTCCCTTGGACTAGAGTTACAGGCATTGAGCTATAATGGGGATCAAACCTAGAACTTCTGGAGGAGTAGCCACTACTTTACTTTTGAGACAGGGTTTCTCTGTAGCCTGGGCTGTCGGGGCTGTCCTGGAACTCACTCTGTAGACCAGGCTGACCTCCAACTCAGAAATCCACCTGCCTCTGCCTCCCAAGTGCTGGGATTAAAGGTGTGTGACCACCATTGCCTGACTTAATTTTTTAAAAATATTCATTTTTTTTTAATGTACATTGGTATATTTCCTACATGTATACTTGTGTGAGAAGGTATCAGATTGCCTGGAAATGCAGTTACAGACAGTTGTGAGGGATCATGTGGGTGCTGGCAATTAAACCTGGATTCTCTGGAAGAGCAGCGAGTACTCAAAACCACTGAGCCATCTTACTATCCCCCACTGCCGGACTTTTAATATCCATTTTTTTAAATGGACTTTAACATTTGCTTTTGTGTGTGTGTGTGTGTGTGTGTGTGTGTGTGTGTGTGTGTGTGGTACCACTGTGCTACCTAATTGCTTATGTGGAGTCAGGATTACTTGGTCCTGTCCCGTGGATTCTGGAGATGAGACTCAAATTAGTTATGGCTACTAAGCCATCTTACTGACCTCTACTCCAAATTTTTAAACATAGAAATTGCAGAGAGAGGTCTTTCAGGTGTTTTTATCTAAAAATCAATGAGCCAGGTGTGATACGCGCCTTTATTTTTGGCACTCTAAGAGGCAGAGGCAGGAAGAAGAGATGAGCTCAGTCTACACAGTGAGTTCCAGGTTAGGTAAGAACTTAAAATATATATATATATATATATATATGAGTTTTTGTTTTGTTTTTTTTTGAATTTTGTGTTCTTGAAAAGATGTTCTGTTAGAGTGGATAATTACCTTAAAAAATAAGCTATATTTTGATTTTAACATTCAATTATAAAA
Organism: Mus minutoides; assembly: GCA_902729485.2. NCBI lineage: Eukaryota > Metazoa > Chordata > Mammalia > Rodentia > Muridae > Mus > Mus minutoides. The sequence continues at coordinate 1,052,907 of LR749685.1, read as the reverse complement.
CAGGTTGTTTGCCTATGGTCCTAGCACTTGTGACAGGCAAGTTTCAGGTCAGCCTTAGCTCTAAAAGGAAACTGGAAAGAAAAGGTATGAGACAGAATTGTATGAAGATTATTACAACCATGTAATAAATGCAAAATTCTGAAACATTGTAGTAGTTTTGTATACAATTCTGTGTGGTTGGCTGGTTGTAAACAACCTGAATTTAGTCTGGGACCCACTTGGTGGAAGCAGAGAACTCACTTCAGAAACTTAGTTGTCTTCTGACTAAGATATACACAATCTCTCTCTCTCACACAAATGCATATTGAGAAATATATAAATATGCTCTGAAATTAGGGCAAAAATTCTTCAGTAGAACTTTGCCATAGTGGAGCATTCTTTCCTAGGGATATTAGGGATATAGGAGGATTAGGAATTAAGACTAACTTCTATGGTCCAGGTTCAAATCCAGTCTTGAGTACTTTTTATTTTTGACCCTACAGTCTTAAACATGACAGCATCTATCAGCGCAACTATTATTGCTAAAACATTAGATACCTTGAACAATTAACTGCTGGAATTTAATTTTGTTATGTGCCTTTAATCTTAGCACTCGGGAGGCAGAGGCAGGCGGATTTCTGAGTTTGAGGCCAGCCTGGTCTACAGAGTGAGTTCCAGGACAGCCAAGGCTACAGAGAAACCCTGTCTTGAAAAACCAAAAAAAAAAAAGTAATTTTGTTATGTGTGTTTGGGGGGGGGGCTTGGGGTAGGTTGAGACAGAGTCTCACTGTGCAACCCTGTCTGTCCTGGAACTCACTATGTAGACCAGGCTGGCCTTGAACTCAGATCTATGTACCCTGCCTCCCAAGACATTCAGCATCATCTCCCCCCCCCCCCCCCCCCCCCCCCCCCCCACCCATGACTCAGAAGTCCTCCTGCCTCTGCCTCCCAAGTGCTGGGATTAAAGCGTGCACCACCACTGCCTGGTACATTCAGCATTCTTTCTTGTTTGTTTGTTGGTTTTTGGTTTTTTGAGACAGGGTTTCTCTGTATAGCCCTGGCTGTCCTGGAACTCAATTTGTAGACCAGCCTGGCCTAGAACTCAGAAATCCACCTGTCTCTGCCTCCCAAGTGCTGGGATTAAAGGCGTGAGCCACCACGACCGGCCTGGTTCAGCATTCTTTTTTTTTTTTTTTTTAATATTTATTTATTATATGTAAGTACACTGTAGCTGTCTTCAGACACTCCAGAAGAGGGCGCCAGATCTCGTTACGGATGGTTGTGAGCCACCATGTGGATGCTGGGATTTGAACTTATCACCTTCGGAAGAGCAGTCGGGTGCTCTTACCCGCTGAGCCATCTCACCAGCCCCAGCATTCTTGTTTAACCTTTGGTGTAATCATACATTTTAGAAACTTTAAAAGGTGGGTATTATTTGTTAAAAGTGACTATGCACAGGTACTTTCATTCACTTAGAAAATGGTGAGATGCTGGTTTGACTACAGAGAGATTAAGGGAGGGCTGGAGAGATGGCTCTACAGTTAAGAGGACTTGTTGCTTTTGCAGAGGACCCAGATTTGGTGCCTGGTACCCACATGAAGGCTCATAACAACCTTGAACTCTAATTTTAGGGGATCTGAGGCCTCCTGATCACTGAGGGCACAAAGTGCGGGTATGGTGCCCATATATATGCAGGATATAGAACTCAAAAATTAAGGGTTAAAGCCGAGCGTGGTGGCGCAAGCCTTTAATCCCAGCACTCGGGAGGCAGAGGCAGGCGGATTTCTGAGTTCGAGGCCAGCCTGGTCTACAGAGTGAGTTCCAGGACAGCCAGGGCTACACGGAGAAACCCTGTCTTGAAAAACAAAAAACAAAAAACAAAAAAAAAAAAAAAAATTAAGGGTTAAATAAAAACAAATGAGCAGAGAAGAAAATTTTCCATGCTCCTTTTCCCCCCTTAAAGATTTATTTTATGTATATGAAGCTTTTGCCTGTATGCATATACATGCACCATATTCATGTCTGTTGGATCCCCTAAATCTAAGGTTATAAATGGTAGCTAGCCACCAATATTAGTTGTAGTAGCAACTAATCCTTTTTTTTTTTTTTTTTTTTTTTTTTTTTTTTTTTTTTTTTTTTTTTTTTTTTTTTTTGGTTTTTCGAGACAGGGTTTCTCTGTATAGCCCTGGCTGTCCTGGAACTCACTTTGTAGACCAGGCTGGCCTCGGACTCAGAAATCTGCCTGCCTCTGCCTCCCGAGTGCTGGGATTAAAGGCATGCGCCAGCCACCATGCCCGGCTGCAACTAATGCTTTTAACTGCTGACCCATCTTTCCAGACACACATATGCACGCACCCTTCTGTTTGGAGACAAGATTTTGCTGTAAATACTAAGCTGACCTGGACCTCTGTATAGCCCAGATTAGTGGCCTCATTCTCCGAAGTACTTAGTTTTTGTTTTTGTTTTTTAGTGTAGAAAAGGTAGAAGAAGCAGGGTAATTAGCATTCAAGGCCACCCTGAATTATATGAGAACTTGTCTCAACAGAACTGTTTATAAATACATTTTGTTTCTGAGAGCAGTTTGTTAGCTTTTCCAAAGTATGGGACCTTATTTCTGGTAAGGTGTAGAAATTATCTATCATGTGACTTAACTTTTGGCTGCTGTCTTTCAAGATGGATCTCATATACCTACCCTAGGATGACCTCAGGATGACCTTGAACTTTTGATCCTTCTGCCTCCCTGTTGATTAGTTATATAGCATACCATCAGGTTCATGCAGTGCCGGGGATTGAATCCAGAGCTTCTTGCATGCTAGATAGGCATTCTCCCAGCTGAGCAATGTCTCCCGCAATTTGTTGTGTTTTTAGAGGGCAAACTTGGTAGGTAGCTGCAAATTGCTTTGTTCCTCTTGAATGCATGATCCCTTTGCCTCCATCTATAATAGTGAGATTATATACAAGTGCTTCTCCTTATTCCCAGTTTATTACATGTGTTGATTTCCTTATGAATGCTCTAGTTACATATTAATTTTCTTATGGAGCCCTTAGTTGTTACTCTTAAAGCCCCATATACAAAATATTGCCTGCCTTATAAGACTTAGTGTTGAAGTCTGTAAAGGTTCTATTGCAGTGTACTTTGGCAGTGAGGTAGACACTCTAGCTAATAAGGGTGGTACATTTAAGCCATTTGGGATGGTTTATAAACCTATAATCTCAGCTCTGAATGCCGAAGCAGAATGATCACAGATTTGGTGATGCCTGTGTAAGTTAGCAAGGGTTTATCTCAAAAGTTTAGGAAAGTCTAGAAATATTAACTCCGTGATTATCTAGTATGCAGGAGACCGTTAATTCAAATCCCAGTGCTGGAGAAATGGAAAAAGAAGGGCACATTTTGGTGTGTATTTTCAGGAAAAAGATTAGGTCTGGTTTGATTCCATTGTTAATCTCGTAATATGTAGTGAAATTAATATAATATGGTTATAATATAAAGTGAAATTTATGATCTTTGGGATGTGGGTCCTAGCTGGCAAAGTAGGTCACTAGGGACAGGAGTAGAAAATTATACCTCTCTCTTTATTTCTCTCTGTTCTGACAGTCTCACTATGCAGGTCTGGCTGGCCTGAAATTTGTTATGCAGACCATAAACTCATAGATGAACACATTTTTGCTTCTGAGTGCTGCCATTAAAGGTGCATGCCTCTGCCCAGCTATGTTAAATACATTTTTTTCAAGATAAACTGTCATGACTTAGTTTTTTAAAGTATGAAATACTAGAATTTTCACTTGTAATTTATAGTATAGTACGACTCTTAAAACACTAAGCCTGGTGTGGTGGCCCTTTAATCTCAGCACTTGGGAGACAGGCAGGCAGATAGATCTCTGTCCAGCTTGGTCTACAAAGCAAATTTCAGGACAGTCAGGGCTGCATAGAAAGACCCTGTATTGAAAAAGAAAAGGGGGGAGGAAATGACGGCCCAGCAATCAAGAACATAGGCTCTTGTAGAGAGAAGATCTTTAGTTCCAAGCATCCACTTCAGACAGCACTGACACCTGTGACTCTGACACCTGGGAAATCCATGTCTGCACTCGCTACCACCCCCAACATTGTCTTTTTCTATTTTTTAGTGAGTTAGCCAAAAGAAAAAATGAGTGAATTTGTTTTTTAATACTTTGTATTATATTAAATATATTTACCCCTTTGCTAAGCAACAGAAATGCTTTTACCTTTATGTAATAGCATTGAGCAATATACATTTTTTTGTTGTTGTTCCTATTTAGTTGTTTAAGCCCCTTTGAGAGACTGTAAGGTGAGAAGAGTGGGATATAGATTAAAGACCAGGGTAGATACTGGACCAATATGCTATTTGGATACTGGATACCATGCTATTTGGAGATTGAAAGTTTTTGAAGTATGGTGCTCTGCACTTGAAATGCTCTCATCCATCTGACCATCTGTGACTCAGGCCTGCAGGCGAGTAAGTCAAAGAATGAGAGTAGCAGTTGGACCAAGTAAGACTTACTAGGAAAAGATTCATTATTTTATACCGTTTTATTACAAGTTCACACAGCAGTTATTTCTCAGGGGGGACATTAAGAAGACACTTCTTCACAGCTTTGGATGTGGTGGTGGTCATTTGTAACCCTAGAAGACACAGAAGCCAGAGGCTTGTAGTTTCCAAGCAACTGAGTTCTTTCAAATTCCACAGTGGCTTTTACAAGCATGATATATGTTGAGTGTATTTCTAATAGGGTGGTGCATATGCAGATGCTCTTAGGCCAGAAGAGGATGTTAATAGATTCCCCTTGGAGTTGCAGTTACAGGCAGTTGTGAATATTGGTAACTGTTAACTCTTGGAAGAGTTCATTTCTTACATGTTTCAAGAAAGTAAAGTATCACTGTGCTGTTAGGGTATGCGCTATTCTCTGTACTTTATGTGAAAGAATGCTAAAGAACACACTAACTTAAATTGTTTTGGTGTAACATTCTAGCAAAGAATGGCTCAAGAAGTACTGACACATTTAAAGGAGCATCCTGATGCTTGGACACGGGTCGACACAATATTGGAGTTTTCGCAGAACATGAACACGAAAGTAAGCAAGTGGTGGTTTAAAAAACATTATTCTTTTCTTCCAGTCGTAAACTTTGAGGAAGGTATCTCATTTTTAGTATTAGCAGTTGTTACCAAATCATTTTATAGTGCTAACTTATTTCAGAATTTCTCTAAAGCTTAGAATTCTTGCAAATAGTCCTAAGAATTATGAAGTTTTTATAATTGGGACTAGAGTGCAAGGTGGTTTTTTTTCCTTTTGGGGGTGGCTGGGTATTTTTCCATTTTAGAACATGTATAGAGTAAGTTGTAAAAGTTATTCAGAGATGAGATATAACATTATTTTGGGCAATTAATACAATATAGGTTAGGCACCACCAACACCCAGTAGTATGGACAGCTTAAAATCCTACTCCATGGTACCAGTATTTTCAATGAGACAGCACTCAGTTCTTATTTGCACTTGAAAATGTTATAACTCAGGGCTTTTTATTTATTTTTATTTTTTATTTTTTTGGCTTGAGTTTGAACAGAAGGGTTGATCAAAATATGTTTTGACTGTTTAATGCTTGGTGATTCACGCTTCTCTTTAAACGCCTTAAAGTAATAAGATGCCATGGCACTCTGTTTAATACACAAAGGGTTTCTACTTGATATACATTGTGTTAAAACAGAAAAATCGCCATGTGCACATCTGTTTATGAGACCAGAGTGTGTTAGTTAACAATTTTAAAATATTAATTAGTTTTGACATCTTGTAAATTTTAAGGCAAAAATACAGCCCAGAACTTCCTCAAAGTGCTAACATTAAGTAACATAACAGTGTTTGCCTGTTTGCTTGCCTGGTAAATTTTGCTTTTTATACTGACAGACATTACTAATGTTTAAGTTGATTTATCAACAGTATTTTTAAAAACTCAAATTTGTCTTGTGAAAAATGAGATGATTAGAGGAACAGAAAGAAAGCAACAGGTAAAGAATTCTTCAATTTACATAAATTACAAATGATTTGGTGCTAAATTTATGCACTATGACATTTGGCTTTTATGCAATCATTTTTTTTCTTTAAAGATGTTAACACTACCTGATATTAATCATAATGTTCCATTATGTTGATTGCTTGTAATAGGAAGAAAAGGGGTGTCTTCCTGTGCAACTGACACAGCTAGGCTTTGACGGCAGGCCTCCACAAGGTCTACCCTTTTGATTCCCTTTAACTGAATTCTGTTCATCAATTGTTTTTGTTTCATGGGTGGTGGGTGGGGAGGGGAACTCAATGCATAAGTACGTATTTCTAAGGGCTCAGATTTCTGCCATAGGGATCATTTCATGCATTTGGTTTTTCATGTAGTCTTTGCTGTTATCTGTCCCTCATCTTCATAGCTCAGCAGTGGATTACTCAAGTTTTGAGATTTAAAGAGTTTGGTGGTGTGTGTGTGTGTGTGTGTGTGTGTGTGAGAGAGAGAGAGAGAGAGAGAGAGAGAGAGAGAGAGAGATTTAGCTATGTTCTATCATTTATGAAAAAGAAAATTATTTTCCCAAAGGAACAAGGATTCTCTTTCCAAATTTCTTATCCAGAGTCGATAGGATGTTAGGACTTATATTGTGGTGATGGGAACACCTTTAACCATGTGTAGAATCCTTTTATTGGGCTCCAATCCTCAAATTAAAATCATGTGTTCAGTAAGTGGATTCTACTTTTGAAAGGGTTGTAGGTAGTAAAGTAATATTATATAACAATACATTAGTTGTTATTAATAAGTGGATGAATAAATATAGTGATTATTGAGAGGCAATAATAAGGTTAAGTAAAATAAATACTTTAAGAGGCCTTTTGTTGTTGTTGGTTTTTTTTTTTTTTATTTTTTTTAAGTCTGTTGTATTTATTGTGTTTGTTTCTTGGTGCTCCATGGGTCTTTTTAGTTGGTTATTAGCAAGAGGATATATTCTGTAACAGTTAGGTTTCTGCTTTTTTTTTTCCTTTTGAATCTTTAGGTAGGGTGATTTGTACTTGAAAAAATTTATAGAATAGTAAGTTTTATGCTTCGAGGAACTTTTGTCTTTTATATGCTTCTGAGCACCAGTTCTGCAGAGCTCCTGACCAGGATAGTGAGCTTCACTACTGCTGATTATGAACTACTGCAGTGACGTATTATTTCTTAATTTCAGATTTTGTTTTGGCCTCATTCTTATTTTAGATGACTTTAAGGAATGTTCCGCAAATATAGAATTTGAGTAGAGATTGCAAAAGAAAATTATCTTTGTAAAGTATGGAATATTAAAATGAAAGAAAACAGCAAAAACATTTAAGCACAATGTAGTTTGGGACAGTCTATATTGTGCTGTGGTTAATATGAGCATTTATATGATCCCTTTGGTTGAAATACTAATGCTCCTATTTTATTGTGTAAATGACTAACAACTTTAAAGATGAACTCTTATTCTCAGCCAACACTTGCAATCTGAGGCTATGTCTATGTGAAAGAGTTTACCTTTCAGGTATTATAGCTGGTTTTTGGAATGCCAAAACTACATTTTGGTTCCTTTTCTTTCTCCTGCCTATCCACACTAATTGGTCATAGTAATAACTTTAGGTAGTAAATCCCAGAGCATTATAAATTCTTACATGTTGCTGACTGTTTAGAGTGCATAAGCAGTTGGAGGGATAAAATGGATTGAAAGTGATATCTGTTATTTAACTTTTCACAAATGTAATTACAGCTTCCATGTTTGTAAGGAATACCTGAAAGGTAGATACAGATTGCAACATGCATTTGTATTTTGACTGTGCACAAAAGTTTATCTTTAAATTAGTAGAAATAGAAACTGCATAAGGGTGGGGCTACAATTGAAAATAAACCCATGGGTTTGTCTTGCTGCTCCTTTAAGTAACACACCAGTGATGCTTAAACCCTCTATATAGAATGTATCTGTGACAGACAGTACTTGATATTTGGCTGAAAGCTTGTAACTCCTAGAGGGTGGTAGGAAGCTTGATAGCATCCAAGCTTCTAATTTGTTAGGAGCCTGGTTGTGTTAATGTGTGAGCCCATGAGCAGTCACTTACACTATGAATTCCTATTTGGCTGTTATTTTTCCCTCTACAGACAAATAAGCCCATTTGGCTGCTAAAGGGCTTTTTATTTGGTTCTTCCTCCTGGTGTGAGCATGTATAAACAGCAGGACGTTACATAGAGTAGTAAACAGTAAATGAGGAAAATGCATGAACTCTCAGCTTAGGGGTGAATAGATCCTTGTTTAATATATGTAATTAAATTTGATAGCATAATGTTTTTTAAATGTTAGCTATAAATGTGTGAGTGTCTGCATTTGTGAATCCTGAAAGGTCCTAGTCCTATGCCAAGAAATTCACATAGTTTTGTTCTCCAATTTTCAGTACTATGGACTACAGATTTTGGAAAATGTGATCAAAACAAGGTGGAAGATCCTTCCAAGGAACCAGTGTGAAGGTAGGAAACACCTTCAGGGCAAACAATGCAGACTTCAGCTCCTGATGCTTTTATTACAGTTGAGTTGATTAATGTAGTATGGCAGGATATATTTGTATTGTCCTGCAAGCTATCCTTTAGAGGATAGAGGCAACCTCTACATAAGTTAAATCTTGTACAAAAGAAAACAACACCCGGTTACCTCTGAATTGAGGCAGGATGATTGAGAATGCAAGTCATGGGCTACTCAAGATCCAACTCAATTTTAAAAAAGAGGGTCAATATAATGGCTTAGCTGGTAAGACACCTGTTTTCTCAGACCGCTACATTGTTACCATTCAGGACACAGCACAAACACCACATACACACCCTGCTCCTTAAAGACATGCACACAATAAATAAAGAGCAAAGCTGTTAAAGTAGCTTAGTGAATAGAGGTATACTTTTTTTTCCTTTTTTTTTTTTTCGGTTTTTTGAACAGGGTTTCTCTGTGTAGCCCTAGCTGTCCTGGAACTCACTTTGTAGACCAGGCTGGCCTCGAACTCAGAAATCCGCCTGCCTCTGCCTCCTGAGTGCTGGGATTAAAGGCGTGTGCCACCACGCCCGGCTTAAGAGGTATACTTTTATCAAGGATGACCATTGCAACTTCAATCCCCAGGACCTATATACAGGACCAACTCCTGTAAGCAGACCAGCACATGAAGCTGTGCTGTTGGCGGATCTATCCTCACACCTGTGTACACACAGAAGAAATAAGTTAATAGTTTTAACAGGAAGCACCTGACTGAGACTTGTGAGTGATGTGTCTGCCTTCACATTTTCTGTGCACCATGTGTATGCAGATGCTTTTGGAGGACAGAGGTTGGGGGATCCCCTAGAGTTAGAGTTATAGCCCCAGACAGCTTCGAACTGATTGTGGGTGCTAGAAACCAAACCTGGATTCTCTGAGGGGGCACTCAGTGTTTTTTGTTTTTTGTTTTCCTTTTGAGGGTGGGTAGGCAGAGTCAGTTTGTCCATCCTTCTCCATCTTTGAGGGACAGAAGGAGGTGACAGATCTTTTGGTGCTGGAGTTACAGGTAAGGACATAGCTGGGGTGGTAGCACAGACTTTTTAATCCCAGCATTTCAGAGACAGAGGCAGGCAGATCTCTGAGTTAGAAACTAGCCTGTTCTACAGAGTGAGTTTCAGTACATCCAGGGCCATAAGGAGAAACTGTGTCTCTTTTTTAAAAAACAAAAAAAAAAAAAACAAAAAAAAAACTAAACAAGGTGGTTGGAGAGATTGCTCAGAGGTTAAAGAGCTTTGAATTCCCAGCAAATACCTGGTGGCTCATAACCATCTACAAAGCGATCTGGTGCCCTCTTCTGGTTTGCAGGCATAACATTATACATAATCTTTTTTTTTTTTTTTTTTTTTTTTTTTTTTTAAACAAAGGGAACAAATAAGTAATGAAACTTTCAAAGTTTTTGATGGGAGATGGGCACAGGCTCTCTGGGAGAACCGGAGGTGCCCTCGAGTTGTCTTTCCAGCCCTGTTCCTGTTGAATGCAAGTTTTGTTTATTTTTTTATTGGGATGGTATCCTCTTATAGTCAGGTTGTTTTATAGGTGATGGTGACTTCAGCACCTCCACCTGAAGACTAGGAGGACAGATCTGAGCCTCCACAGCTTTGAGAGTGCTGATCAAACCCAAGACTTCAAACATAGTAGACAAGCATTCTACCAACTTAGCTTGGTCTACATAAAACATACATATATAACAGCTCGTTATACATTTGGCCAGCTTGGTCAACAAAAGAAAAAGGTGGGGATTAAATCTGGGCTGAACCTTGGTATGGGATAACCTTTAAAACTTACAGGATACCAGATATTCTACTGGTTTTTATTCGTTTCAAGATGTAGCGGGATAAAGTTGGGTAGTATTAATGTTTTTAAAAGTTCTGCTTAGCCATAGCCTTTAAGTTTGATTGAGAATGAAATGTTTCCTGTTAATAGGAATTATTTATTGTGTACATTCTCCATGGATGTACAGTGCTAGCCATATACCTTTTAACCTGGCATTCATAATAAAGTTAGTAACTTCAAAGAAGCTCACCTATTTGCTTGTAATTATGCATACTTGGAATCCTAGACAGTGTGGAGGCCAAGGAAGAAAATTACCATCTTTGTTACATAGCAAGTACCAGGTCTCATGGGCCTAACACTCTGGAAGCTCAGATCTGTATTGGAGACCTGAGCAGCTTCTCTCTTCAGACTTTTTTTTTTTTCCTTTTGGTTTTTTTGAGACAGGGTTTCTCTGTATAGCCCTGGCTGCCCTGGAACTCACTTTGTAGACCAGGCTGGCCTCGAACTCAAAATCCGCCTGCCTTTGCCTTCCGAGTGCTGGGATTAAAGGCTTGCGCCACCACTGCCGGGCTCGCCTTAATTTTTTTTTTAATTGAGGATGAAGTTGCTCATTTTTTGTTTGTTTGTTTTTGTTTTGTTTTTTTCCAGGCAGAATTTCTCTGTATAGCCCTGGCTGTCCTCACTATGTAGACCAGGCTTGCCTTGAACTCAGAAATCGGCATGCCTCTGCCTCCTAAGTGCTGGGATTGAAGGCGTGTGCCACCACTGCCCAGCTGAAGTTGCTCATTTTCATTGATTATCACCACCACCTACCAGGGGCTGCAAGCATGTGCCTCTACCCCTAACTCGGGGTAGAACTCAGGACCTCATGCATACTGAGTATTCTATCAACCAAGGTGCACCCATAAAACCATTAAAGGGAAATATTTCTATTTTTCAGAACCAAAATATCCAGCTTTTGTTTTTTTTTTTTAACAGAGCTCAACATGTAGCCCTAGCTGACTTCATGAACTATGTTCTAAATGAACTTCATGCACCACCATATGCAGCCTATATTAGGCTGTTTGGTTTTGCTTTGCTTTTGTTGATGTTTTCCTAAAGACTGGGTTTCACTGTGTAGTTCTGGCTGTACTGGACTGTAGACCAGACTGGCCTCAAACTCACAGATCTGCCTGCCTTTCCTTTTCCAGTGCTAGAATAAAAGGTATGTGCCACCTTCTAATCTTCCCTGCAATGATAATTTTTTAAAAGTTTTTTAAAAGGATTTTGAGTGGTGGTGCTGGTTTTTTCCACATCAATATTAGCATTGTTTTTACAAGGGTTTTAGATATTTATAGTGCCAAGATTTGAATGGACATGCTAGTCAAGTACATTTTCAGATCACCTACAGACAGGCCCTGCCTTTAGATTTTATTTCTTTTTTAAAATTATATCCCTTTGGAGTGTATGTGTGTTATCTAGATGTTGTACACATGGAGAGGTCAGAGGACAGTTGGGCAGTAGTTGGTTCTCTCCTTGGGGATTGAACTCTGTCCCTCAGGCTTAGTGGCAAGAGCCTTTAACTGCTGAGTAACTCTCCAGCCCTACTTAGTTTTTGAGAGGTTCTGTCTATCTGGGTGGCTGAGATTATCTGTTTAGTGTAGTTTGATGGTCCCTTATAAACCCTTTTGTCCCTGGTTTTTTCATGTTAAAACCTCCTAAGTAGATCCTGGCTCATTAGATTCAGGCGCTTGCTGCCAAGCCTGATGCCTCAGAGTCAGCTCTTGAAACCCACACGAGAGAAGCAGCTCTCAAAATCCATCTGACCTCAGAACAGGTCAATCTCTGGAGTATGAGGCCATTTCCAGGTCATAGTTGGCTATTTAGTAAGATCATGTTTTACAAAACCTGTGCCTAACCTGAGCACCCAACTCCCCCAACTTTTTTTTAAGATTTATTTATTTATTATATGTAAGTACACTGTAGCTGTTCCCAGAAACTCCAGAAGGAGTCAGATCTCCTTGTGGATGATTGTGAGCCACCATGTGGTTTCTGGGATTTGAACTCAGGACCTTCAGAAGAGCAATCTTACCTGCTGAGCCATCTCACCAGCCCAAGCACCCAACTCTGGGATATGTGCACCACATAGATATTTGATGTGTGCATACAAGTGAAGGCCAAGGCAACAACAACTATCCCCAAAACTACACCTGTGTTGTATTTCCAATGCTTTCTATTATTTATTTACTTACTTTTTACCCCCCAACCCCAATCAGGACCAGGCCCACTCACCAGGAGCCCAGTGCTGCCAGCACACTCAATCACTGCCACTGCGGCAGCCGCTCCGGTTAACCCTATTATATATTTTGTCTGTTTTTTTTTTTTTTTTTTTCTTTAAGATTTATTTATTTTATGCATATGAGTATACAATTGCTCTCTTCAGACACACCAGAGGATCGGATCCCATTATAGATGGTTGTGAGCAACCATGTGGTTGGTGGGAATTTTACTCAGGACCTCTGGAAGAAAAGTTAGTGCACTTAACCACTGAGCCATCTCCAGTCCTGGTTTTGTTTTTTTCAAGAGTGTTTCACTGCATAGTTATGGCTGGCCTCCAACTCACAGACATAAGTTTGCCTCTGCCTCCTGAGCTCTCATTCCAGCTGCCAGCCAGGACTATACACTGATATCCAGCTTTAAATTTAAAAAGTAAAAATAAAAATTCAAGTCAATAATAACACCGGGCTAATGATCAGTCTAAATTAAGACCCCTGTTTCAAAGATGAGAGGAAGACAGTGAAAAAAAGTAAGCCTGAGTATTGGGAAACAGATATGGGAAAGATCAACTCAAATTCAAGACCTGTGTAGTATACACAGAGTTTCAGGCTAGTTTCTTAAAAATAGCTTTGGAGAGTAAGGAGTTCAGGATCATCCTTAGTTACATGGGAGTTTTATTTAGGCCAGTCCAGCTACAGGAAATAAGAAATACTGTTTCTCTATTAACAACAACAAAAAAAAGAAAACAAACTATCAGTAAACGCTAAAGCAGTAAGTGATTCTTAAAAGAAAATGTACCTACCTACAGTCTTGAACTGGTACAGATTTGTTTTTTTGAGTCAGGGTTTCTCTTTGTAGACCAGGCTGGCCTCGAACTCAGAAATCTGCCTGCCTCTGCCTCCTGAGTGCTGGGATTAAAGGCGTGTGCCACCACGCCCGCAGATTTTCTTTGTAAAAAAATAGAGGACAGTTGCAAAGAAAAAATTCTGGATTGGAGGTGTCTTAGCAATTACGAGCCCTTGCTGCTCTTCAGGCCTACAGGAGTCCTGGGTTCAGTTTGAAGCACCTAAGTTATATAGCTTTTGACACCATTACTTGTTCTTTTGCTCTGTGGGCTTTCACACACAGGTGACACAATCACAGAAAAGTAAATGGCAAAGTTTAAAAGGTATGTAGCTGCCCAGTTGTGGGCACATCTTTAACCTCAGCATTCCAGAGGCAGAGACAGGCAGATGTCAGTTCCAGGACAGCCTCTTTTTTTAAGAAAGAAAAAAAGATAAAATTAAGAAGATTAAAAATAGGTAATTTAGGCATGATTTCATGGTCCCAGAACTTTGGAGTCAGGACAAAGAGTTCAAGTGTGCCTGGTGGCTTCAGTATTTAGCCAGGCTGGCCATAGCTTCAGGCAATTGTCCTGCTTTAGCCTTCTGAGCTATTAAACCAGGGCAGATATATCTATTTAAGCAAAGAGTGCATGGTACTTGGTATACTTTTACTATAAAATGATGCGACAGAGGAAGATGCATGGCTAGTTCATTGCTACCTAGGTCCTCATTGCTCAAAGCTTAAAGTCAAAAGCTTGGAGAACATCCCTTAACATCTTTTGAAGTGTTTACTCAAACCTAGGGAGTTTTGTGTGTTAGGCAAGTGCTTTACTATTGAATATTGAACTATATCCAAAGTCCTAATTGGCATTCTTTGCTGTTGCCAGCACTGTTGAAGGAATTGGAGTTTGAAACTGGCTCTGATCTCTTTGTTAGGATAGAGTAAAAGTATGTCTTGGTTTTTTTTTTTCGGGGGGGGGTGTTGGTTTTTCAAGACAGAGTTTCTCTGTATAGCTCTGGCTGTCCTGGAACTCACTCTGTAGACCAGGCTGGCCTCAAACTCAGAAATCCTGCCTCTGCCTCCCAAGTGCTGGGATTACAGGTGTGCGCCACCACGAACGGCAAAATGTTTCTTTTAATTTAAATTAAGAGTCACATTTTAATTCTGGGGTGTTCTAACTCTCCTTAGAGCTGGAATTAGATTCATAAAATTCCTTGCCTAATTTAGTTTTTTGTTAATTTTTTTATGCATTATATATTTTTATAGGAATAAAAAAATACGTTGTTGGTCTCATTATCAAGACATCCTCTGACCCAACTTGTGTAGAGGTAAGGAAAATGTTAATTTTTAGGTTTTATTTGAATTCATTTCAGTGTTTGTTGTGTGTACACGTGCAGGTAAGTGCATGTATCATGGGTGTGGATGTCAGAAGACTACTTGAGTCATTTATCCTCTCCTCCCTATGTTTGTGGGTCTGAAGATTGAATTCATATGTTTACCCTGAAAACCATCTCAGATGCCCCAGAAATTTAGTGGTTTTATAAAATTCAATTTATTTATTTTAATAATATTCTGTGTGCATGTTTTGTAAATTCTTGAGTGCTATTTGAGGATACAGGGCAATTTTTGGGAGTTGGTTCCACCATTATGTAGATACTTGAACTCAGGTTGTCAGACTTGTTGGCAGTTGACTTTACATGCTGAACAAAGGAAAATTATTTAAATGTTAGTCTGTTTTTAATAGTCCCAGGAGCATGCATATTTCTAATAGACATTAATTGTTTTCTATGCTTATGTTTGTATTGAATTCTTTAGGCACTTATTTAATCTGACCCCTTTTCACCCTCCCTAGAAAGAAAAGGTGTATATTGGGAAGTTGAATATGATTCTTGTTCAGGTAAGCTTTATATTTTCTTCCTCAGAAAAAATTAAATGATTAATATTTGGATATTTTCTTATCCTGTAGGTGAATATATTTTTAAAATTACTCTTATTTTTAATTATGTGTAGATGTGTTTGTCTGCCAGTGGGTATATGCATGCAAGTGAAGGTTGCCACAAAGGTGGGAAGGCATATGAAACCTGGGCCAGAATCAAAGATGGTTATTACTGACATGGGCCTTGGGAATTAAAGTCAGGTTTTTGGTTTACATTTGATAAATCTGAGGTGATAAGGATCAACAATTATTTTAAGACTCAATTATATGGATATAATTATGAATTGGATTACAATATGGAGCATGGAATTTTCAGTAGGACTGGATTCTTAAACTTTGCCTGCAACTGTGCATTTATTTCTTCATTTACATGTGGCTTTTGTTTTCCTTCCTTCCTTCCTTCCTTCCTTCCTTCCTTCCTTCCTTCCTTCCTTCCTTCCTTCCTTTTTGTGGGTTTTTTCGAGGCAGGGTTTCTCTGTATAGCTCTGGCTGTCCTGGAACTCACTTTGTAGACCAGGCTGGCCTCCAACTCAGAAATCTGCCTGCCTCTGCCTTCCTCTTCCTCCTGAGTGCTGGGATTAAAGGCGTGTGCCACCTCGCATGGCTTACATGTGGCTTTTCTAATTCCAGTTTATATATCTTTGCATGGAATGTGGCCTCCTAGTTAATCTTGAAATGTTCTTTCCTAACCATCCATGTATTTAAGTTTAGAATATTTATTTTTACCCCCAACAGAAGAACATCCTTTTGTAGAATGTTTGGAATATATTTGGCTATGACACTGTCCAAATTAATAGATGACTCCGTCCATTCTTGAGCTTTCCACTTCAAAGCTTATAAAGTGTTCAAACAGGGCCTGGTGGCATTGAGTCATGTAAGAGCCTGAATTCAGCATCTGCACTGCACTAAATAGTGTTAAAACTAGATTATATCCAACAACAAAAAAATGTCTGTTTTGGGATAGTAGGGATTGATCCAAGGGGCTCATATACTTCATGAACATTTAGCTTGGCCCCCAAACTCTTCACTCTTCATCATTTAATATAGGTCTCAAAGTTTGGAGCATGCATATCTATCAAGCTTATATTAATATTCATATACATTAGAATATATATATAAATGTGTCAGGGTAACTGAATGTCGTCTTTAAGCATTGAAAGTGCTTTTTTATATTATGCTTGGTATATTAATAGGGGGGAAGTGAGTAACACTCTGGCTTTGATGTTTTGTCTTTGTCAAATGACATGAAATGAAAATTTCATTTTTAATTTTAGATACTTAAGCAAGAGTGGCCTAAGCATTGGCCAACTTTTATCAGTGACATTGTTGGAGCAAGTAGGACCAGTGAAAGTCTATGTCAAAATAATATGGTGATTCTTAAACTCTTGAGTGAAGAAGTGTTTGATTTCTCTAGTGGACAGATAACCCAAGTTAAAGCAAAGCATTTAAAAGACAGGCAAGTATTTATGTTTTAAATTATTACATGCTATATGGAGCTCTAAGTGTAAACGTTTTTAATGAAATCTGATCAGCAGTCTTTCCATTCCTGGGGAAGGGGTAGGGCTCCCCTGAAGTCAGTGTTTGTGTTGTCCCTCCTTCTAAATCATGTTTCGTTTTGTTTTTTTGATAGCATGTGCAATGAGTTTTCACAAATATTTCAGCTTTGTCAGTTTGTGATGGTAAGTGGTTTTAATTTTCTTCTTTTTTAAAATAAGAGAGGAAAGTATATTTATGTTATGATGTTTGTGTTTCTAGGAAAATTCCCAAAATGCTCCCCTTGTTCATGCTACGTTAGAAACACTGCTGAGATTTCTGAACTGGATTCCACTGGGATACATCTTTGAGACTAAGTTAATCAGCACATTAATTTACAAGGTAAAGCCAGTTTATCTCTGGATAGTCGCAAATAGTTTTTGCTCACTGCTACTCCACTCACTGTCTCTGAAATGAAGGGGCTGCTTTCAAGGTCTTTGGTAGTAATTGTTTAATATGAATCTATTCAGTGTGTGAAGGGTTTCTTTTCTTTAGCTCAGGATTAGTGGTAGATGTTAATTCTACTACACTAGTCAGAAGCAGAAGGTCTGTAATAGTACATTTGTTTACTATTGTGTGTGTGCCTGGGTGTGGTTGTTTGGAGAGGTCATAGAATAACTTAGTGGAGATTTGGTTGCTGCGGCCTGGGTGATGTGGGGAAAGAACATTGGGTGCTTCTTTTTACCTGCTGAGCCGTCTCAGGCTCCAGGTCTAAGAATTGGGAGTTTGAGGGTGGCCTGAAATACAGGGGAGTAGTGGTTCATGTCTGTTATCTCACTTGTTCAAAGTTAAGTGAGACCTATGTGATCCAAATCCAAGTTGAAAGCTTTAATCCCAGCATTTAATCTGTGTGATTCTGGTTTATTTAGATTAGGACTTTAAGGACTATATATATAATAGGTGCTGGAGAGATGGCTCAGCAGGTAAGGGCGCTGACTGCTGAGATCCTGAATTCAGTTCCTAGCAACCATATGGTGGCTCACAATCATCTGTAATGGGACCTGATGCCCTTTATTTAGCTAATGGTCTTTAGCTAATGTCCGTTTTCAATGTTTTCTTCATTACTACTTTTGAACTTTTATACTTAGGTTACTTAGGTTATTTTATTTTGTAGTGAACCCTATAAATTTTTTTGGTTATTTACATCTTTTTTTTTTTTTTTTTTTTTTTTTTTTTTTTTTTTTTTTTTTTTTTTTTTTTTTTTTTTTTTTTTTTTTTTTTTTTTTTTTTTTCTTGGTTTGGTTTTTTGAGACAGGGTTTCTCTGTGTTCCCCTGGCTGTCCTGGAACTCACTCTGTAGACCAGGCTGGCCTCGAACTCAGAAATCCGCCTGCCTCTGCCTCCTGAGTGCTGGGATTAAAGGCGTGTGCCACCACGCCCGGCTGGTTATTTACATTTTTAAAAACAGGGTCTCGGGCTGGTGAGATGGCTCAGCAGGTAAAAGCACCCGACTGCTCTTCCGAAGGTGATAAGTTCAAATCCCAGCAACCACATGGTGGCTCACAACCATCCGTAACAAGATCTGGCTCCCTCTTCTGGAGTGTCTGAAGACAGCTACAGTGTACTTACATATAATAAATAAAATAAATCTTAAAAAAAAAAAAAAAAAGACAGGGTCTCAAGTCAATACATAATCTTGGTAAAGTTACCAGACTGGTGCCTCCCACCCTGCCCCACTCAGTGGAGCTTACTGTTTTCTTAACATAGACAGAGCATTAGGATGGTTCTCCAGCATACCTGTAGTGAACATCTGTGATGCAGAGCAAAAAAGACAGAGTTTAGGGTCATCCTTAGCTATAGAGCAATTTTGAGCTCCATCTGGATCTTTGATATAAAAGAAAAAGCATTTGTTCTTCTTTAGACATTTTATTTGTTTTGAGTATAATCTGGGTCCTCTGCAAAAGCACTAAATAACCACACCCGCCTTTGCCATTTTCAAATAAATGTTTCTCAGTTTTAACTTTGATTTTTTTTTTTTTTTTTAAATAAAAATTTTCTTTTAACAGTTTCTGAATGTTCCAATGTTCCGAAATGTGTCTCTAAAGTGCCTCACTGAGATTGCTGGTGTGAGTGTAAGCCAATATGAGGAACAATTTGAAACTCTGTTTACACTTACAATGATGCAGCTAAAACAGGTATATGCCACGTTTGAATCATTTTAATGCATTAGAAATCGTTAGTTTCATAACCAGAAACACTGCCAAATAAACAGTTAAAAAAGGTTAGGTTTAAGTTAAAGTATAAAATAGCTACTATAGATCAGCCATGGTGTGATTGTGTGTATGTTACCTGTAATGTTAGATAGAAATTTTTATGTTTTTCTCTTTGAAATATTAAGGCTTTAGGGATACAATGATAATAATTCTAGAAGTTTGAGGTTGAATATTCTGAAGACTGATCACAGTGGAAAACTGACCAGTGTTCCCTCAGACTGACAAAAGATCTGTTGTTGAGGGTGTAAAAGAATTGTTTTAAGCCCCAATTTGATTCATCTGAATGCACTGCTAGTGTTGTCTTCTTGAGGAAAAGTCTGATAGAAAAATTAAACTATAACATCAGTCTGGATTGACCAGAAACAAATCCAAGAGAGTCCTTTGTATGTTAGTATTAGTAAATGGTTGTTGTCATTTTATAGTGCTTTTTTTTTTTTGATGGTTTCATAATATGTAGCTTGATGGTTTTCAACTTGCAGATGCTTCCTTTAAACACTAATATCAGACTTGCATACTCGAATGGGAAAGATGATGAACAGAACTTTATTCAAAATCTCAGCCTGTTTCTCTGTACCTTTCTAAAAGAGCATGGTCAACTTCTAGAAAAACGACTGAATCTCAGGGAAGCACTCATGGAGGTAAGTGTGGTTCTTGTCATTTATTTCTATAAAAAGATGCTCTTGAATATGAGCCTGTTACGTGTATGTGGATTTTGGAGATAGGGTCTTGTATGTACTCCTGCTTGGCTGTCCTTGAACTCACTGTGTAGAATGTGGTAACCTCAAACTCAGAGATCTTCCTGCCTCTGCCTGCCAAATGCTGTGATTGTATGCAGGCACTGAGCTCTATTTTGGTTTTTTTCTTTCTTTTCTTTTTTTTTTTTTTTTTTTTTTTTTTTTTTTTTTTTTTTTTTTTTTTTTTTTTTTGGAGACAGGTTCTCATAGTCTCTCCTAGGATGTTTGGAACTCAGTAGGGTTCAATAGTGTTGAACTAGTGGGAACTCATTTCTTAGCTTCTGAGGTATAAGCTTGTCTTGATTTAAAACTAGATTTCTAAAGACTGGCCCAATATGATATTTTAATTTTTTATTTATTGTTGGATGTGTTCCTGTGAATTCTAGAAAAGCCAGGGCACACAGAGAAACCCTGTCTCAAGAAAACCCCCAAATTATAAAAACTGTAATGCTGGTTTAGTATATTCCAAATGCAGTTTAACTAACTAACAGTAGTGTGTTTTCCAAACATTTTTTAACCATCTCCACAGCAAATCATTACTATTGTATCAGGTCTCACAGACCCATTGGTTTATGTCTCTGGATTTATCTTTTACTTTATATACATTATAATATATGATACATGATCTTTTTAATATGTAGTTTAGCATGTTTTGAAGAACTACCTTTACTATGTTCTCCATAGTTATGTAATATTTATTTCGTTGTAAGAATGTACACTTTGTGTTTTACTGAGCCCTTATAGCGTTTTACTTTGTTGATATCGAGTCCTCTAGTTCTTTGTTTGTTTGTTTGTTTTTCGAGACAGGGTTTCTCTGTATAACCCTGGCTGTCCTGGAACTCACTTTGTAGACCTGTAGACCAGGCTGATCTCGAACTCAGAAATCCG
Organism: Mus minutoides; assembly: GCA_902729485.2. NCBI lineage: Eukaryota > Metazoa > Chordata > Mammalia > Rodentia > Muridae > Mus > Mus minutoides. The sequence continues at coordinate 1,032,204 of LR749685.1, read as the reverse complement.
CCCGCCTCTGCCTCCCAAGTACTGGGATTAAAGGCGTGCACCACCATGCCCAGCTGTGTCCTCTAGTTCTGGTGTGCATGGAATTCATTTATATCAGGCCATCCTCAAAGTTGTGAAGCTCATGTCTCTGCTTTACCATCACTCACCACCGAAGGGACCCTTTATGACCGATGTGAAACTTGGTTTCCTGAGGATGACATGCAGTTCCTGCCTTCCCATGTACTGGGACCAGGGCTGTAGGGCATGCTGTCCAGCTTAGAAGCTGTTTAAAGACACTAGATTATACCAGTTTAAAGTATCCTGGAAACATAGGACAGGTCAGAAAAAATACCTACTGCCCGTTTTCAGTCTGTTTGATGAATGAGATGTCATATATATATTTCAAAAAGAGCCTTTGAGTTTTGCTTTTTGAGACAAGGCCTGGCTGGCTATCCTAGAGCTTACTTTATAGACCAGACTGACCTTGAACTAAGAGATCCACCTGGCTCTTGACCTCCCAAATGCTGGGATTAAAGACAAGTATGTGTTCATACTGCCCAGATTCAGAATATTAGTTTTTCTTCCTTATTAAGTGGGAGGAAGCAACTTGAAAATTTGGGGATAATATTTAAACAGTTTTCTTGATCTTGGGGATAATACTTAAACAGTTTTCTTGATCTTAATATGCAGGCTCTTCATTATATGTTGTTGGTGTCTGAAGTGGAAGAAACTGAAATTTTTAAAATCTGCCTTGAGTACTGGAATCATTTGGCAGCTGAGCTCTACAGAGAGAGTCCATTTTCTACATCTGCTTCTCCTTTGTTATCTGGAAGCCAGCACTTTGATATTCCTCCTAGGAGACAGCTGTACTTGACCGTGTTATCAAAGGTAATGATGTGGTTGGTCAGCACTCTAGTTTCTTACTATAATTTTGGTGGCTAAGGTGTCAGAAGTAGAGGTTTTCCTGTTGCAGTTTGTTTTTTGTTTTTCGGGTCAGGGTTTCTCTGTATAGTCCTGGCTGTCCTTTGTAGACTAGGCTGGCCTTGAACTCAGAAATCCGTCTGCCTCCCAAGTGCTGGGATTAAAGGCATGTGCCACCATTGCCCGGCCAGTTTTTTAGAAGTATTGTTCTTAAGCTAACAGCCTTGCATGATCTGTATTTACTAAAGTGTATGTCCATTGCCTGTCTCCAGTCTAGTCATTCAATAAGACATATGAAATCTGTAAAGCAGAGGTTAACTATTAATACTATTTTAAAAATAGATCAAGTCAAGTGATGCTAGCCGTTAATCCTAGCACTCAGGAGGCAGAGGAGGCAGATCTCTGAGTTTGAGGACAGCCAGGACTACACAGAGAATCCAAAAGTCCAAATTTGGTACCAAATAAGGGATGGAGAGTGACTTGTATCATCACAGTGCCAAAATTGAAAGTGTGGGTAGGTAGGTGTAGGTGTTCAGTAGTCAAGGTCAGCCTTGACACATGGTCTACATGGATCCACCTCCCAAGTTTTGGAGTTACAAATGTGTGATTATGCCTCCTATATAAGTTTTACTGGCTTGGTAGCCAGTCCTAGCCTCTAAATAGGAACCCACTCAGTTTTAGAAGTGTTGAGGCTGTAGCAATGTGCAACTGTGTGTGCCTGAATATTTTCTCTAAATTCTCTTGTTAGAATTAGTGTGATTTGTGTGGCATCTTAATTAGTATATGCTTTTTATTTTTTTTTTATTTGTGAACTATAATAGCATATAGGAGTTTTATTATTGTTACTGTTTTGAGTATATGCTTTTTAAGTACATGCCTCTCACCCTATATTTGACATGGCTACTAAGTGTCTTAACGGTTTCTTTACTGGTTTATTGATCAATAGGTCCGTTTATTGATGGTTAGTCGCATGGCTAAACCAGAGGAGGTACTGGTTGTAGAAAATGATCAGGGAGAAGTTGTAAGAGAGTTCATGAAGGATACTGATTCCATAAATTTGTATAAGAATATGAGAGAAACATTAGGTAAGTAAAGACTAATTCTTACAGTTTTATCCCCTATTTGTGAGAATAATTGATTGAAGTTCTATAGTTACCTGAATCAGTAACCATATACTTATTAATATGGTGTTACATCTTAATAGAAATTTTTTTCACTGTGAAACATCTGGATTTTTTTTTTGTTTTTGTAGTTTATCTTACTCATCTGGATTATGTAGATACAGAAATAATAATGACTAAGAAACTTCAAAATCAAGTGAATGGTACAGAATGGTCATGGAAGAATTTGAATACATTGTGTTGGGCAATAGGCTCCATCAGTGGCGCAATGCACGAAGAGGATGAGAAGCGGTTTCTTGTTACTGTTATAAAGGTATGCTGCCATTTGGATGAAGTAGAACCATTAACGATCTATTTGCAACTAAATATGACCAAAGCTTGTCTTATTTTATAGGATCTTTTAGGATTATGTGAGCAGAAAAGAGGCAAAGATAATAAAGCTATTATTGCATCGAATATCATGTACATAGTAGGTCAATACCCAAGATTTTTGAGAGCACATTGGAAATTTTTGAAGACAGTAGTAAACAAGCTATTCGAATTCATGCATGGTAAATCTCACTTAATTCATTGTATGTAATTTTACTTTTCATTTGTTTCGGTGAACAAAAAAAATAAATAAATGTTTTTATCTTGTTAGAGACCCATGATGGAGTCCAGGATATGGCTTGTGACACATTTATTAAAATAGCTCAAAAATGCCGTAGGCATTTTGTTCAGGTTCAAGTTGGAGAAGTAATGCCGTTTATTGATGAGATTTTAAACAACATAAATACTATAATTTGTGATCTTCAGCCTCAGCAGGTATATAAGTCACTGTGCTTATTATTAAATGCACATGAGTTTTTGCTTGCATGTGTTTGTGTGTGTGTGTGTGTGTGTGTGTGTGTGTGTGTGTGTGTGTGTGTGTGTGTATGCCTCCTGTGTATGAAGAAGCAGGAAAGAGGGCACCCGGAATCATGGAGCTAGAGTTACTTAGACATTGGCTACTGTTTGGGTGATAAGGCTTGAACCTGAGTTCCTGGAAGTGTAGCCAGTCTGCATAACTATTGAGTCCCCTCAGTGGTTCTTGTTTATAGAAGTACTATGCTTGGAGGATGGAAAGAGCAGCTCAGTGGTTCACAGTGGGTACTACTCTTGTATAGGACTATAGTTGGGTTCCCAGCACCCAACTTAATGTAACTCCAGGTTCAGTGTTCTCCATTGTCATCTTAAGGTCTCTTCAGGCTTCTACACTATGTGTTCATACCTCCCACCCCATTTCCACATACATATACAGTCAAAACTAAAAACTAAAGTAACAGGTTAATAATTGGAAAAATAAGTATTAATCAATACAGTCTAAGTGTATTTGTAATTTGGTTACATATATTTTATATTATTTGGGTGCATGAGAGTATGAAAATACAAATGTTTGCATTTAAAAACAGGTTCATACCTTTTATGAAGCCGTGGGGTATATGATTGGTGCACAGACAGACCAGACAGTTCAAGAGCATTTGATAGAAAAATACATGCTACTCCCTAATCAAGTGTGGGACAGTATAATTCAGCAGGCTACCAAAGTAAGTTATTTCTTATTTTTTTAATGTAGCTTTTGGGTGTTTTGTGTGTGTTTTTTTTTTTTTTTTTTTCCTCTGTATTTTATTTTCATTTTGAGTTCTGTTGCGGTTTAGGGTTCAGTCTTAGCACTTTTGAAATGTATACTTCAAACAGGGGTCTCTTTTCAATTGCAATGTTAGTGTTACCTTGAACTGCTACCTATCTCTTGAGTGTTTAGCCTATCTTTATGTACGGTCGCTCCTGGGGATCTGAGCTTTAGACCTCTGGTATATGTGAAGACTTTTAACCAACTCAGCTATATTCCTTACTGTATAAGTGCTTTCATGTAAGTTTGAACAGTTGAAACATTTACAGAAGTCAGATGTGGTAGTGCATAAGACCTAGAAATAGAGGCAGGAGTAAAAGTTAAAAGCCATCCTTGGCAACATAACAAGTTGGAAATCAGCTGAGACCTAGAACACTCTGATCAAAATAAGAGAAGACAGAAAGACAGTATTTTGTTTTGTGTGGGATCATGATAGTTGAGACAGTTTACTGTGGGTTCCTGGAGACCATGGCACATTCTGTTTGATCTTAGGTGAGACTGTTTTCACTCTACTCTTTAGGTTTTTAAGTACTTAAACTTTACGTATGATTAAGTTGATAGGGATTAAGCTTGGGACCTCCTGTTTGTAAAACATCTTAGCATTGAGCTATAACCCAGGCCTTGTGTTGTCTTTTGAGATTACAAATAAGATGTTTTCAATAAATGAGATTGTGCTTTATTGTGATAATTTCAGAATGTGGATATCCTGAAAGATCCTGAAACAGTCAAGCAGCTGGGTAGCATATTAAAAACAAATGTGAGAGCCTGCAAAGCTGTTGGTCATCCCTTTGTAATTCAGCTTGGCAGAATTTATTTAGACATGCTTAATGTATATAAGTGCCTCAGTGAAAATATTTCTGCAGCTATTCAAGCTAATGGTAAGTGATTCTTGCTTCTTGGGTAGGTAGAATGCTGATCCGTCTGCTTTCACTGTCCTACATAGCCTTTCTGCACTTCTCACATTTAAGTAAACCTGCTGTTGGGGGTGTCAAAAGGCCCAAGACCCTTTTCTCAACAGTTGCTTGCTTACCCAAGATTAGTCTTGCCTGCAAGTATAGTTTATTGACAGAGTAACTATTTTGCAAAATGCCCGAAGCTGTGTGTTGGATCTTGGCTATTTGGAGGTTTGCACTTTGGAATTCTATCTGCCATCCATTAATTTTTCAACCTTTCCCCCAATAAATTCTTTTGAAGGTATAGCTTTTAAAATGTTCAGTGGAGTTATATTATTTGAAGTAGACCTAACTTCAGCTTATATTTGGATTGTTCTTCAGGTGAAATGGTTACAAAGCAACCATTGATTAGAAGTATGCGGACGGTAAAAAGGGAAACGTTAAAGTTAATATCTGGTTGGGTGAGCCGTTCCAATGATCCTCAGATGGTAAGATTTTTCTTTTTTTCTTTTTTCTTTTTTAGATTTATTTATTTATTATATGTAAGTACACTGTAGCTGTCCTCAGACACTCCAGAAGAGGGCATCAGATTTCGTTACGGATGGTTGTGAGCCACATGTGGTTGCAGGGATTTGAACTTTCAGAAGAGCAGTCGGCGCTCTTAACAACTGAGCCATCTCGCCCGCTCTGTTTTTTTCTTTTACTTCATTCTCTAATATGTCGTGCCTACGTGTATTTGCTTTTAAAAGATAATTAAATGTCTGTGTTTAGGGTTATATTGTAATAGTATTTGTTGGAGTCCTTTTACAGTAAAAAAGATAGTGATTTAGCTTTTTGAAGAAATTTGTTTGCTACAGATGATGATAATAAGAATGGGTTATTTGGGACTATAGAGATGTCCAAAGGTAGATTAAAGGGTTGTTAAGATAGAAACAAATTCATTTTATAATCTAGGTCACTAGGAAATCCAGGCCATATAGTTCATAGGCTGAAGCTACTACGGTAGCTGTGAGGTAGGAGGATAAAAGATTACAAATTAAGGATTTGAATCATCTCAACAGCACCTCATCAGTGATCTTGAGCTTTGATGATGGTCAAAGTAAAACAAAAAAAGTCACCACTTCAGATTTAAAATTACATAAAGAGCACTATAGCAAATTGTTATGCATGATCCTCAAATCAGCAACAAAAATAGGATCCTGCCCTATACTCATTATTAGTGTCTGATACAGCTATAATGTTTCTGGAATGTTAATGGAATCTGGAGCAGTCAGTAGCCAGCTCAGTGGATGACCAGAGTTTTCTGCCAAATCTCAATGGATTCCAACACTGGGCCCCACATGGTGGAAGGAGATCAACTCCCACAGATTAACCTCTCTGACTTACATGTACATGTGTATGTACATGAGAAAAGTCTGATACTTAGGACTAAAGTATTTATTCATTGTCTAAGTTGTCCAGAATAGGTCAAACAGCATCTACTTAATGGTGTGAGTACTTCCCCGTGTCCTTGTCACAGTAAGAGCCATCTCATCACCTTCACTTTTAAGTTAAGGGTGTTATTTTGTCACTTACAGTGGTGCACCCAGGTAGTATTTGCCAAAGGAGGCAGAGCAGGAGAATCACCTTTATAGGCCAGCCTTAGTTAAACAGTTAGTGATGATGGAACACACTTTTATTTGGGAGGCAGGTTCAGGTGGATCTAGAATAGCCTAGGCTACACAAAAGAGAGGCTGTGGGGTTTTTTGCTGTTTGTCTTTTGGGTTTTGTTTTAAAATTCATTGAAGATTCTATGCTGAGAATGGCAAAGTGAAACATCAGTGCAAGAAAATGTAGTATGAGGTAGGTGGATGGTAGTGACTGGTTGCAGAAAGTGTGTTACTGCACTAATAGTGTGTGTAGGCGACCACAGGAGAGCTACTGCTGTAACTCACAGTTTGAACATCTTTAAAAAATGCAGGAAGTTCTTGAGCCTGCTTGTGCTTGGGGAAGTTTCCATAAACACTTGCTGAGCTATTACCTTTTATCTTCAGCTCTGACTCTGATAAAATTCTTGTGGGACAGCTTAACTTACAGAAAAATTAGTTATTAGTTAAGAAATTACTCCCCACCCTTACTTAAGTGACAGGGACTCATGGTCTGGAATTTGCTATGGCAATCTAGCCACCTTTTCTTTTCCTTTTCTTTTCTCTTTTTCTAAACTTATTCATGTATGTTTAGGTTGTATAGGTACAGAGAACCACTCACTGTATCTGGCTTTCCTCCTGCATCAGCTTCCTCACAGCAGTGGCCACAGAATACTGATTGGGTTTATTCATTCCACTGTTAGAGCATACATTGAAGTCTGGTCTTAATACTATTTTGGATCTAGTCAATCTAGGACTCTTAACTACTGAATATGTATGAAGGTGGTATTTTGTTACACACCTGTCATCATAGCCCTGGTAATTGTAGCAGGATGAATGCCATGAGTTTGAGTCTAAGCTTGCTATGTAATGAGACTCACAGATACATTTAAACTAACTAGTATCTGAGGCCACTGTTAATGTTCACCTTATTGGTTCCTGTTGCTAAAATATTTTAGCTTCATATCTCATCAGATAATCTGAATTATCTTAGAGACTGGAGTGACCTATATTACTTTTTCCCCCAAACAGGTAGCTGAAAACTTTGTTCCTCCTTTGTTGGATGCAGTTCTTATTGATTACCAGAGAAATGTACCAGCTGCTAGAGAACCAGAAGTGCTTAGTACTATGGCCATTATTGTCAACAAATTAGGTGGACATATAACAGCTGAAATACCTCAAATATTCGATGCAGTTTTTGAGTGCACATTGAATATGATAAATAAGGTAGGTGATCTGTGTTTTTATTATGTAATGGAAGATTTTGTAGTATGTTCTTCACTCCTAAATACATAAATGACTTTAGAGTTTCAAGGTCCTAGAATTAAGTATTATATTTATAGTACAAGGAGTGATTGTCATCTTAACAGAATCTTGACACCCCCCCCCCAAAAAAAAAAAAAAACCAAACAAAAAAAAACCCAAAAGACAAAAAAACCAAAAACTGGTCATGGACACTCTTAGACCTAAGAGTGCTCAAAGGGCAGAGGTGCGTGCATAGAGCTATGATCTCTAATTTCTGGGGAGCCATGGCTGGCCTGGAACTTACTCTGTAGATCCAGCTGGATTAGAACTCAGATCTGCCTGTCTCTAGGATTAAGGGTATGTGCTCTACAAATTCCAGGCTAGAATTTGTATTTTAAAAATTGAAATAATCACAATCTAGCAAACACAGCTAGGTTTCTGGTCTATATATAACATACACATATAACAGCTTGTTATACATTTTTCCAGCTTGGTCAACAAAAAAAAGGGGTGGGGATTAAATCTGTCCTGAACCTCGGTATGGGATAACTTTTAAAACTTAGGGGAGACCAGATATTCTACTGTTTTTTTTTTTTTTTTTTTGGTTTCAAGATGTAGCAGGATAAAATTGGGTAGTAGTATTTAAAAAGTTCCGGGGCTGGTGAGATGGCTCAGCGGGTAAGAGCACCCGACTGCTCTTCCGAAGGTGATGAGTTCAAATCCCAGCATCCACATGGTGGCTCACAACCATCCGTAACGAGATCTGGCGCCCTCTTCTGGAGGGTCTGAAGACAGCTACAGTGTACTTACATATAATAAATAAAATAAATCTTTTTAAAAAAAAAAAAAAAAAAAAAAAAGTTCCTCCTGGGCTGGAGAGGTGACTTAGGGGTTAAGAGTACTGATTGCTCTTCCAGGGATCTCAGCTCAGTTCCCAGCATGCTGGCTCACAACCATCTGTAATGGGATCTGATGCTCAGTGTCTTAAGACAGTGTACTCACATAAATAAAATACATAAGTCTTCTGTTTGTTTTTGTTTTTTGAATACATTTTTTAAAAGATTTTATTTATTATGTGTAAGTACACTGTAGCTGTCTTCAGACACTCCAGAAGAGGGCGCCAGATCTCGTTACGGATGGTTGTGAGCCACCATGTGGATGCTGGGATTTGAACTTATCACCTTCGGAAGAGCAGTCGGGTACTTTTACCTGCTGAGCCATCTCACCAGCCCCTTGAATACATTAAAGACAGGGTTTCTCTGTATAGCTCAGGCTGTCCTGGAACTCACTGTGTAGACCAGGCTGCCCTCGCACTCAGAAATCTGCCTGCCTCTGCCTCCCAAGTGCTGGGATTAAAGGTGTGCACATACATCTTTTTTTAAAAAAGTTTTCCAGATGGGTTGTGAATCAAACACATACCCAGACCTTTGGTGAGTGGATTTGAGACAACAGCATTTTCTTGCCAACCATAAACTGGCCTCAGACTTCAGCAGGCTTCCTAAGAGTAGATGTTTCATGCAAAATATGGCTGTGTTTGCTAGTTTGTGATTATTTCCAGAGCATGGTACTTAAATCTTTAAAATATAAATTCTTGCCTGGAGGTGGTGGATCTCTCTGAGTACTTAAATCTTTAAAATATAAATTCCAGCCTGGAGGTGGTGGATCTCTGAGTTCTAAGTCAGCTGGGTCTACAAAGCATAGTGACAGAACAGCCATGGCTACCCAGAGAAACCCTGCCCTTGAAAACCAGTGATAACAAGAAATAAACAAATCCTAAAATTTGGGCTTTCCTTTGGGGGAAACTCTAAAGGTAGATGCAAGTAGAAACTTGATATTTTCCTCTTTTAATAAGGCATTGAAATATTTCAGTGTTCTTCCTTATTTTAGGATTTTGAAGAGTATCCAGAACACAGAACAAACTTTTTCTTATTGCTTCAAGCTGTCAATTCTCACTGTTTCCCAGCATTCCTAGCTATTCCGCCTGCACAGTTCAAGCTTGTTTTGGATTCTATTATTTGGGCTTTTAAACATACTATGAGGAATGTTGCAGATACAGGTAAATACATTTAAGTCATTTAACTGATAAAGCAGAATTGTACACTAAGTCTCAGTAACTGTTTAATTTTGGGGCAGGGGGCATAAGTATTCAGTTTTCTCAAATACTGAATCAATTTAATAGTGAAAACTGATTACTTTTAAATGGAGTCATTCTAGCAGCAGTATGAAAATCTGGTGAGGACATGTTTCATCATCCTTCATAGAACTCATGAATTTTGTATATGCTCTTTGTCCATTAGCTCTTAGTATCTATCTTAAAAACCAGTGTGGTGGTAGAACTGTTGATTTTATTCTTTTTTTTTTTTTTTTTTTTTTTTTTTTTTTTTTTTTTTTTTTTTTTTTTTTTTTTTTTTTTTTTTTTTTTTTTTTTTTTTGGATTTTTTATTTTTATTTTTTGTGTAGCCTGGGTGGCGCTCGCCTGTAATCCCAGCACTTGGGAGGCAGAGGCAGGCCAATTTCTGAGTTGGAGGCCAGCCTGGTCTACAGAGTGAGTTCCAGGACAGCCAGGACTACTCAGAGAAACCCTATCTCGAAAAACCAAAAAAAAAAAAAAAAAAAAAAAAAAAAAAAAAAAAAAAAAAAAAAAAAAGAAAAAAAAAGAAAGAAAGAAATTTCCACATATCTGTACTAGAGTTAACTATAACATGAGTAGCTCCATATTTATTTATCTTTATATAAATTTTTATATATGTGTGTTTTATATATACATATACACATATACATACATACATACATACATACATACATACATACATACATATTCTGCATTAAGAAGAATGGGGGCTGGCTGGAGAGATGGCTGCTCTTCCAAAGGTCCTGAGTTCAATTCGCAGCAACCACATGGTGGCTCACAACCATTTGTAATGGGATCTGATGCCCTCTTATGGTGTGTCTGAAGACAGCTACAGTGTACTCATAAAATAAAATAAATCCAAAAAATAAAAAAGAAAGCAAGAAGAGGCTTTAACCAGCTTTCAGATACTGTAAGTTACAATTCTGTGGAGCTGGAGAGGTGCTCAGAAATTAGGAGTGTATACTACTCAATCATTAGGATCAAGTCCCAGTTCATATCCCAGCAGCTCACAATAAAACCTCAGTAAGGAGACCACCTTTTTATGTGTATATCATTTTATATAAATCAATAGTTTGTAATGAATTTATTTTTTGTTAACTTTAGGCTTACAAATACTTTTTACACTTTTACAAAATGTTGCACAAGAGGAAGCTGCAGCACAGAGTTTTTATCAAACTTATTTTTGTGACATTCTCCAGCATATCTTCTCTGTTGTGACAGACACCTCACATACTGCAGGTAAGAGCTGAAAATCACTAAATCACTTAAGTGTTCTGTTTGTTTCCTTTTTATTTTTTAATAAGTCTCTTCTGTTCAACAGGTCTAACAATGCATGCATCAATTCTTGCATATATGTTTAATTTGGTTGAAGAAGGAAAAATAAGTACACCACTAAATCCTGGAAATCCAGTTAACAACCAAATGTTTATTCAAGACTATGTGGCTAATCTCCTTAAATCTGCATTCCCTCATCTACAAGAGTAAGTTATTGTATTACTATTAATATATGGGTGTTTATGTAAGTCTAGGGCCAGATGCATTCATCCTGTTTCAGGCAGTTGGGAACCTACTGATTTGGGTATGAGCTTTTACCTACTGAGACATCTCTCCAGTACATTTTTTATATTTAGTTTAGATGTGGATACTTCTGGGTGTATGCACGTCTGTCCATGTGGACATGTCAGAGGGCAAGATGACAGTTCTCTACTCTGGTTTCCCGTAATGGATCCTAGACTATCAGGGTTTATTTATTGCAAGCGCCTTTATAGGCTGAACCATCTGCTTCTATGTCATTCACGTTTTTATTTTGAGAGATGTTCTGGGGATAAACAAATTGTTTTAAAACAGTGCTTTAGATGTATAGTTTTTAAAGATTAATTTTTGTTTTGATTTGCAGTGCTCAAGTGAAGCTCTTTGTAACAGGACTTTTCAGCTTAAATCAGGATATTCCTGCTTTCAAAGAACACCTAAGGGATTTCTTAGTTCAGATAAAGGTACATATTTCTTTGTTTTGACTCTTTGAGACAGGGTTCCTGGCTGCTTAAACATTATATGTATTTATGCATCTACACACCTGTGTTTAGTGAAGGTCATTAAGAATGCTGCCTGTGTTGTTATGAGAGAAGAACTCTAAAACTCACCCATTTAAGACGAAATACCCAGCAAGGTCCTGGGGTGCTCTTGTCAAGTTTTTTTTTTTGTTGTTGTTGTTTGTTTGTTTTGTTTCGTTTTGTCCTTACTTTTACTCCCTTTCACTCCCCCTTTTTTCTTGTTTCTAGACAGTTTCTCTTTGTAGTTCTGGCTGTGCTGAAACTCAACCTTTTGACTAGACTAGCCTTGGACTCTCAGTAATCTGCCTCTCAAGTGCTGGGATCACAGACATGCCACTACACCTAACCCAGATCTCATACATTCTAATAGGTCTAATAAGCACATTGATGCCCCTTTGAAGATTCTTATAGTAACCTTTTAATTCTATTGATGTTAAGGCAGTGTCCATTTAAGTTTTGGTGGGGTTTGTGGTTAGCCATTTCTCCAGTCTTGTTTCTGAGACAGCTTCTTAGTGTGTTGCTTCGTTCTTTCTTTGGTTTGCTTAGTGAATCCTGAGTGCTGAGATGTACCACCACTCTCGAATTATTATCTAACTCAGATAATTCTTGAAAAGAAATGCTATGTTTCTGGTGAACAAGCCCAGGGCTTTGTGGTTTGTACACAAACATTCAAGACAGTTTGCTGAGAAATGATGTCAGAAGATCATGTATTACAAGTCATTTGAGTTCTGAATGCAAGAACTCTGAGAATGCTTTGAAGACCATGGCACAATGTAATTATTTGAGCTAATATTTCCATGATCATGTCCCATGTTAAGATTGTTTAATTTGGGGTAACATTGCATTATTTATTAAGACTCCTACTAGGCCGGGCAAGATGGCATACACCCTTAATCTCAGCACTTTGGAGGCAGAGACAGGCAGATTTCTGAGGATAGCTAGGGCTATACGAAGAAACCCTGTCTCAGGAAAAAAGAAAAAACCAACCCATGAATCCAAAGTTAGCCTGCACTAAACAGTAGTAAGACCTTATCTAAGACTCCCACTAAAAAGTTTTATTTTTAGTTTAGCTTATAATTCTACTAATACATTTCAATTAAAATGAAAGTGACAATTTTTTTTTTTTTTTTTTTTTTTTGGTTTTTTTCGAGACAGGGTTTCTCTGTATAGCCCTGGCTGTCCTGGAACTCACTTTGTAGACCAGGCTGGCCTGGAACTCAGAAATCCACCTGCCTCTGCCTCCCAAGTGCTGGGATTAAAGGCGTGCGCCACCACGCCCGGCTTCAAATTCTTTTTCTATTGCAAGTGGCAAAATACCAAATGTCTTCTCTTGAGTCCTAGAGGCAACTGTTTTACTATATTTGTCATTTCAATTGTCTATGTTCACAGGAGTTTGCAGGTGAAGATACATCGGATCTATTTTTGGAAGAAAGAGAAACAGCCCTTCGACAGGCTCAGGAGGAAAAACATAAACTTCAAATGTCTGTACCTGGGATTCTTAATCCACACGAAATTCCAGAAGAAATGTGTGATTAAAATCTGAAGTCATGCTAGGCTTTTTTCTCTCTGCAACATTTGTTCATGGAAGAAAAGAGCAGATGGATTATTTGTCGACCAAAATGATGCCAATTTGTAAATTAAAATGTCACCTAGTGGCCCTTTTTCTTATGTGTTTTTTGTATAAGAAATTTTCTGTGAAATATCCTTTCATTGTTTAAGCTTTTGTTTTGGTCATCTTTATTCAGTTTGCATGAAGTTGAAAATTAAGGCATTTTTAAAAAAAGTTTTACTTCATGCCCATTTTGAGGCAATGCTGTGGGAGGCAGTAAATTTAATTTGAAAATATAGACTTGTAAATTCTAATACAAAATTAATTACAAATTTTTTCTTGTAAACAATACAAATTTTAATTAGGGAGCATTTTTTTCTAGCCTGTATCTTGGCCTAGAAGAAACATAATGAGTAAAAGCAATTGCGTCAAGGGGGGTTCTAGAGCTGCATTGTCTGGAGTTGGCACCTCCTGAACTGAATTGTCTGTCTCTAGACTACGTGTATTAAAGTCTGTGTGTCAAGTTTGCAGCAAGATCATGTGCATATCATCCCATTGTAAGCAACTTCTAAAATATGGGAACAGTTAGTTATTTTTTCACAGTTTTTTTTTGTTTGTGTGTGTGCGTGTGCTGTCGCTTGTCGACAACAGCTTTTTGTTTTCCTCAATGAGGAGTGTTGCTCATTTGTGAGCCTTCATTAACTCAAAGTGAAATGGTTAAAAATATTTATCCTGTTAGAATAGGCTGCATCTTTTTAACAACTCATTAAAAAAACAACAACAACGAAAACAAAACTCTGGCTTTTGAGATGACTTATACTAATTTACATTGTTTACCAAGCTGTAGTGCTTTAAGAACACTACCTAAAAGGCAAAATAAACTTGGTTTACATTTATTTTCCCTTCACTGACTTAAAATTATTCCTACATTAATGAAGGTGATTTTGAGGATTGTAATACTTTATATGAAGTTTATATGAAGTTTTGTTCTTGTCTTATGACTCCTCCTGGGAGTGCTGCCTCATGCTTTTAGCCCAGCACTACAGGCAGAGACTGGATCTCTTGAGTTGGAGGTTACCCTAGCATACCTACTGACTTCCAGTACAGTTAGGGCTACTCTGTCTCCAAAACAAGGGTTCTAAAGTAGTTGGCAGGTTTTAACAGTCAGCTTTGTGTCCAAGTATTATAATCCCATCAGAGTCTGGTGGATCTCAAGTTTTGTTTGTTTTCTTTTTGGTTTTTTGAGACAGAGTTTCTCTGTATAGCCCTGGCTATCCTGGAATTCACATTGTAGATTAGGCTGGCCTCGAACTCTGAAATCTGCCTACCTCTGCCTCCCAAGTGCTGGGATTAAAGGCGTGCGCCACCACACCTGGCAAGTTGCTTCTTTCTAAAGAAGTTCTGGGCATTCAGTTCTGGTTGTCAAGCTTGGTTGCAAGCACCTTTAGCTGCTAAACCATCTTGTTGGCCCTTTTCCTCATGACTTGAATTACTGAGTACACAAAGTAACGCATGAGTAGGTTTTGGCTTACAAAGGTGGTTCAGTGCGTGGAGTGTTTGCTGGAGCTGGGGAGGTGGCTCTGGTTAAGAGCACTTGGCGGTTGGAGAGGACCTGGGTTCAGTTCCCAGCATCCACTTAAGTCTAACTTGAGTTTTACATATAGATACCTAAGTATATGAGTCAAAACATGAAATTTAAATATAGTAAAACAGAGCTGGCACACCTCTAATCTCAGCATTTGAGAGCCACAGCCAGGTAGGTGTGTGACTTTGTAGACCTCCTTGTCTACAGAGTGAATTCCAGGGTTACATAAACCCGGTTTTTTGAGACAGGGTTTCTTTGGCCCCAACTGTCCTGGAACTCACTCATAGGACCAGGCTGGTCTTGAACTCAGAAACCCGCTTGCATCTGCCTCCCAAGTGCTGGGAACAAAGGCACCACCATTTCCCGGCTGCAAACCCTGTCTTAAACAAGAAAAGGGTTGGGGTGGGGATGGGGGGCTTTATTTTGTGATTGCCCTTTCAAAAGATGTTTGCTACCAAGATTTAAGTTTTGCTGTGATATAATAATATCTGGTTAGGTTAATTTTGGTGGCTAGCCAGAAATGTGCCCTGTAAGTCACCACATACATATACAAACACTAAATGTTCCAGAAATTATAGTAACAAAACCCCATTGTAATACATAGAAAATGAACCTATGTCCTTATGCTGTGAGACATTAATGGGTTGGAATTTGGCTGTTTTCTAAAAGGTTTAGTGATCTTGTAGCTGTAGTCTGATTTTCTAACCAGGGCACTGAGTTCTTAGTATTGAAAATTCAGGAAAATGGTGTTAACTGAATTTAACACTTAGGGTCTGTTAGTTGTAATTGTAACCAGATACCTAGAGTCCCACTGTAAGTGCCTAGTGGGTATGATAGTATGCAGGATATGTGAGGTGAGAAAGAAGGGCATAAATCATAGACAACAGGTTTGGAAATTGAACAGTGGATGAACTAAGAAATCACGGGCATGGTGGCACATACCTATCATACCAGCACAGGGTGAAATGTACGAGGGTCCTTAGAGTCAGCCTTTAAGGTGGTGTACTCATAAGTATAAAAAATTTTTTTTAGAAAATAATATTTATGAGTACACTATTGCTCTCTTCAGACACACTAGAAGAGGGCATCAGATACCATTAAAGATGGTTGTTAACTACCATGTGGTTGCTGAGAATTAAACTCAGGATCTTTGGGAGAGCAGTCGATGCTCTTAACCACCAAGCCATTTCTTCTCCCAACCACCTTTTTTTGTTTTGTTTTGTTTTGTTTTTCAAGACAGGGTTTCTCTGTATAGCCCTGGCTGTCCTGGAACTCACTTTGTAGACCAGGTTGGCCTCGAACTCAGAAATCTGCCTGCCTTTGCTTCCCAAGTGCTGGGATTAAAAGGCGTGCGCCACCACGCCCGGCTTCTACTCATATCTTTGAACTGCTAGAACTTGGGAAGGGGCTGGTACTGTGGAACCATATCTGCAGGATCTCCATGACTGGGCAACAAACAGCAGGATATTTGAGAGAAGTCTCTGGATGGTCCAGTATTGATAGTCTAGTGGAAATCAGGGGCCCCAAACCAGACCAATATCCCACTGCAATGAACATTTGCAAGAAAACCTGGTTGGGCCAAAGGCTATACTGTGACAGTGAAACTTCGAGTATCAGTTCAACGAACTACTGTGATGGAGAGGCAGGAAAAAAGAGTGGAACTGGACCCCAGGACCACCATGAGGGGGTTGAGAAAAGGCTGCAGATAATAGAGGAACAGGTCCCCAGTAGGGTCTTCTGCAGGACATGGTGCCACCGTTTGGAGCTCGCTCAAACTGAATCCTCCCACATGATCACCCAGACTCTGGTCAGCTTGACTGGATTCGGCCTCCTGGAAATACCACTAAGGCCATGCTCTGGTAAGTGGCTAGTTTGGGCAGAGGGCCATGTTAGTCCGAGAGCAGTGCTGCTACCAGAGACCAGGCGAAGGTCCTTGGCTTATGCTGCTGCTGGAGACCAAGTGGATCTTTGGGGTCATGATGTTGACAGAAACTGAGCCTAGGATCCGTGCTCCTGCTGACTGAATGGCACAAAAGCTACACTACAGTGTTATATACGCTCACAGTGTTATTAATAACTGCAGACCCACAGTTGAGAAGAACAAAAGGTTTCTGCAACAACTCTTTCATCCACCCTAGCCCACTCCCTCAAAGACTTGATAGGAAGCTATCAAGAAAATTGTGAAACCCGGCAATGGTGGCACATGCTTTTAATCCCAGCACTTGGGAGGCAGAGGTAGACGCAGGCGGATTTCTGAGTTCGTGGCCAGCCTGGTCTACAAAATGAGTTCCAGGACAGCCAGGACTACACAGAGAAACCCTGTCTCGAAAAACCAAAAAAAAAAAAAAAAGAAAAGTGTGATGGCATGATGAGGTGTAGCTCTCCACAGTTGATGGTTTCTGGCAGGGGTGCAACTGGAGATCGGGGTCTGCCCATTAAGAGTTTGACCTCTTCCAGAAAAAAAAAAATTTCTAAAAGCAAGTTCTGGAGAGTGGCTAAGAGTACTGGCAATAGTATAGTGATTTTAGGGACTTATGTGACTCCACAGTTTTCATTTGCTAGCATGTGGTGTCTGGTGGGGTATCCCTTCCCCCATTATAGGAAAATTATGTGTGTGTGTGCCAGTAGTGGGTGCTGGGAATTGAACTTGGGTCTTCTGGAAGAGCAGCTCTTAAGAGCTCAGCCATTCTCCAAACTTAAAACCTCATTTCAGCCAGGCGTGGTGGCACATGCCTTTAATCCCAGCACTCGGGAGGCAGAGGCAGGTGGATTTCTGAGTTCGAGGCTAGCCTGGACTACAATGTGAGTTCCAGGACAGCCAGGGCTATACAGAAAAACCCAGTCTCCTGAAACCAAAAAAAAAAAAAAAAAAAACAAAAAAAACCAAAAAAAACAAAACCTCATTTCATATATGTATTTAATTTAGGAAGCTTCTATAGGGGCTGGCAGGATGGCTCAGTGGTTCAGAGTGCCAACTGCCCTTCTGAAGGTCCTGAGTTCAAGTCCCAGTGACCACATGATGGCTCACAACCATCTGTAATGAGATCTGATGCCCTCTTCTGGTGTGTCTGAAGACAGCTACAGTGTACTTACATATAACAATAAATAAATCTTAAAAAAAAATAGTTTCCATGTGGCCTTTTTCATTTTCTTTTCTCTCTCTGTTTCTCTCCCGATTTATTTTATATGTGTGAGTACACTGTAGCTGTCTTCAGACACACCAGAAGAGGGCATCTGATCCCATTACAGATGGTTGGGAGCCATCTTGTTATCTGGAATTGAACCCAGGACCCTTGGATGAGCAGTCTGCTCTTAATCACTAAACCATCCCTCCAGCCCCACCCTCCTCCCCAGTGTGGTCTTTTCAAAAGCTATCCCACCTCATACTCCTTCCTCTTCTGCCTTCACTCCAACTTAACCCTGTTAAACTTTATACCACTCTGTTCAAAGTCTCTTTCAAAAGCCTCTTTCTTACTAAACCCCCTACCTGTATGGATATTTCCAATGGAACAGATATGTCTGAATATTCAAAGCTAACATTCAGAAATGAGAGAAAATATACACTAGCAGTCTTTTGTAACATGTTAAAATTGTAGACCTTTCAAGTTCACTGTCCATTAATGTGTGCTGGAAACTGACTACGTCCTCTGTGAGAGCACTATGTGCTTTGAACTACTGAGCCCGGTATCCAGATCATTCATTTTTTTCCTTTTGGAGACAAGGCCTCTTACTGAATGTACAGCCATTTTAGACAGTTGTCTCATCAACCAATGAACTTGAGAGATTTTCCTGCCTAGTTCCCTTTCCTCACCTCCCCAGGTTAGAGTTACAGGCATCTACTCTCACACTTAACATTTCCAAGGGCACTGAGGTTCCAAAGAGAGCTCACCATGCTTGTGCAGCAAGCAATTTGCTCCATGAGCCCTCTCTGCAGTCCTCTCCTCTGAGACAGTGTCATTATTTGCAGCCCCTTCACTTCCAGGTTTTAATCATTCGGGCCCCTAAGCTCTATAATCTAAATGCTCACTATTTGCATTTACTAGACAAAGTTGAGCCCTGAAGTAGATAATGGAATAACCAATTATTATCAAAATTATTTCTACCAATAATTTTCCAGATTCTCAGATCATTTGTGTCTATGTATGTGTATCTTTGGGAATTGAACTGAGATAATATACATGTCAAGCAAGCTACCTGACACTGAATTATATCCCAGCTCATTTCTTTCTGAGACAGGGTTGTGTAAAGCAGTTTCGGTGGCCTGGAACTCAGCATGTAAACCAGGAGGGTCAGAAGTGTGACAATCCTACTTCTGCTTCCCAAATACTGCAAGTATAAACTTTTACTACTATATCTTGTATGCATTTATCTGTGTAACATAAGCATGTGCTACCAGACTGGTCAGAAAGTTTTATTTTTTTCACATAAGCATTCTAAGGATAGACACTTGGTCAAATAAAGCAGGAGAGACACAGATTTATTTATTTCCAAGACATGTTTTCCTCATCTAGTGGCCCAGATTTTATTATCCTGTGTGTATATATATATATATATATATATATATATATATATATATATATATATATATATATATATTTTTTTTTTTTTTTTTGGTTTTTCGAGACAGGGTTTCTCTGAATAGCCCTGGCTGTCCTGGAACTCACTTTGTAGACCAGGCTGGCCTCGAACTCAGAAATCTGCCTGCCTCTGCCTCCCAAGTGCTGGGATTAAAGGCGTGTGCCCCCACGCCATGCTCCCTGTATATCAATTTTAAGTTTAGCTTTTATCCTATTTGTAACTTCAATGTTTAGGGGTTTGTGGGTAAAGCACACCTGCCTGTAATTCCAGTCCCTAGAAGGCAGAAGCATGAGAAATTTGAATTCTATGTCAGCATGGGCTAACAAAGCAAAAGTCCATCTCAAAAAAGTACTACACCAATACTAAAAAAATGCCTTTATTTTTTCAATTTCCATATTTAGATTATGTTTCAGGCATAGAGAAGGGTTAAAATGCATGTTGGCTGAGTTAATCAATTTTTAGAGAACAGTAATTCTTTCCTAAAGACTCAATGCTATACAGATTTGTCAATGTCATAGGCAAAAAACTTAAAAAGGTATGAACAACCCTAGAGATACCAGGTTGCCAAGACTGTTAGTTTAAAACAACTTAAAAAAATATTCCTTAGATAGTGGGTCTTTTTCAAATCAAGGTTCATTGATGGCATTTCAAAAAACCTGGGATATACTGTGAGAACAAAAAAGATTCTTAAGAGGGCTGACAAAGGTTGGCCTGAAGGTGATGTCTGCTGAGTCAATAATCATTGATAGGAACACTCTAAGTGGAGGGAGGATGGGAGAAGGATGAAGGGAAAACAGCTGCACAACTCACAAAGCTCATAGGCAATAACAGAAACAGATTGGAGTGAAATTTTATAGTGCCATGTGAAAACAGAGCATGAAGTTAGAGGTAGTTCTAGTGCACAGAAAAAGTGTGACACACCTTGACCAGACATCTTAGAAGATTAGGGCCGGGGTTGGTGGCGCACGCCTTTTAATCCCAGCACTCGAGAGGCAGAGGCAGGCGGATTTCTGAGTTCGAGGCCAGCCTGGTCTACAGAGTGAGTTCCAGGACAGCCGGGGCTGTACAGAGAAACCCTGTCTCGAAAAACCAAAAAAAAAAAAAAAAAAAAAAAAAAGAGATTAATACGGGGGCCCTCATTAACATGTGCTCAAGCTTTGGTTTGGGGTCATGCACATGGCCTTTCACTTTGTTGTCACATCCCTGTGGAAGTATCTTAGAAACAGAAATTTGTGAAGGGAAAAACTTCCCAACACTAATTTGTTCTGTAAATTAAAAAAAAAATTACTCATTTTGTTTTGCCTGCATGTATGAATGTGTGCCACGAGTGTGCATGGTGACCGAAGTCTGAAGAGGGACTCGAATGCCCTGGAACAGGATATAGATGGTTGTGAGCACCATGTGGGTGCTGAGAATTGAATCTGGATCCTCCACAAGAGTTTCAAGTGCTCTTAATTGCTGAGCCTTCTTTCTGAGCTTCTAGTTCTTAAAGCAATACCAAACTTAAGCTGGGTGTCCCTTTCACTTGTTTTCCATTCCTGGCTCCCATTTCTTTTGACACTGGGCAAAAGGGGTTCTAAAAGTCGCTCAGGCGACTTCGAACTCGGAGCAACCCTCCTGCCTGCGTTTAGGAAGTACTGTCGTAAACCATCACGTCAGGCTTCGTTCCTCACGGTACTAGCTCTCGTCTCGCTCTGAAGAAAAAGCCTAATAGAGCATTTCCGAGGAAGAATGAATGGGTAGACGCACGTTTTAAGACCTCGCGCGTAAAAACGAGGTGTCTCGGTTTCTCAACCGCGCCATTTCTAGTCCTGTCAAGGTGTTTCACTGCTGAGGATCCATGAGCCTCACAGAACCGCACGGCTGAGATAAACAGGGATTCAGGTTAAGACGCGCCCTGGGCTGTTCCATTCTCCCGAAGCCAGGTGGGGAGCGAGCCGCGGCGTGCCGGCATCTGCCGACCCGCGGCCGTCTCCACCCTCAAAGTACCCGAAGGACGGGCAAACTTCACCGCTTCCCCTCGGGGGAGCGGGCGACCAGGAGGCGCCTGGCCGCGTCGCGGCAGGGGACCGGGCGGGCCATCCGTCCCGGCTCCGACCCAGCCTCCCGGAGCGCGGAACTCGTGGTGGCGGGAGAGGCCGCGGACCCGCGACCCGCCCGCGGCCTCCGCCATCTTCCACTCACCCGCCCCCCCGCCCCCCACGCGGCGGCGGGCGGCGCGCTCCCCTTCCGGCCGCTGACAGAGATCCGGGCTGGGCGGGGAGGGCGAGCGCGCACAGGGGGTGGGCCGAGGGCGGGGAGGCCGGACGGAAGAGGAAAGGGAGGGCGGCCAGCGGCTCCGGCAGGGCGTGCGGCGTGTGTGCGGAGCGAGGCGGAGGGCGGGGGCGGTGGGGAGGGCGGAGGGATGAGTGCGCGAGGCGCCTCTCTTCGGCTCCTTCGCCTGGGCGGAAAGAGCCGAGCGCAGCCCGAGCGTTCCATTAAAATGGCGGCGGCGGCGGCGGTGGCCGCGGCGTCCGGTCGGTGGTGAAGTGACTCTGCTGCTTCTCTCCCCACCCGCCCCTCCCTCTCCCCTCCCCCGTCCTTCCCCCTTCCCCTGCCGCCGGCGCCTCGGCGCCCCTGAGGCCTGCGCTCCCCTCGCCCCCCTCCTCGCCCCCGCCCGCTCCCGCTCCCGGGCCCGCCGGCCCCCTCCCCCACCCGCGGCTCCCCGCCCCGTCCTCGCCGCCGCCGCCGCCCGCCCGCCCTCGTCTCTTCCCCGCCCCGCCGGCAGGCCGGCCCCCTCCTCTGCCTCCGTCCCCTCCCCCCCGCCGGTCGGGATCAGTCAGCGCGATCCTAAGCGGGGGAGGGGGGGGCGGCGGCCGAACGATGTGCGAGAACTGCGCAGACCTGGTGGAGGTGTTAAATGAAAGTAAGTCGCCGGGTAGGGGACCCGGCGGGGTGCCGGGGTGCGGGGTTCCCGGGCTGTGCTCTCGCGCCTTGCCTGCCTTCCGCGGCCTCCGGGCTGCGGCGACCCGGCCGGCCCGGCGTACGGGCCTGTGTGCCCGGGAAGGTGCGCGGTGGCGCGGCCGGCGCGGTGCCTCGGGCCCAGGCCGCCGGGTTACCTGGGCGCCCGAGAGGCCGCGGTGCAGCCCCGGCCGGGTCAGGCTTGGGCGGTCTCGGAAAGTTTCCTCATTACAGGTGTCAATTAATGAAGGCACTAATGAGCCCTTCCGCCCCTTTCCCCCAGTGGAGGAAGGTGTGGGGAGGTGGGGTCGGAGGACTAGGCTCTGCTCTGCAGTCCGAGCCTCAGGGCCGCCCTCTTTGATTTCCAGCGTGCTGGGGAGGCCTCGCTTACCTGCTAATTTTCATTAAAGTCCGTGGGAGAAGGGTGGTGATTTTTCCTTCCCTTGAGGGTGTGTGGGTGTATTCAATCCATCTGCCAGCCCTTAAATAGCAGAAATTGAACTGCAATAGTGATGATTGGAACCGTCTTACCTTAATTAAAAATAAAGGTGATAGTATTTCTTTAGTACCATTCGTCGTTTAAGTAGTAAAGTCTATTATGAGGAGATCTCTGTACCAACGACAACCACCCCGAGTACATGGTCTGTCTCTGAATATGAGAGGCCTTACTCCTTATTCTTTATTATTGTATTACATATTTTGTTTTTGGCCTTGCAAGATTGCATTTCTGCTTAAGAAACAGGGAATAATATTGCACGTCAGCCACTTGTGGTCCCTGAGGTGGTTTAGATGAAAAGCTAATTTACACAAACTTGATTCGTGACAAAATTTATTTGAGGTATTGGAATTTATATTCAGTGTGATATTTTGACAGATTTCCAAACTACTTATTCCTTTTAATTCATTCATTTAAATAGTCTATTTGTAGACTTTAATTCCCATTTGGTTTCTTAATTTTTACTTTATTATGTGCTTGAGTTTCACTTTAATGGCTAAAAGGTTTGTAATTTATTTTCAGCTATGTATTTAGTAACTGACATATTAAAGTAGGTGTTTGTATATATTCAAACTACATTTTCCCATATTTGTGTCACCCTACATTTTCCTAGTATTTTAAGGTTATTCCTATTTTGACATAAATTTTATTCTTGATAGAAGTGATATGGTAAACATAGTTCCTTAGTACTTATTTCAGTAAAACATTTTGCATCTTAGGAATCATCAAACATTGATGATTGTGACTCTGTTCTCCAACTTGAAAGTACTTAACTGTTTAGTATACTTTAGGGAAAATAGTTTGGGAGAAGTGATTTAAAGATTATGTATGGGCTGGCGAGATGGCTCAGTGGTTAAGAGCACCGACTGCTCTTCTGAAGGTCCTGAGTTCAAATCCCAGCAACCACATGGTGGCTCACAACCATCCTTAACAAAACCTGATGCCCTCTTCTGGAGTGTCTGAAGACAGCTACAGTGTACTTACATACAATAAATAAATCCTAATTTCTTAAAAAAAAAAAAGATTATGTGGGTATGTTTATGTCTATTTATGTCACAGATATATTTCTGTGAGTGCAGCTGCCCAAGTAGGCGTCAGATCCCCTGGAGCTGGAGCTTCAGACAGATGTGAGCTGCCCCATGTAGGTGCTGAGAACTGAACCCAGGTCCTCCGGAAGAGCAGCAAGTGCTCTTAACTACACTGAGCCACTTATCCGGCTCCCATAGGGTGTGATTTAAAACATTTTAAGCCTAACTAGGAATGTTGTAAACATAGTATTTAAAGAAAATTTACTTGAGAAGAGGTGACCTTTGCATGGTAAAGATAGATACTCTTTTTAAGGGCTGGTGAGATCGCTCAGGGGTAAAGGTGCTTTACTCTTCAAGCCTGTGAACTGGAGTGAGTTTATTCCAGGGTCCCCACATTCTCACACACATAATGTAAGTTATTAATAAAAAGGTGTTAAGATTATCTTGAAACTGTATAAGTTAGTGTTTCCCAAAGGTACTTATACCCTTAGTGTTTTTTTTTAAGGCTCATTGGAAAATAAGCCTTCAGTCATCTCAGGAGATACTTTTTTTTTTTTTTTTTTTTCTTTTTTGGTTTTTCGAGACAGGGCTTCTCTGTATAGCCCTGGTTGTCCTGGAACTCTGTAGACCAGGCTGGCCACGAACTCAGAAATCCGCCTGCCTCTGCCTCCAGAGTGCTGGGATTAAAGGCGTGTACCACCACGCCTGGCTACTTTTTTTTTTTTTAGACCACTGTAGTTGTCTTAAATGTTTTCATATGTAGTGAGATGTTGTTTCAAAACAGTATTTTCACTGCGTTTATTTATTTATTTAGTGCCCCAAGTATGATACTGAGTTCTGAGAACAGGACAGATTCTACTTCACTATGGTAATGTTTGCCAGTGCACAAGATGGATGGAGCTTCAGGATGAACGTGGTTGTTGAACTTGCACTAAAACTCATTGAATTAGCCTGGCCTGCTGGTACAGGCTTGTTTGTAATCCCAGCTACTCAGGAAGCTGAGGCAGGGCGACCACAAGGTCAAGGATCTTTCTGGGCTACAAGATGAGTTTGTCTCGAAATAAAAAGAGTGCTTGGCATACAGCTCAGTGGTTGTGTTTGCCTAGTGTGGGTGAAGCCAGCACATCAAGCCCCCAGGAATGGTACTGCCCCCCCCCCCCCCCCCAGCAAAAACAGCAAAGAAAATCAGGGATTTTTTTATTTTTTAGATTTTTAAATTTAATTTTATGTGTATGAGTGTACCAGATGCATGCCCTTGTGCCCTCACGGGTCAGAAGGAGCATCAGATCCCTTAGAGTTAGAGTTCTAGAAAATCAGCTTTTCAAATTGAAGTGTGTTATATGTCCTCTTGTAATTTCACTTGCTAATTATGTATTGGCTATCTTTTTCTTCCCGGTTGGTTGTGTAGAGATGACTTATTCAACATTGTTTCAAAGGTCAGAAATCAATTCCTCAAACCATGTGCGGTTTTTTTTTTTTTTTTTTTCCTTTCCTGTTTGCTTTTTGAGACAGGGTCTTTCTCTCTCTGCCCCTGACTCCTGGGACTCACTATGTAGAGCAGCAGACTGGCTCAGTTTATAGAGATACACCTGCCTCTGTCTCTTGAGTGCTGGCTGCTCTTAAAGGTGTGTCGTGGCAATTTATTATTATTATTATTATTATTATTATTATTATTATTATCATTTTGGTTTTTCGAGACAGGGTTTCTCTGTGTAGCCTTGGCTGTCCTGGAACTCACTTTGTAGACCAGGCTGGCCTCGAACTCAGAAATCCACCTGCCTCTGCTGGGATTAAAGGCGTGTGCCACCACGCCCGGCTGGCAATTTATTTATTAAGGGGCTCAAATGCAAATTTATTAAGGAAAAGAGAACTTGAGATTGGAAGAGGTAGGGTAGCTCACAGCTTGAGGGGATCAGAGGTTTAGACAAACTCTTCTGAACATACTACACAGATATACACGATTAGTAGTAAAAACAGCAAAATTGGCAGAGAGCAGAACATCGTGGGTATACATGTCTGTGTTTGGAAGGCTGAGGTGAGATCCTGAGTTTGAGGTCAGATAGGTCACAGTGAATCCTTGTCTTAAAACCAGGCAAACAAATATATCAGAATGCAATATATCTAACAAGAAAAAAAGATGAGTAATAATTTCTAAACAGTTTACATTGTCATCAGTGTTTAGCTATAGTATTAATATTATCAGTTGTACCTGTAGTGCTGTAGAGGTTCTCAAGCTGTAAATTCTCACAATGGACACATACATTATGTATCTATGCACTAAATTTACCTACAGGTGAAAGGCTTATTAAAGTCTGGAATCAGGCTAAGGATCCTAAAATAAGGAATAAACTATTGGGTATCTACCACAGTCTGTTTTTTGACAGCTTAAGGGAACTCCTTCCTGGTTTTCTTGCCTCAGGCTCTCAAGAGTTGGCCCAACATTCATGAACTACTATAGCTTTTATAGGTGGAGGAGGCTAGTTTGTGGGGATGACAGTATCATGCTTTTTAGTTTAGGCTGACCTGGGATTTGTAATATTCCTGTCTCATACTACCAAGCGTTTATATTATACCTGGCTCTCAGTCTTGATTATTATGGATCTTTTAGTTTTGTTTTGTTTTTTGTTTTTTTGAGACAGGGTTTCTCTGTGTATCCTTGGCTGTCCTGGAACTCACTCTGTAGCCCAGATTGACCTCTAACTCATAAATCCGCCTGCCTCTGCCTCCTGAGTGCTGGGATTAAAGGTGTGTACCACCATGCCTGGCTCAATTATGGACTTTTTAAAAAAGGATTTTAATTTATATATGTGAGTACACTGTAGCAGTCTTCAGACCAGGGCATCAGATCCCATTACACATAGTTGTAAGCCACCATGTTTTTCCTGGGAATTGAATTGAGGTCTGCTGGAAGAGCAGTCAGTGGTTTTAACCACTGAGCCTTCTCTCCAGCCCCCCGATTATGGACTTTTTTTTTTTTTTTTTTTTTTTTTTTTTTTTTTTTTTTTTTTTTTTTTTTTTTTTTTTTTTTTGATTTTTCAAGACAGGGTTTTTCTGTATAGCCCTGGCTGTCCTGGAACTCACTCTGTAGACCAGGCTGGCCTCGAACTCAGAAATCTGCTTGCCTCTGCCTCCCAAGTGCTGGGATTAAAGGCGTGTGCCAGCACAGCCAGCTTTTTTTTTTTTTTAATTTATTTTATATATGTGAGTACACTGTTGCAGTCTTCAGACACACCAGAAGAGGGAGTCAGATCTCATTACAAATAGTTGTGAGCCGGGCGGTGGTGGTGCATGCCTTTAATCCCAGCACTCGGGAGGCAGAGGCAGGCGGATTTCTGAGTTTGAGGCCAGCCTGGTCTACAAAGTGAGTTCCAGGACAGCCAGGGCTATACAGAGAAACCCTGTCTCGAAAAACCAAAAAAAAAAAAAAAAAAAAAAATAGTTGTGAGCCACCATGTGATTGCTGGGAATTGAACTCAGGACCTAAGAGCAGTCAGTGCTCTTAATCACTAAGCCATCTCTCCAGCGCCCCATAAAATAAATCTTTAAAAACAAAACAAACAAAAAAAACCCCTTCCTTAACCAACTAATATATGAAACACTGGCAAACAGATAAAATTATTCACAATTTCCAGCCAAATATTGTATTTTGGTATTTTGACCTTAGGTCTCATTCTATAGCCATCCCAGGCTACTGTCAAACAGTTCTGCTGAATCAGCCTTTCCAAGGGATAGGTTACAGTCATGAGTTACTATGATCAGCTGTAATCCCAATAGCTAATGATGAAGCACTATAAAATATAGTGTATATTAATATAGGAAAGTATCAATATTGTGTAGTGAACACTGATTACTGCCTTTTTTATTGGTGTTTTGGAAACATTCTCATTATATAGCTCTGGCTGTCCTGGAACTCACTTTGTAGACTAGACTGGCCACAGTCACAGAGATCCACTTGCCCATGCCTACCCAGTGCTGGGATTAAAGATGTATGCCATCACACCACATATTTTTGTGTATATGTTTTAAAAAATGATGGTATTGGCTTAGTTGTTAGGAATGTTTGTTACTATTGCAGAATGTTTGATTTCCAGCACCTACATGGAGGCTCACAAACATCTGTAGCTCTAGTTACAGGGATCTGATGTCCTCTTTGGACTTCTGGAGGCACCAGGCACACATGTGGAATATATACCTACATGAAGACTTTATACATTAAAACACGCATACATTAAAAAGAAAACCTTAAAGAAAAACCACATATATAAGACACACACACACACACACACACACACACACACACACACACACACGCATGCGGGTGTTTTGTTTTTATGTGCTCCTGAACACCAGAAGAGGGCATCATATCCCAAAGGGCTACAGTTAGAGACTGGTGTGAGCTGTCTATATTATGTGGGTGCTGGGCATTGAACTCAGGATCTCCAGAACAGGCAGTGCTCTTAGTAGCTGAGCCATTTCTCAAGCTCCCAAAGATTACCTGTCTGTTTACCTACCTCCCTAACCTACTTACCTATTTATTTTGAGACCTCGTTCTCAGTGTAGCCTTGGCTATTCTGGAACTGGTTCTGTAGATCAAGCTAGCCTTAGATCTGGCTGTCTCTGTCTCCCGAGTGCCAGTGTTAAAGGTGTTTGCCCTCACCTTAGTTTAAAAACAAAAAGTTTTTAAAAGCAATATTATTGGGGCCCAGTAAGATGGCTCAGCCAGAAAAGTATTTGCTGCCATGCCTGTCTATCTGAATCTGATTTGTGAAACCTACTTGGTAGTTAGAGAAAACAAGCTGCTTCAAATTGTCTTCTGACTTTGACACAGTTGCCACACTGGTCAAATAAATGTTAAAAAAAAAAAAAACAAACCAGGGGCTGGTGAGATGGCTCAGCGGGTAAGAGCACCCGACTGCTCTTCCGAAGGTGATAAGTTCAAATCCCAGCATCCACATGGTGGCTCACAACCATCTGTAACGAGATCTGGCGCCCTCTTCTGGAGTGTCTGAAGACAGCTACAGTGTACTTACATATAATAAATAAAATAAATCTTTTTAAAAAAAAAAACCAACAACAAAATGGTAGGAAGAGAACACTCAGTGGTTAAGAATGATTGATTGTTGCTCTCAGAGGGAACTGGAGTTTAATTCCCAGCATCTACTTTGTGCAGCTCATAAACATAATTGCAGTTCTAGGGGATTCAGTGCACACACATACACATGAATATAAATGTACATAGTTTTAAAAGAGGTAGTATTGAGACTGACTGTAGCTGAGTTGGTAGAATGCAAGCCTGACACATGTGAAGCCCTGAGTTTGGTCCCTAGTACCACATAAATTGGGCTTTGTAATGAACTTCTGTAATCCCAGCACTTGGAATTCAAGGTTACATAGTGAGTTGAGACCAGCCTTGGCTCCATGAGATCCTGTAATAATAATAGCAGCTAACCCAGCTTTGCAGAGATAAGATCTGATATCCCCAGTTTAGAAAAGCACATGTAGATCTCACACAAATGTTTGGTAAAAGCTTTTCTCACTTATCCTGATAACTTGTCTCTGAACTTTGTATCTGAATATTGAACTAGCTTTGGGCCCCCCCTGACAGCTGCAAAGTTTACAGCCACAAAAATGCTGTAGACAGGGGTTTGCTACTCAGGAACCAAGAGCAGCATGTACTCTTTTAGAATCCCTATTTCTTTACTTAAAAAAAAAAAATCAGAGCTTTTTTGTTGCATTTTCATTCAGCAAAGGAACAGAAAGAGAAAAAAATCCTCCCGTAGAAAGTAAGTAGTGGAGAAATGGGAACACTTTGAGGGATATGGTGTCTTTTTGTTTGTTTGTTTGTTTGCTTGTTTTTGAGACGTGGTTTCTCTGTATAGCCCTGGCTGTCCTGGAACTCACTCGGTAGATCAGGCTGGCCTCGAACTCAGAAATCCGCCTGCCTCTGCCTCCAGAGTGCTGGGATTAAAGGCGTGTGCCACCACGCCTGGCTCTATGGTGTCTTTTTTACATAGTGATATCACAGTTATCAAAGAAGAAATGGAAGAACTATTCTGTGTCATTGAGGATCCTGTGTTAGAAATGTAGGAACAAGTTTTATTCATTTTACGTGAATTTCAACAAGAATACCTGTATTTGTTGAAACAGTAGACTGTTGGTAGGCCAGGACTACAATTCTTAAATTTTAGTATGGGACTATTTGTAATAAAAATTGTCAGACACTTCCTCCATCTCTTAAGTTAGTCCAGAAAATGATAATCCTAATCAGTCAAGAAAATGGCCTGGGTTCTTCTTGACATCTAGCACTTTGTGTCTGATTGAAACAGTAGCTGTCAGTTGTTCACTGAGAAGTTAGATCTTGTTTGTAGTCTTAGAGGATCCTATGTCAGAACTCCTTTGTCTTTACCTTTTCACTGTGTAGCAATGATATCTCTCTGGATCTTGGTCTGTCACCCAGACTGTTTCTCGCTTTGCTGTATTTGCTTCAAGAGGTCCAGTCTTTGTTTACTTACTTTCTTTTATTTTATTCATTTTTTAAAAAAAATTTATTTGTTTCTCATTATGGATGGTTATGAGCCACCATGTGGTTGCTGGGATTTGAACTCATGACCTCCAGAATCAGTGCTCTTAATCACTGAGCACTGAGTTATCTCACCACCAGCCCTTTGTTTACTTTCTTGACACACACACACACACACACACACACACACACACACACACTCTTATTTATTTGGTTTTTCGAGACAGGGTTTCTCTGTATAGCTCTGGCTGTCCTGGAACTTAACTCTGTAGACCAGGCTGGCCTTGAACTCAGAAATCCGCCTGCCTCTGCCTCCCGAGTGCTTGGATTAAAGGTGTGCGCCACCACTGCCCGGCTTGATTTATATTTTTAAGATTTATTTATCGGCCGGGCGTGGTGGTGCATGCCTTTCATCCCAGCAGAGGCAGGTGGATCCCTCAGCTACGTAGGGAATTTGAGGTGAGCCATGGCTACATGAAGCCTTGTCTCTGCCAAATAAGAGAAAGGAATAGTCATTGGATATGGGACTAGAGACAGAGAAGCTTATTCTGCTGTTTTATTGTATATGGAGGAAGCGTTTTCAAGCTGGTAAAGGACGGTGCCATAGTACATTGTTTATAGAGCTTGGTTCTGGGAGAACAAGAAGAGGTGGAGGGCAGGACTAGGAAGAGGGTGATTTTGTTTGTTTGTTTTTTAATTAATTAATTTTATGTGAGTACACGGTCACTCTCTTCAGACACACCAGAAGAGGGCATCGGATCCCATTACAGGTGGTGTGAGCCATCATGTGGTTGCTGGGAATTGAACTCAGGATCTCTGGAAAAGCAATCAGTGCTTTTAATTGCTGAACCAACTCTCCAGCTCTTTGTGTATGTGTGTGTGTTTATTTGCGTTTGTTGGAGAGAAACAGGGATTAACTTTTATGTAGACTTGACCAGAATTCATTATCCCTGGTTGATCTCATTCACAGATATCCTCCTGCTTCAGCTTTCTAGTGCTACAATGATAGCATGCTCTGCTAATAAAATTTTATACGCTTTAAAATAGCTACAGATGGTATTTTCTTTTAAGAATTTATTTTTTATCTATATATGTATTGCCTGAATATGTGTGTGTGTGTGTGTATACACACACACACACACATATATATATATATATATTTATCTATCTATCTATCTATCTATATATATTATATACACATTAAATGTGTACAGCAGTCAGCAGAAGTCAGGGTAGGGATCCACTGCAAATGGAGTTGCAGACTGGTGTGAGGTTGTGAGTTGCCTGGGGATGTTTGGGACTGACATGGATCCTCTTCTCCCCCCCCCCCCCCTCGTTCCTGTCAACCCTGCTCCCTCTGGTTGGCTCCGCTTGCTCCAGCCGGCCGTGGATCCTCTTCAAGAGCAGCAAGTGCTCTTACCTGCAGTAATCTCTTCAGCCCCCAGATAATATTTTCATAGTTATACAATAGATTTTGGAATTTTCTATGAAAACTTGATATATAAAGTATGCTGATTATTTCTGTGTGCAAGTAAATGTAGTTAGGGCTTCTAGAAGATTGGTGTTTTTGTGTGTACATGACACAAGTCTGCATGTGGAGGTCAGGGTACAACCAGTTTTGAGTCTGTTCTCTGGGTATGAGGCATTGAATTCCAGTTGTCAGGCTTGGTGGTTTTTTTTTTTTTTTTTTTTTTTTCGAGACAGGGTTTCTCTGTATAGCCCTGGCTGTCCTGGAACTCACTCTGTACGGGGATTAAAGGCGTGTGCCACCACGCTCAGCTGGTGGTAATCATTTTTACTTGTTGAACCATCTTGCTGGCTTAAAGATTGCTCAATATGTTGCCTTGGGTATTTGGAACTGTCTTTGTAGACCAGGCTGGCCCCAAACTTAATCGTCTGCCTCCCAAGTATGTTAGCGTGCGTGGTTAGGTTGCTGATTATTAAACTATAGTTCTAGTGCTATGAACACTAGTCATAAAGTTTCATGTATTTATGTGCTATTTTGAAGAGTTTTACATTTTTATTTTTATTTTTGACACCTTTATATATTTGAATCAAGGTCTCCTGTAACGCAGGCTAGTCTCAAACTTGATATGTACCTGAGGAGGACTTGAACTTCCTTGAAGCTAGTTAAAAGTGTATAGTAAATTAAACACCTTCACTGTGGAAAGAATGGTTTCAGCAGTTCTAAGTAAATACTGAGGTTTTTTCTTTGGATGTAAATAAAAGTTTATCATCTTTCAAAGATGATATATATGTGTATATTTATAAGTTACTCTGTTTTATATTATTTTTGTTTAGAGACTTCTATTAGCTAGCTACCTTAGGCTGGTTCAAATTTCCATGGCAGTCTCCCTGATTCTGTGTGCTGAGATTTACAGGCATGAATTGCTAGGTCTAGTTTTATTAGCATTTGTTCAGAAAGAGAAAGCTTGCCAGGCGGTGGTGGCACATGCCTTTAATCCCAGCACTTGGGAGGCAGAGGCAGGCAGATTTCTGAGTTCAAGGCCAGCCTGGTCTACAGAGTGAGTTCCAGGACAGCCAGGGCTATACAGAGAAACCCTGTCTCGAAAAAACAAAACAACCCCCTCCCCCCCCCAAAAAAAACAACAAACAAAAAAAAGAGAAAGGTGTAGGTGGATTTGTTTAGGTGGTGTAGGTTGTCTTGGTAGTGTAGCTGGTGTAGCTGGTGCAGGTGGTACAGTTGGTGTAGGTGGTGTAGCTGGTGTAGGTGTATGAGACAGGGTTTCTCTGTGTAGCCTGGCTGTCCTGGAACTCACTCTGTAGCCTCAGACTCAGATATCTGCCTGCTTCTGCCTCCCAAGTGCTGGAACAAAAGGAACCTCCTGCTTGTATCCTGCATTTATTAAGCATTTCAAGATGTGTGGTTACCTAAATTTATGATTACTATGTTGAAAAATTATATTTTCAGAGCTGGAAAGATGGCTCAGAAGTTATGAGCATTGGTTTCCTTCAGGGGTCCTGAGTTAAAATCCTAGCTCACATACCATGGTGATTTAAAATCATCTGTAATGCCATCCAGTTGCCTCTTATGGTGTGCAGATATGTGTGAGAACACACACACGCACACAAAGGCATATATATATGTATATATATATATATATATATATATATATATATATATGTCTTTAAAAATTATATTTTCACAGGGCGTGGTGGCACATGCCTTTAATCCCAGTACTCGGGAGGCAGAAGCAGGCGGATTTCTTAGTTCGAGGCCAGCCTGGTCTACAGAGTGAGTTCCAGGACAGCCAGGGCTATACAGGGCTATACAGTGTTACTTCCAGGTCTACCAGGATGAACTGGAGTAAGGAGTAAGACACACTGCTCTGGAATGCTTTAATTTAGGAACCTTTTTTTTTTCCCCTTGAGACAGGGTTTCTCTGTATAGCCCTGGGTGTCCTAGAACTCACTTTGTAGACCAGGCTGGCCTCGAATTCAGAAATCTGCCTGCCTCTGCCTCCCGAGTGCTGGGATTAAAGGTGTGCATTACCACTCCCTGGCGTCAATTTAAATCTTTGAGTCTTGGGAGTAGTGAAGAATACTGAGTTGGTACTTAAGTGATTGTGAAACTTTTGAAAATTTTTATTATTTTAAGTGAATTGGTATTTTTGCCTGCATGTATGAGCACAACTTACATACAGTGTCTGTAGGGGTTGAAATAGTATATTGGATCACTATTCACTGGAATTAGAGATACTTTTGAGCTGTCATGTGGGTACTGAGAATTGAACCCTGGTTTTTGGGAGAAGCAGCCAGGGCTCTCAACCTCTGAGCCATCTCTCTAGCTCATTGGTTCTCAATCTATGTTGTGGGTGAAGGGGGGTCACATTTCATATATCTTGTATAGCAGATATTACAATTCACAACAGTAGTAAATTTACAGTTATAAAGTAGCAATGAAATAATTGTATGGTTGAGGATCACCACAACATGAGGAACTGAATTAAAGGGCTTGCAACATTAGGTAGATTGAGAACCATTGCTTTAGCTCCTTTGATTTTGAAGGTTTATTTGATGATGTTTCTGGAATTGTATGAATTGGCAAATACAGTTTTAGATTGCTGTTTTCCTCTCCCATTTTGGGAACTTTAAGAGAAATTTGTATTGCGCAAGGACCTGAAGACTGCTCAGCTGGATAAGGTACTTGATGTTAAATCTGATAATTTGGTTTTGACTTTTGGAACCCACATGGTAGATGGAGAGAAGAAATTTCCCCAAGTTGTTTTCTGACAACTTAAAACACACCCACCCCTACACAAAATACATATAGCTTCCCCCACATAGGAAAAAACCCACCACCAAATAAACAAACAACCCTTCCCCCCACTTTGCCCCTCAGCCCCACCTCCCATAAAAACTCAACTGGGCAAGGTAGTGTATGACATGCCTTTAATCCCAGTGCCAGGAGGCAGAGGTAGGAGGATCTTATTGCTGTCAGTTCATGGCCAGCCTGGTCTATAAATCAGGTTTCAGGATAGCCGGGACTGTTACACTGAGAAACCTGGTCTGGAAAAGGCAAACAAACAAAACCCAGCAACAAAATATATAGCAAATTGGAAATGTAAATGAGGAATGCATTGAATAAATATAACCTGCCAAAAAGTGTATTAGCTATATACAGTGTTATTGACCCACATGAGTATATGGCTTGCTAGCTGCTGTGGTTTCCTGCCCAGCATTACAAAAGATTAAAATCAGAAGTATTGATTGATAAAGTGAAAAAATGATGTCAGGCTATCTGTATTTGCATAGCTTTTTTTTTTTTCTCATTCTTTTTTGAGACAGGGTTTCTTTGTATAGCCCTGGCTGTCCTAGAACTCACTTTGTAGACCAGGCTGGCCTCGAACTCAGAAATCTGCCTGCTTCTGCCTCCTGAGTGCTGGGATTAAAGGTGTACACCGCCACCACCGCCCCGCTTGTATAGCTTTTTAAACACTGTAATGACACATGTTCACAGGAGTGATGAGGAATGCTTTGGCCTGATAGGCCATTCATAGGCAGTAGGAGAGGGACTAAAGTTTAGTTGTTAAAGTATTTCATTTGGGTTGAAGAGATGGATGGACCAGTGGAGTAGAGAACCTAGTACTCTTTTCTTTTTTTTTGTTTTTGTTTTTGTTTTTGTTTTTGTTTTTGTTTTTCAAGACAGGGTTTCTCTGTATAGTCCTGGCTGTCCTGGAACTCACTTTGTAGACCAGGCTGTCCTTGAACTCAGAAATCCTCCTGCTTCTGCCTCCTGAGTGCTGGGATTAAAGGTGTGCCCCACCACGCCCGGCTGAGAACCTAGTACTCTTGCAGAGGAACTGGGTTCAGTTCCTAGCACCCAAAGGATGGTTCACAACCAACATGTGACTCCAGTTCTAGGGATCCTGCTCACATGTGATAAGCATATACTCATACAGGGTCACACACAAAAACATAAGTAGACAACCTAGTAAATTATAAAAATGCTTTTGTTGAAGCTAAGCCTTTCTTTACTTTTTTGATAGGATCTCACTATGTAGCCCTGGCTGGCCTAGAATAGAGAAGAGACCCTAGCTTCAATGCCCCCGCACCCTCCTACCCTTTTCAAAGAAGAAAACCAAAACCCAAAAAATGAGAACACACCAAAACAAGTAACCTAAACCAAACAAAAACCAAGAAATCAGGTTGAGGAACAAGCCACTAAACTGCATTTATCTATGGCCTGCTTCATTTTTGCCATTGTCCTCCGATGATATACTGTTATCCTTTAAGCAGAATAAATCCTTTCCTCTCTAAGTTACTTTGGTCATGGTCTATATCACAGAAATAACTAATAAGGTCAGTAATCAAAAATTTTATCTCACTATTGAAAGCAAAAGAATCAATTGATGTTTGCGTTTGTGTATCTAAGCTTTATTTTTAAGTAGTATTGGCTTTAATATTTGTCTAACATTTTTTCATACTTTTACCCTTCTCTTTCAGTATCAGAT
The DNA here is from genome assembly GCA_902729485.2 of Mus minutoides. Taxonomy (NCBI): domain Eukaryota; kingdom Metazoa; phylum Chordata; class Mammalia; order Rodentia; family Muridae; genus Mus; species Mus minutoides. Next base: position 995,919 of record LR749685.1, on the reverse strand, counting down.
ATAGAAGGTGGTGATGGACTACAGCTCAGAAAGGAACATACTCTCAAAATATTTGCTTATATCAATTCCTGGACTCAGAGGTATGCAGTTGTAGGTATTTTACAGACTAACTTGATGGATTATATAAATCGCCATTACTTATTATTAGATTTTTTTTCAGGATGTTTCATTACTTTTTTTTTTTTTTTTTTTTTTTGGTTTTTCGAGACAGGGTTTCTCTGTATAGCCTTGGCTGTCCTGGAACTCACTTTGTAGACCAGGCTGGCCTCGAACTCAGAAATCCGCCTGCCTCTGCCTCCCGAGTGCTGGGATTAAAGGCGTGCGCCACCACGCCCGGCCTACTTTTTTTTTTGTATTAAGTGATAAGTTTATCAATAGTCAATTATTTTACTTTTTTAAAATCATGGACTTTATTTTGACATTGTTTTTAAAACAACATAAAAATTGATTTCTTTTACTTTTTCCTCATTCTTAATGAATGAGTCACTAAAATTTTGAGAAGGAATTATTTTGAGAGATAGAAGAATTTGTGTGAGACAGAGTTTCATGGAACTCACGGTGTAGATCAAGCTGGGATTAACGATGAGAAGAACCACTACTCAGCAGATAAGAGAAGTTTTACGGAATAGCTACTAAAAGCTTATAGCAAACTTAATGTTTTTTTAAAAAAAAACTTTATTATGGTAATAGTTATTTTGAAATCATTTGATAGTTTCTCATCTATTATGCACATTAGAGCAACTTTTTTTTTAAAGATTTATTTATTTATTATGTGTAATTACAGTGTAGCTGTCTTAAGACGCTATAGAAGGGGGTGTCAGATCTTGTTATGGATGGTTGTAAGGCACCATGTGGTTGCTGGGACTTGAACTCAGGACCTTTGGAAGAACAGTCAGTGCTCTTAACTGCTGGGCCATCTCTCCAGCCCTAGAACAACTTTTATATAATATGTAAGTTGAGAATATACAGATTAAAACTCAAGGATCATAGTTGTTAATATAGCCACTATGAAAAAGACTGTAAATGTATAACTCTATGTGGTTCTTGTTTGGTAGTGCCACACGATGTTTTTTAAAGTGTTGATGTACAAGCCCAGCAGCTTCTGGGTTGTACCAGTGAGCTATAGGTGAAAATTGAACTTAAGGTATGCTACATAAATGTTCTTACACTTATGTGTATCTTCAGCTCCCACTAAATATCTTTTCACTTGTGTGCTTGCCCAATTTGAACTACCCTTCATAAAATGTTTATGAGTTTGGAAAATGTTTAAAGTGATGCAGAGAGATGGTTCAGTGGGTAAATATTCCTGCTACCAAGCCTGATAACCTAAGTTCAACCCAGGACATGTATGGTGGAAGGAGAGAGCTGGCCTCCACATGTGTCATGGCACCAGTCCATGCATGCACACACGTGATTGAGGGCACACACAGTATATCTGTTTAATTTTTTTTTTTTTTCCTGAGAGAAGGTCTTACTGTGTAACCCTGCCTGTCCTGGAACTCACTCTGTAGACCTAGCTATCCTTGTGCTGGGATTAAAGGCATGCTCCACCACTGCCCTGCTACAGTGATATGATTTTGTCTTTAGAAAAGATTTATTAATTAATTTTATGTATGTAAATATACTGTCACTCTCTTCAGACACACCAGAAGAGGGCATTGGATCCCATTACAGTTGGTTGTTAGCCACTATCAGTCAGTGCTCTTAACCACTGAGCCATCTCTCCAGCCCCTGCTTCCCCTGTCTTCCCTCCCTCCCTCCCTCCCTTCCTTCTTTCCTTCCTTTCTTTTTTAGTTTTTGGGTTTTTTGAGACAGGGTTTCTCTGTGTAGCCCTGGCTGTCCTGGAACTCACTCTGTAGACCATGCTGGCCTCGAACTCAGAAATCCTCCTGACTGTGCCTCCCAAGTGCTGGGATTAAAGGCGTGCACCACCACGCCCGGCTGACACATTATTTCTTAAGTAGAGATTGTCTTTCAGCTATCCTGGTCAATACATTATAATGGCAAATCCTTACAAGTGATAATATTACTTCTGGTGTGTTTGAAGACAGCAACAGTATACTCACATAAAAAAGAAAAAATAGAAATTATATGTTTTTTTGTTTTGTTTTGTTTTGTTTTGTTTTGTTTTCCGAGACAGGGTTTTTCTGTATAGCCCTGGCTGTCCTAGAACTCACTTAATAGACCAGGCTGGCCTCGAACTCATAAATCCGCCTGCCTCTGCTTCCTGAGTGCTGGGATTAAAGGCGTGCTCCACCACGCCCAGTAACTTAATACTTTTGCAGAGGACTCCAGTTTGTTTCTCTGCATCCACATGGTAGTTCACAGTTCTCTGTAACCCTACTTCCTGAGGATTCAGTGCCTCTTGATCTGTGAAGGTTTCTGTACACATGTGGTGTATATACATGCACTCACACCCGCACACAAAATAAAAAAAAATAATTTGTTGACTTGGACATGGAGGAACATTCATTTAATCCTAGTAGATAGGCAGGTCTATGTGAGTTCCAAACTGAACTGGTTCCAGTCTAGCCAGAGTTACATGGTGAGGCCCTACCTTTAAAAAGAACAAAGAAAAGAAAAAGGTTGTTGGTGGTGAAAGCCTTTAATTCCACCCAGTATTTGAAAGTAGAGGCAGAGAGATGTCTGTGATTTCTAGGCCAGCCTGGTCTACAGAGTGGTTTCTGGGTCAGCCAATGTGGCACAGAGAAACCCTGTCTCAAAAAAAAAAAAAAAAAAAAAAAAAAAGAAAAAAAGATATCATACTATTATATTTAAAGTATTTTTCTCCAGAATTTAGCTCATATAAAACAATTTTTGAGATTCAAGATGAAAGCCTTAGTTGGAGTCAATTTGGCTCATGCTTGTCCCAGAAGGCAGGTGCAGGAGGTTCCCAAGTTCCTGGCCATTCTTGGCTAAATAGTTAGACCTTGTCTCAACAAACTATGTGTAATGAAAATTTGAAACAGAAAGTTGATAAGGCTAATGTACAGATTCAGCAGTAAGGTCATACTGTTTGTTTGGTTTGGTTTTTTCCTTCTGTTTCCTTTCTCTTCTGTTTGCTTATTTTTTTTTATTATTATTATTATTATTATTATTATTTTGGTTTTTTGAGACAGGATTTCTCTGTATAGCCCTGGCTGTCCTGGAACTCACTTTCTAGACCAGGCTGGCCTTGAACTCAGAAATCCGCCTGCCTCTGCCTCCCAAGTGCTTGATTAAAGGTATGCGCCACCACGCCCGGCTCTATTTTTATTATTTTTTTTTAAAGATAGGTCTGTTGTGTATATAGATAGCCTGGCTGTTCTGGGACTCTAACTAGAGCCCAGAGCAGGCCAGCCTTTAGCTCACAGAGATCTGCCTGCCACTGCTTCCTGAATTTTGGGATTAAAGTCTTTTGCCACCACACCCAGCCAGTATTATTGTTTTTGAAAGCCTTCCATATAAGAACTCCAGAACATTTGGAATTAATTTCTCAGTAGAATATCTGTGGAAGTTATTAATGATCACATATAAAATGGACATAATGGGCAAAAAAGTGCTGAGAACTGGAAGGCCTCAACCAAGGTTTAACTTAAGTAGCCTAGTTCTTTTCAGTACTACTGAGAGTCTAATGTCTGAGTATCTGCTATGGGCTGATGCAGCTGAACCTTGGTGGTTGCTGTTTTAGTCACCACATTCAACAGGTTTTCGAGAGTAGGCAGCCTATAGGAAAGGGTTACTAGCTTCAGATACTCTGGAAACATTTTTTTCCCGATGTTGAATACTGTGTTATAATAGTTCTTCAGGTTTTTTTTTCTTACAATTTTATGTGTAATTATATTTTGCCTGCATGTATGTATGTATGTATGTATGTATGTATGTATGTGTAACACAAGTATGCCTCGTGCCACTGGGTGTGGTGGCGCACGCCTTTAATCCCAGCACTCGGGAGGCAGAGGCAAGTGGATTTCTGAGTTCGAGGCCAGCCTGGTCTACAAAGTGAGTTCCAGGACAGCCAGGGCTACACAGAGTGCTGGGATTAAAGGCGTGCGCCACCACGCCCGGCGCTTTTTTTTTTTTTTTAATTAGATATTTTCTTCATTTACTTTTCAAATGCTATCCCCAAAGCCCCCTGTACCCTCCCCCTACCCTGCTCCCCTACCCACCCACTCCCACTTCCTGGTCCTGGCTTTCCTCTTGGTATTGCATATGATCATTGCAATACCTAGGGCCGCAAGTGCTTTTTTTAACCCACCAAGCCATCTTACTAGCCCTCATTACATGGGTTTTAACATAAATTTGAATTCAGATGTGAAGCATATTATTTTACTTGGGTAATAAGTTCATAATCAGGCTAGAAATAAAAGATGTAGAATGGAGTTAAAGGTAGGATTTGCAGATGGTAGGAAAGGTATGAGTGATACAGAGCAATACATAGGAGGAGTCCAAACAAGCATTAAAGTGTAAGATGCAGGACTGGGGCACGTTTACATTAGCAGAACTAGCTAGTCTCTTAAGTTTGAAGCCAACGTGGTCCAATGGGGTGTGTTCTGGGCCAACCAGACCTATACAGTGAGACTGTCTTTCTCTATCTCACAATGTGATTGAAAGAAAAAGCATTTTTTTTTTTTTTTTCAAGACAGAGTTTCTCTGTGTAGCCCTGGCTGTCCTGGAACTCACTCTGTAGACCAGGCTGGCCTCAAACTCAGAAATCCGCCTGCTTCTGCCTCCCAAGTGCTGGGATTCAAGGCGTGTGCCACCACGCCCAGCACATTTGGTATTTTTTTTTTTTTAAAGATTTATTTATTATATGTAAGTACACTGTAGCGTACACTGTAGCTGTCTTCAGACATTCCAGAAGAGGGCGCCAGATCTCATAACGGATGGTTGTGAGCCACCATGTGGATGCTGGGATTTGAACTTATCACCTTCGGAAGAGCAGTCGGGTGCTCTTACCTGCTGAGCCATCTCACCAGCCCCCACATTTGGTATTTTTAAGTCCTCCTCAATCCTATTTCTATTTTCAACTTAATGACTTTAATATTCTGTTTTCTGAAATTGTAATATGTATCTGTTGCTTAATTTGTCAGTTTTAACCTTTATCTTCCTTTTGTGATATATAGGATTTTACTTTGTCACATCTTTTCAATATGGTTGCTATCAATTCTTAGCATACTTGTGAAAATAAAAATGCTGTTCAAAGATTTGCCAAAATGTTAGGTGGTTGCATTATTTGCTTCCTGGGGTCTCTACTGACTTGTTTTTTTTTTTTGTTTTTTTTTTTTCCTTTTTCTTTTTTCGTTTTTTTCAAGACAGGGTTTCTCTGTATAGTCCTGGCTGTCCTGGAACTCACTATGTAGACCAGTCTGGCCTTGAACTCAGAAATCCGCCTGCCTCTGCCTCCCGAGTGCTGGGATTAAAGGCGTGCGCCATCACTGCCCGGCTCTGACTTGTTTTTTATTTGAGTAATTTTCTATATATGAATCACAAATTCTTCCTAAACTCTTAAAACCTTTTTAGTAGTGATCTATTATTTTTTTACTATCTGCCCAGCATCATCTTAATTTGCCCTTGAGTTTCAGTTTGTGTTCTTTGCTGGTAAGCTAGCTTCACTTCAGTGCCTTTACTATTTTTTTACCCATACTATTCAGAATTACGATTTTTGGTGCTTATTGCTTTATTGTTGTATTTTCTTAGAAAAGCTATATACAAAACATGATTTTTAGAGTTGGCATATCTAAAGTATTTATCCTTTATGTGTACTTTTATCATACACTTTTTTTTTTTTTTTTTTGGTTTTTTCAAGACAGGGTTTCTCTGTGTAGTCCTGGCTGTCCTGGAACTCACTTTGTAGACCAGGCTGGCCTCGAACTCAGAAATCCGCCTGCCTCTGCCTCCCGAGTGCTGGGATTAAAGGCGTGCGCCACCACGCCCGGCTTTATCATACACTTTTTTGAGTGCAGGATTCTGCGTAGAAAGTCATTCCTTTCAGAATTGTCAGAGTTATGCTTCATTGTATTTCAGGGATCCAGTGTTGCTTTTCTGAAGTTTAGCTTTTTTTCCTTTTAGAAATACTGTCTGTGTAGCTCCATTTGTCCCAGAGTTGTCCTAAAACTTGGGATTCTTCTACCTCAGCTTTCTGAGTGTAGAACTCAGAAAGTGTGTTATGATACCAGCACTTTTAGCAGTTTTATTCTTTTGCTGTCTCTAATACCCTCCTTGTAAGCTTTAGGATTTTTTCTCCTATATTTCAAGAATTGCAAGAGTCATACGTTTCCATTCTGCAAATGAATATCAAAAAGCAACTGGCAACAAAAGCTGGAGACTAATATCTAATGGGAATGCACACTGAACAGCTGTTATAAAAACCAGTGCTGTGCTTTCCATTCTCTGTGCAGCCCTGGGTGTCCTAGAACTAGCTCTGTAGATCAGGCTGGCCTTGAACTCAGAGATCCACCTGCCTCTTGTCTCCTAAGTGCTGAGATTAAAGGTGTTAATCACTAGGCTTCACAAGCTAGAACTTTTTTTTTTTCTTGGTTTTTCAAGACAGTGTTTCTCTGCGTAGCCCTGGCTGCCCTGGAACTCACTCATTAGACCAGGCTGCCCTTGAACTCAGAAATCTGCTTGCCTCTGCCTCTCAAGTGCTGGGATTAAAGGTGTGTGCCACCACTGCCTGGTAAGCTAGAGCTTTTATATAACCCATTTATATCAACTCCTGGACCTCTACCTGAAAGACTGCATCCTATTACAGATAGTTATCTATGTTTATTGCTGCTGTTTTCATAATAGCATGGGAATATAATAAACATAGATGTCCTCCAAAGAAGAATGGAAATGTGGTACATATATAGTGGAATTTCATTCATATGTAAGGAAAATAGAATTGTGCTATTTTTAGGAAGTATATTGAACTTGGAAATATTTTAAGTAAGATCACCCGGTCTCAAAGACACACAACATATCTTCTCTTATGTAAATCTTACAACTTTTTGTATATACATATCTAGATGGAAGGGAGGGCAAAAGCCAGGAATCTAGAAAGGGGCTTATGAGAAGGGAAAATATTACTTCCAGCAGAAAATTACTCTATAAATCTCACTAAGTGATATCTAAGCTATATTTAGGAACCCCTAAAAGCTGTGGTTGATTGAATTAACATACCACTCATGAAAATTCTTAAATTTCTGATTATGCTCTGTTAGTACTAGTGTTAGTTTGCTTCTGATGTGTTCCCTCTTTTGATTAGTAATTTTATTTTTGTACATTTACATATTGAAGTATTTTCATTAAGTTTTCTTTTAGTTTTAATCTTGCCACCTTTTTTCATACATTAGTTTTTTAAAGTTAAATTTAAATCTTCCAAGAAGTTGAAATAAAAATGCTAAAAATTCTTGTGAATTTTTTTTTTTTTTTTCGAGACAGGGTTTCTCTGTGTAGCCCTGGCTGTCCTGGAACTCACTTTGTAGACCAGGCTGGCCTCGAACTCATAAATCCGCCTGCCTCTGCCTCCCCAGTGCTGAGATTAAAGGCATGCGCCACCATGCCTGGCTTCCTTGTGAATTTTTATTTCATTATTTTCTCATGTCCATCTGTCTTTTAGACCTGCTAGTCTTGATTGGTCATATATATATTTTTTTGTTTGTTTTTGTTTTTTGGTTTTTCGAGACAGGGTTTCTCTGTATGGCCCTGGCTGTCCTGGAACTCACTTTGTAGACCAGGCTGGCCTGGAACTCAGAAATCTGCTTGCCTCTGCCTCTGGTCGTATGTTTTTCTTTTTCTCCCCAGTATCATAAGTCTTTATCCTCCTTTTTGAGAGATTGATTGCTTTAGTTTCCTTGTTTGAAAGTTTTGTTATGTATTATAGGGTGCTTAAATTTTAATTGGCTTTAAAATGATAAAGTATATATTTATTTTAAAGGCATACCAACAGTCTATGTACAATTAAAGAGCTTTTTATTTTAAATGGTGCTTAGGATGGAACCCATGGCCTCACACAGAGACTCTGACCTAACATTGAGCTCTAAGCCCAACTTCAAAGGGCTCAGTTTTATAATCCCCACTTAGGTTTTTATAACATTCTTTCAGTAACCTAATATCTGTTAGGTTCTTTCTTTCTTTCTTTCTTTCTTTCTTTCTTTCTTTCTTTCTTTCTTTCTTTCTTTCTTTCTTTCTTTCTTTCTTTCTTTCTTTCATGTAAGTACACTGTAGCTGGCTTCAGATACCTCAGAAGAGGGCATCAGATCTCATTATGGATGGTTGTGAGCCACTATGTGGTTGCTGGGATTTGAACTCAGGACCTTTGAAAGAGCAGTCAGTGCTCTTAACCGCTGAGCCATCTCTCCAGCCCAGGTTCTTTAAGTCTTATAAAGTATAGATAACTTTTTTTTCTTTCTCGTAATTGTGCTGGTTAGTTTTTATTTTTTAATTTATATATATTTATATCCCCACTTGAAACAGTCTGTGGTCATCTTGGGAAACCTCAACTAACTTAGAAATTGCTTCCATCAGATCCTTTTAATGATTATGAGGGAGGGCATAGCCCATGGTAGGTGGTGCTGGTCTGTGCAGGGGCCCTGAAGCGGGAGGAACAAGCCTAAAGGGCTTTTCATTAGTAAGATGCATTCCTCCATCATGGTATCTGGTTAGCTCTTGCCTCTGGATTCCTGTCATGGTTGAGTTTTATGCCTTGATATCTCTCAGTGATAGGGTGTAGATCAGGAAGTATAAGATAAATAAAATCCTTTTTTTTTTCTTTTAAATTATAGCAATATTCAACAGACTAAGACAAAAAGTTGGTACCAGAAAATTGTTGTAGTGACAGACATGACTATGTTGTTTGGGAGGATTGTGGAAGTGTTAGGAACTTTGGGCTGGAAAAGTTATTAGTGCTCAAAACTTTTAATGGCCTTTTCTGGGGGAACTTGGAAGATAGTGTTGAGAACAGGGCAGATGATGAAGACCCGCCTTGTGGAATTTCATAGGGAAGCAATTGTGGTGATTTATTTAAATTAATAATATGTGGTTCTGGTCAGCTGCAACTAAAGAATTTGCTCTGAATGGACGGATAGTCCAGTCTTGCAAGGAAACCTTTCCTTTACTGAGACTCTTGCTGCTGTTTGCTGGAGGTGAAAAGCAGCTACGATTAGGAATGTACTGCTATCAGTGAGGTGAAATCTTGTGGAGAGTATTTATTATTTCCTCATGGTTAGCACACAAACTGTGGCTTAGAGGAGCCAAGGCTGCATCTCATTTTGGGAGTTGAACTTGATACTGTCTAAGTTGTAAATGAATTATTTTTTATATAAATGTGTGTAGTGAATCCAGTGACTTTTTCTTTACTTTATGCTAGTCCCCAATAATTACACAGAGAAACCAAGTGTTATTTAAAACTACACCTCAATAGCTGAGCAGTAAAAGATGTACCATAGGGCTGGTGAGATGGCTCAGCAGGTAAGAGCACCCGACTGCTCTTCCGAAGGTGATAAGTTCAAATCCCAGCAACCACATGGTGGCTCACAACCATCTGTAACGAGATCTGGCTCCCTCTTCTGGAGTGTCTGAGGACAGCTACAGTGTACTTACATATAATAAAATAAAATAAATCTTTAAAAAAAAAATAAAAGATGTACCATAAACGTCTATGCTAATCTGGCTACTTTCCAGCCCCATCATGATACTTGCATATTATTATTGATCTTCAGTCTCCTTCATAGCTCCAATTCCTCCATCCTGCCAGCTCATCTGAAACGCCCCCCTCCCTCCCTCTGGTTGGCGAATGTTATACCCTATTCTCTCTATTCTGCTTAGCCATTGGGTGATCAGCATTTATTGACAAGGCAGAGAATAAATAATAATTGTTTACACAAACTTGAGACAGGAGATTCTTAGTGTAAGCATTATAATGCTGTGTCCTTGTGAAACAAGATATGAGGGCAGAGAAATCAGCATTTGAATAACCTAAGGGTAAACTTTATACAGTACACAAAACATTATGCCTACAAAGAATCTTCTACTTGGTGCTGGCTTTGGCTGTATGAAAGTTATATTTTTTGTTGTTTTTCTGAGACAGGGTCTCTCACTGTAGCCCTGCCTGTTTGTGAAGTAGACCAGGCTGGCCTGCAGTTCACAGAGAGAGCTCTTCTTGGTTCTGCCTCCTGAGTGCTGGCTCATTAAAGCTACTTTAAAAGGGATGGTGGGAAGCCTGGAGACTTGACATTCGGAAAGGCTGTTTGTTAAGTGTAGCCTCTGGTCTCAGTGGCAGCCCCAGGATTGAAGGGGTCATGAAGAGAAGCTGAGACTTGGCACTGTTGTGTAAATAGGCTTGGAGTCCCTGAAGAGAGCTCAATAGAGGGCATTGGTGAAGGTGCAGCTTCAGCTGCAGTGGAGACCCCAGTATATCGGGAATGCCAAGAATATGGACATTTTATTGATTGATTGATTTGGGAGGACCCAGACCACTGTGCCAGGTAGTCTTGAGTTTTATCATAAAGCAAGCAGAGCAAGCCATGAGAGTATGCTAATTTATAAGCTGCATTTTTTTTCATGGCCTCTGCTTCAGTTCCTGCTTCAGGTTTCTGCCTTGGGTTCCTGCTTTGTCTTTCCTCAAGTGAGGAATTTTTAGCCCTGGGAGTTACGAGATGAGATAAAACCTGTTCTTGAGTTGGTTTTGGGCACTGTTTATCAATAGTATCCAATAGAAAGGAAACTCAAACATTTCTATGTTTTATTTATTTATGAGGCGCCCCCCCCCCCCTTTTTTTTTTTTTTTTTTTTTTTCAGAGAGTCTCTATATATCAGGCTTGCCTTGAATTTAGAGATTAAAGGTGTGCACCACCAAGCTAGGCTGATTCTTACTGTTTTTGTCGTCTTTGGTGACACAAGTTTTTATTTATTGTTTATTTTGAGCCTTCTCTTTCCTCTTACACTTACTCTTGGCTGTCTCTCATGGTTAAGGCAAGTGAGTTGGATATTCTCTGTGTGTGGTGCATCTTAAAAATCATGATTTGTACTATATGATAGGTGTAAATAAAATGTAAGCAGGCTTTTTTTTGTTTGTTTTGTTTTGTTTTTGTTTTTTTTTGGTTTTTTGAGACAGGGTTTCTCTGTATAGCCCTGGCTGTCCTGGAACTCACTTTGTAGACCAGGCTGGCCTCGAACTCAGAAATCCACCTGCCTCTGCCTCCCAAGTGCTGGGATTAAAGGCATGTGCCACCACGCCTGGCCAGGCTTTTTTTTTTTTTGACAAGGGTTTGAACGTGTAACTTGACTGGCCTAGACTTCAGTTTGTATACCAGACTGGCCTTAAAATAGACTTCCTTAACACCGATTATGTCCTTTGGACTCTTAATATTTTCATATCTATATTTATATCTATATCTCTCCATCCATCCATCCATCCTTATTCTTTGGCTATGATAGTTTAGCTGTTCATCGAACCTCTATTTTGTCCTTTACTTAATCCTATGCTGGGGCTCCTCAGTCCTGAGCCTTCCCAGTTGTTTTCTTTGTTGTTGTTTTTTTGTTTGTTTTTGTGACAGGGTTGTTGATGGGTCTGAAACCCACAGATGCAGCTGCCTCTGCCTTCCTGGTTCTAGATTTAAAGGCATACACTACCACCCATGGTAATTCCCACTTTCCTTTTATTTTTTATTTTATGTGTGTGGACGCTTTGCCCACATATATCTCTGTTTCACATGCATGCAGTGCCTGCAGGTGCTACAAGAGGAGGGTGATGGATTCCTCTGGAACTGGAGTTAGAGAACATTGTGACCCATCATATGGATGGTGGGAACTGAACCCAGGTCTTCTAGAAGAGCAGTTAGTATTTTTAACCACTAAGCTGTCTTTCCAGCCCCAGTTCCCATTTTCTGACAGCTAATTTTAGAAGTAAACTTGTCTTTTCCTATTCTAAACCTTAGCCAAGATCTTTTAAGAACTCAGACTCTAGCTTTACTAAGAAAACTGCCTGAGTCTACAACTTCTCACTTTTAAGATAATTTTGCATTAGCATTATAGGAAGAAGCTGAGTTGGAGTGGTGGTACATGCCTGCAATCCTTAAATTTTGGAATCAAAGGCAAGAGGATTCTGGCCAGCCTCAAATTAAAAAGGAGACCCTGTCAATGTAAAAATGGGCAGGGATGTGGCTCAGAAGTTACGAGGGCTTTGCCAGTATATGTGAAGTCCTGGATTTGTCCCAAGTATTGGAAAAAGAGAAAAAAAGAGGTAGGAGGTAAGAGGTAGGCAGGCTGCTCATCAGAAAACACTATGAGTAATTTTTGTTTGTTTTAAGATTGGGGCTTGGTGTCTCACTTCCTGACTCAATTGGAATCACTTTTAATGCTAGATTAAAGACGTTATATTTGTTTTCCTCATACAAATTATAATATGGGTTGTGGGTTGTGTTAGAGAGGTTCTTCTAAAGGACTCATCTTCAGTTTCTAATATCTCTGGTTGCTCACAACTGTTTGCAATTGCAGATCCAGGGGACTTGATGTACTCTTACGGCTTTCATAGACAGGTACACTTACAAACACACACACAAATAGATTTCTGGGTGTTAGGACACACTTTTTTTTTTTTTTTTTCTCAAGACAGGGTTTCTCTGTATAGTCCTGGCTGTCCTGGAACCCGCCTGCCTCTGCCTCCCGAGTGCTGGGATTAAAGGCGTGTGCCACCACGCCTGGCTGACACACACCTTTAATCTTAATATTTTTATGTCTCAGGCAGGTGGATATCTGAGCTTGAGGTTATCCTGGTCTACATAGTGAGTTCTAGGCCATCCAGAGCCACATAGTGAAACCTTATCTTGAAAAAAAAAAAGGTAATATGGTATTTTATAGCTAAAAGGAACTTTTGAAGTAAAAGCCCCTTTGTTTAATCAATATAACAAACTTTTCTAAAAATAGTATTTTAATTAATTAGAATCAGTATTACAACAGAATAGGGATTTTGGAATTCTGTGTTTGGCTTAACATAAGGTTTTTTTTTTTTTTTTTTTTTTTTTTTTTTTTTTTTTTTTTTTTTTTTTTTTTTTTTTTTTTTTTTTTTTTTTTTTTTTCATTTTTTTCTCTTTATTAGATATTTTCTTCATTTACATTTCACATGTTATCCAGAAATTTTCCCTTACTCTCCCGTGTCCCCGCCCTGCTCCTCTACCCACCCCCTCCCACGTAATGGCCCTGGCATTCCCCTGTACTGGGGCATATAGAGTCTGTATGACCAAAGGGCCTCTCCTCCCAATGATGGCCAACTAGGCCATCTTCTTCCATATATGCAGCTAGAGACATGAGCGCAGGGGGAACTAGTTAGTTCATGTTATTCTTCCACCTAGAGGGTTGAAGACCCCTTTAGTTCCTTGGGTACTTTCTCTAGCTCCTACCTTGGGAGTCCTGTGTTTCAACTAATAGCTGACTGTGAGCATCCACTTCTGTGTTTACCAGGCACTGGTATAGCTGTTTTTAGACAGACTAGAAGAGGGCATAAGATCCTATTACAAATGGTTGTTAGCCACCATGTGATTGCTGGGTATTGAACTCAGGACCTCTGGAAGAACAGTTGAGTTGGTGCTCTTAACCGCTGAGCCATTTCTCCAGCCCTTATCATAAGGTTTTTTTTTTTGTTTGTTTGTTTGTTGTTTTTTGTTTTTTGTTTTTCGAGACAGGGTTTCTCTGTGTAGCCTTGGCTGTCCTGGAACTCGCTTTGTAGACCAGGCTGGCCTCGAACTCAGAAATCCCTCTGCCTCTGCCTCCCAAGTGCTGGGATTAAAGATGTGTGCCACCGTGCCCGGCTATCATAAGGTTTTAATCAAGGCATTAGTCATAATATAATTATGTGGAGGCCTACAGGGTGCTAGAGGATCTGTTGTATGGGGAAACCTTAGTTGTAGGCAGCTTGAATGTTTCTAATTATACCATAGTCGCAGTATCTTTAATGACCTAATCTTAGATATTTCATCTTTTAACTACTATCACAGTTTACTCAATGGAAATGAGTCCCTTCTGGTCTCAAGGGGAAGAAAGTTAGGATTTGCTTTTTAAATGAATGTGTGCCAAGCGTTTTGTCATCATACTTCTAAGTTTATCATGCCTATAGAAATGAGATTATTTCCCTTTTTGGTTGTACAGTGTGTTGCTGATCTATTTGGATGATGTAGAGACATTTTGCTAATACTTCAAGGAATAAGTTATAAGTAATGGCTGATTATCTGTCATCAGTGTTTGGATTCTAATATAATTTGAACTAGGTACTTCTGCGTGTGTCATTTAGTTATTGATTCACACAAGATTTTTAATTGCCTAAAATATGCCAGACATTGTGCTATTATTTGAACATGTCTGAGAGAACTAGATTTGTATGTAATGCCTATCTGACATTTCCCTTTTTTTGTTTGTTTGTTTTGTTTGTTTTTGTTTTTTACTGACATTGAAGAGAGAGCGTTTTGTGTTTCTGAGTATGTTTGGGTTTTCTTTTTTTTTTTTTAAAGATTTATTTTATTTTATTTATGTAAGTACACTGTTGCTGTCTTCAGACACTCCAGAAGAGGGCGCCAGATCTCGTTACGGATGGTTGTGAGCCACCATGTGGATGCTGGGATTTGAACTTATCACCTTCGGAAGAGCAGTCGGGTGCTCTTATCCGCTGAGCCATCTCACCAGCCCATGTTTGGTTTTTCAAATAGGGTCAGAATACCTTTCCTAAGTAGGCTTCAAGAATTCATTTAAAAATGTAGGTAGATAATAAATTTTGTTAGATAAGAAAACACCTTGTATTAAGTAACCAGCAGTTTTATTAATGAAGTCATTACTACTAATACTATCACTACTACTACTGTTGTTTGGTTTTTTGAGACAGGATTTCTGCATAACCCTGTGCCTGTCCTTGAACTCTACAGCGATCCATCTGCCTTTTTGCTTCAGTTTTCTTTTGGGATTAAAGGCATGGATCACCATACCCAGCCTTAGATTCTATTCTTTTTTTTTTTTTTTTTTTTTTTTTTTTTTTTTTTTTTTTTTTTTTTTTTTTTTTTTTTTTTTTTTTTTTTTTTTTTTTTTTTTTTTTTTTTCGAGACAGGGTTTCTCTTTAGCCCTGGCTGTCCTGGAACTCACTCTGAAGACCAGGCTGGCCTCGAACTCAGAGATCCGCCTGCCTCTGCCTCCCAAGTGCTGGGATTAAAGGCGTGCGCCACCACGCCCGGCTCTTAGATTCTATTCTTAAAAATGAATATAGAGCTGCCCTAGCAGGAAGGGGAAAATTGATGTTAAAGAAAAGTATTTTAGTATTTGCTTCTTTTGTTACTTATTGAAATGTATATTGTTCCCTCTCTACGAAGCATTTATTTACTGCATTTTATTTTCTCTTATAGGCAATGTCTATGCTGCTTCAAGGAATATAAGCATTTGGAGATTTTTAACCAAGTAGTATGTGCACTTATTAACTTAGTGATTGCCCAAGTTCAAGTGCTCCGGGACCAGCTTTGTAAACATTGTACTACCATTAACATAGATTCCACGTGGCAAGATGAGAGTAATCAAGCGGAAGAACCACTGAGTATAGATAGAGAATGTAATGAAGGAAATACAGAAAGACAAAAATCAATAGAAAAAAAATCAAACTCTACAAGAACTTGTAATCTGACTGAGGAGGAATCTTCAAAGAGTTCTGATCCTTTTAGTTTATGGAATACAGATGAGAAGGAAAAACTATTACTATGTGTAGCAAAAATTTTTCAAATTCAGTTTCCCTTATATACTGCTTACAAGCATAATACTCATCCTACTATAGAGGTAGGTAAAAAATAGGTACAATGATTCTTGTATTATCGAGTCCTATTAAGCTTGCTAGTTCCCTCCTTATCTGTGAATGACTCAAACTGGCAATTTTTTGATGGAAAATTTTCTTCCTACCCTGTCTGTCTGCCATTCCCTTCTTTCTTCTTTCTTCTTTCTCTTTGAGACAGAGTCTCACTGTATGGTCCTGCAGTGTGGCCTTGAACTTTCTGTGTATCCTAGGGCTGGCCTTGAAGTTTAATTTACTTGTCTCAGCCTGAGTACTTGCATTACAGCTGTGCAATCATGTTCCAACTTGATGGAAAAACATTACTGGTGTTGCCAAAATATATTTATAATTGAACTCAGAAGAACTTAAATTTATGTGATTTAAACATTTTTTCTTTGTTCTATTCGTTATGACTTAAAAACAAAAAACAAAAACCAGTGGCTGGGCTGGGATGGGCATGTATAGTTCCGTGATGGAGTGCTGTTCAGTGGCTGGGCATGTATAGTTCAGTGATGGCGTGCTTGCCTAGCATTTGTGTGAAGTTCTACGTTCAGGTCCCAACAGAGGATCCAGGTTATGTTCCAGCACCCATGCAGTAATGCACAGCTGTAGCTTGAGTTCAAGGGCATCTGACCCTGCTTCTGATGTCTTTGGGCTCCTACATGCATGTGGTGGGAAAACATATTCATGTATTTATAAAATTAAAAAAAAAAATAGTTGTGTCAAAAAAGATCCAGAGTTTTTAATTTCATTCTTAGGAACATGTCAGACTAGAATTTTTAATTAATAAGCAGAGCCTAACAAATTATATATATATTTTAAGTAGTATGTTTTATAAGTCAAATGGCTTAATTCTACTTGTTTTATTTTTATGAGCATTTCAGAAATTTAAAAACTTAGGATTTGTGAAGATAATTGTATTTATAGAAAGCAGGAAGTGAGACTATGTGGTGATCTATTTGCCTCAGTGCAGAAATTTATTACCTGCCATTCTCAGATGATGGGAGCGCTTACCAAGTTTGTGGTTCATTTTTGCACTGCATTTATTTCGGGTTTGGATGGGTTAAAGTCAGACTCTGAGCAGTCTGGCTGCTCTGTGCATGGTTCCTTGTATTTCTTCCATGGCTACTGCTCCTACACAGGTGGGCAAGCTTCCTCACGTTGTGGTTTTAGGAGTGCTTGAGATAGATGAAGGTAGATTTCTAAGGCATCTTGGGTGCCACTGAAGTGGCATAGAATGAGTTTTATTACAACTTTGGTGATTGATACAATTCATAAGGGCATTCAACATTCAAAGGGATGGTGAAGACAATTGTACATTTCATCTCTAGATGGGGAGGAAAGGCAAAGTGCTGTAGTTTTCATTATCATTATAAATTGGGTTCAGGATCTCTCAGACTTGTTGTGTGATAGAAAATGACCTTGAGCTCCTCCATTCTGGCTGATGGAATTATAAGAATAAATTACCATATCTGTTTATGGGTTGCTGGAGATCAAATACAGGGTTTTGTGCTTGCTAGGCAAATACTTTGTCAACTAAGCTATGTCCCTAGTCCTTGTTTATATCTTGGATAATCTGCTTCTTACAATACTGAGCTGTGAATTTGCCACATGCTCCCATCATCCATCCACCCATCCATTTATTGACAGAGTTTCACTATATAGTGCTGGCTAGTCTAGAGTGTACCCCGCTAAGCTGGCATCAGACTTAGAGATCTGCCTGTTTTTGCCTCCTGGGTGCTGGAGTTTATTGTTGTCTCTCTGTCTGTCTCCTTGCCTCTTGCTTTGCTTTGATCCCTTCCCCCTTCCCCCTTCCCCCTCTCCCCTCCCCTCTTCCTCCCTTTCCCCCTTTCATTCCCGTGTTTTGAGACAGGGTTCCTCCATGTAACCCTAGTAGGCTGTTGCTCTGTACATCACGTAGGCCTTGAACTCAATAGATATTGCCTGCCTCTGTCTTCCTAACCTTGAGTGCTGGGGTTAAAGATGTTCACCAGCACCATCCAGTTTTATTGTTTTTGGTTTTTTTTTTTTTTTTTTTTTCAACCTTACATGTTCTGTAACCTTCATTATGTATCAGCTTTACCCGAAAAATAAGCCCTTTATTGGAATATTTTCAAACTTTTGAGAAAACATAGCCCATTAAATGGTTATTAATCCTATTCGAAATATTGATAATATTGAAGTTGATTGTATTTTTTTTAGAATTTAGTGTGTTGTTTCTGTATAGAAACTCTATAAAGAATATATGATAAGATACATAAACATACCAAAAATGTCAGAATATTTTTTAAAAAAATAAATTACTAGCCTTTAATCATTAGGGACTGGAGAGATCGTTCAGTAGTTAAGAGTACTGACTGCTTTTCCAGAGGACTCAAGTTGGCTTCCCAGCACCTAGCTGTTCTAGGGACCCCATGCCCTCTTCTGGCCTCTGAAGGCACTGTTTGTACATGGTCACAGAATCACATGTAGGCAAAACACCCAGACATGAAAGGAAAATCAATCTAACATTTGAAAAATTTAATCTTTAGAATACAGTATAAATTTTGTTTTCAGCCTCAAATTCGTATAGACGGATACTAGAAATGCTTTCATTAAAAATGCAGATATATGAAGTTCATTTAGAAAGTAATTTTATTCAATTAATTAATTAGTTTTTTTGGTACAGGACCTTATTTTGTAGCTACATGACTGTCCTGGAACTTGCATTGGAGACATGTTGGCTTGGAAGTCACAGAGATTGCCTAGTTTTGCCTCCATAGCCTTAGATTTAAATTTTTCTTTTTTTAAGTGAAACTGGATGAGGTAGCTTATGCCTTTATCCCAGTTCTCAGGAGATAGAGGCAGGAGAATCAAAGTCTGAGGCTAGTGTAGGCCAACTCTAAAAGTCTAGAGCAGCTTAGGCCTCAGGGTAAGACACAGACCAAAAGAAAATTCTTTATAAGAGCATTATAAGTAATACTAAGTCTGATAGTTTGCTCTTAAAGTCAGGTTAAGCAGTGATTTTTTTTTTCTTTTTAGAAATAATAATCTGTGAATGTTATAGTCATGTACTTATACTTTTTGTTTGTAGTAAAGCATCTTGTTAGTACTATTTTTCAAGATAATTCCATGTGGTTATTTGTTTGAAAGTAAAGCTTTCATAAAATGTTTTAGGTAAATTTACTTTATTGAAATTTTATTAAAATTTTTATTAAAAAATTTTTAAAAACTTTAAAAAGGAGTTTTGTATTGAATTTTATATAGGAATATGCTTTTAAATGTTCTATTCTTATTCATTGTTAAAAATACCCTAAAATGTGTGATTTCTAGCCTATTGATCATTTAATTAACTTTTAATTGTCAGTTGTTTGAGAAAGTATAAAATCTTAGTGTAGTTTACATGTATTGTAGAGTTAGGCTATATTTATTTATAAAGGTGCTGCCAGGACCAACCTTTCATTTGAGTTCGTAGACCACCTAGCTTTAACTTTTATTCTTGTGTAGTTTTTTTCTCCTATTTAAGCCTTTTACTTGAATTTTTATTTTTAAGAGACCAACTTGTTGAAATCTTTTATAAGGAAAGGTTCAAAACTCAAGTTCATATTTGATACCATGACTAGTAGACTGGCTGTTAGTGCCCTTATTAAATGGAGAAAGCATTTACTGGGCTTACAGACTTTGAAAGATTTTTTTTTTTTCCAGATTTCTGCTGTATACTGCTGTGAAGTCCTAGAATCAGGGCTTATAATGTACAACACAATTTCTTGATTCTTTGAACTAATTATTCACAACAAATGTTTAATAGGATGGAAACTTAGTAGAGTCTTTGTGCCTCCCCTCCTTCCTTCCTAACATTCCTCTTAAAGTTGAGTAGTATATGCTTGTTTATCTATGTATATACACATTTGCACACGTACATATGAATGGTGGGAGGGGCAGTAATAGGGTTTGAACCTAAGGCTTTACGTGTGATAGACCAGTGCTCTCACTGAGATCACCTCCCAGTCCTCAGTTGTTAACTGGTTTTTTTTTGTGTGTGTGTCTTTGTATGTTATTCACAGCTGGCCTTGAACTAGTGAGGCTCAAGTGGCCTGCCTGCCTTGTATGTCTTCATGCATTGATAAAAATTAAAAATCTTTAAAAATACTTAGTGACTGGAAATAGGTAATATTGTTGGGGGCAGAGTATTATTAATAGTAATTCTTGGAAATAGTTACTGCCCTGGTGTTCTATTTTTTTTTTTTTTTTATTTAAATGGTTATAAAAGTTGTAGAAGCAAAATGTAGTGACGTGTCTATTGTTGTTGTTTCTTTGTTTTTTGTTTGTTTGTTTGTTTGTTTGTTTTTTGGAGACAGGGTTTCTCTGTATAGCCCTGGCTGTCCTGGAACTCATTTTGTAGACCAGGCTGGCCTTGAACTCAGAAATCTGCCTGCCTCTGCCTCCCAAGTGCTGGGATTAAAGGCATGTGCCACCACAGTATTTGATAAAATACAAGACTACCCTCTCTACTCTTTTTTTTTTTAAAGATTTATTTTTATTTATTATATGTAAGTACACTGTAGCTGTCTTCAGACACTCCAGAAGAGGGTGCCAGATCTACTTACGGATGGTTGTGAGCCACCATGTGGATGCTGGGATTTGAACTTATCACCTTCGGAAGAGCAATCGGGTGCTCTTACCCGCTGAGCCATCTCACCAGCCCCCCCCCCCTTTTTTTAAAGTTCCTTTTTGTGGAGAGAGGCTATTATTGTATGCCTTTGGTAGTTTAGAACTTAAAGTAGCTCAGCAACCTTCAGTTTATGATAACTCTCCTACCCTTGAAGATCACTGATATATTTGGCCATGAGCCTTTTTAAATTTAGAGAAAAAAAAATATACACATACATAAAAAATATATACACACACATAGCATACATAAAGTCCTGATTTGATTCCTTCTACTTCATAACCTGGGTGTGGTGTTTCATGGTCCTAGTTTTGGGGAGATGAAGGATCAGGAATTTGAGGTTACACTTGATTGTATAGTGGGCTCGAGGCCTTCATGGAGACTGTTTCTCAAAAAAACAAATTACCTCCTCAAAACTGGATATGATGGCACATTCTGAGGCTGTCTAAAGCTGCAGAGTGGGATCTTGTCATAAAGTAAGTTTTTAAAAAGTATATCTTGCTGTTATTTTGTCTAGTGTATGTATGTATGTGTTTTCAAGAATCCCCTGAGGTTAGAGGAGTCTTTTAGGACTCAGTTTTTACTTTCTATCATGAGGAGTCTGAAGATTGCGCTCAAGTTGTCAGTCTTGGCAGCAGGCACCTTTTGAGAAAGCTTTTAAGATCTTTAACTTGTTTTTAGTGTTGTCCCAGAATTATATAACTACTGTGAATTTAAGGATTCCTGACTTGGAGCACACCTTTAATTCTGGGTAACTTCAAGTTCCCTATGGCTCAGTTACTGAGCAGTATTTGCTATTAGAGAATTACTTCACTCTTTAGTTACCCACTTTAAAAAAAAAGTTTTGTTTGCTTCTAAAATGTGGTATAATTTTATTTGATAAACATAGAGTTTACAGTATAATCCTAATCTGGGCTTGACTGTATGTACCTACTCACTGGGAAGGAACAGGCAGAATCCTAAAAGCAGGACTAGGAAGACAGTTGCTCTGGTCTCTATGTGGGACCAGGTCATAAGGATCCTATTGTACATAAGGGTAGAAATCTTTTCAGAGTTTCTGTATTTGTATTCTGCACTAGTATTCCAGCATGGTTCTTAGTCAGTGACTTGGTACTTTAATGGTACCACAGGAGTTCTGAAACTCTGTAAGATTTACTGGAACCCATAGCTTTAAATGTGCTCAGCAAGTGCTCTGTCACTGAACTACATCCTTAACTATAAACATTTGGTTGAGAGTAATTTGAGGCTCTGGTATTAGAAAGTTAAAACTATTAGATTTAGTATACCTGTTTTGCAAAATGTTTTTACATTTTAGGTAAGTTTAATTCAATTGCAGTGTTCTGAGAGTGCTGATTTGCCAGTCATTTTCAGATTCATTTAACAATTCATCTTTATGTTAAACAAGTAATGGCAAAAAATGAATAAATGAGTTCTCTTGGTATTGCTTTCAGATGAGTGTATGTATAGTGCGACAAATTAAAAACAGAATATATAAAATAAAAACCTGAAAATACTTGAGCTTTATATATTTTTTCATGCTTTCACAGTGACAAAACACGGCCTTTTACCTAGTCAGTTTATATTGTTACAGACTTTCCAAAAAGATATATATCTCCACATCTATTATTTCAGATCTTAGCTCTTGGCAGATGAGAGTAGGATTAGAAGTTCAGGGTCATCCTTGGCTGCTTAGGGAATTCAAAGCTAGCCTAGGCTATGTGAGACCCTGTCTCAAATCCCACTCTTAATCTCCCCTAAATTGTGATCAACCAGGCATTGTACTATACACTTGAAATCCTATCTTTAGAAAACCAAAGCCAGGAGGATTGAAATTCTAGCCAGCCTGTTCTATCCAATAGCATGGTCCTTTTTTTTTTTTTTTTTTTCTTTTGTTAAATTGTTAAATTTATTTACCTTTTTATGTGCACTGGGGTTTTGCTTACATGTATGTCTTTGTGAGAGTGTTAGATCTTGGAGTTACAGACAGTTGTGAGCTGCCATGTGGGAGCTAGAATTTGAACCTGGGTTTTCTGGAAACACAGTCAATGCCCTTAACCACTGAGCCATCTCTCATGCCGCATGGTCCTGTTTTTAAGTAATTTTGATGATCAGGACCTGATCATAATTTTTGTTCTTAAATATAATAGAGTATTACTTTTTTCCCCCTAGACAGGGTTTTTCTATTTAGCCTTGCCTACCTAGAAGTCACTCTGTAGACCAGGCTGGCCTCCAACTGTCTGCCTCTGGCACCAGATTGCTGGTATTAAAGGTATGAACCACCACCGCCTGGCTGCTTTTTTTTCTGGAACATACAGATCTATTTAATTTTTTTTTTCCTAAAAATTTTCAACAGGTCTTTCTTGTTACTCAGAGACAGGGTTTCTTTGTGTAGCTCTGGCTGTCCTGGAACTCCCTCTGTATGCAGACCAGGCTGGCCTCACTCAGAGGGCCACCTGCCTCTGCCTTCAGAGTTCTGGGATTGAAGGCATGTGCCACCACCTCTCAGCTTTGAACAGTTTCTTAAAAGGTCTAACCTATATGTCACATGCTTACAGTTTAATGAAACTTTTTACCACATCTCAGTTTTTAGTGTTTTCTTTCTGATAGGTTCTCTGAAATTGGGTGTTTATGCTACCATTTACTTATCTGATCTATGAGTATTAGTTGACTTTAGTTTTGTTACAAGTTTCAGTGAATGTGATTATACATAAAATTTCCAGCATTTCTCTTGGTACTCCTTCAGGCTAAATATTCAAAAGATGATCTGCAGGTCTAAAGCAGTTCACATTTTAAATATTGATAAGTATTGTTTACCCTTCCATAAACATTTGCTTATATGGCCCCCAATGAGTGTGCTTTGGGCAGCAAATCTTATATATGGAACACGCATTCTCTGGAGTGCATCTCACGAGCGTTCTAGAGTGTAGTTTGAAAATCACCTAATTTGTATTTTTAAGAATCACTCTGACTCTCTTGAAGTATGCCCCCAAGTGGTAATGATCCAACCCAGGGCCTTATACATGCTAAGCAGGCGCTCTACCACTAAACAGAATCTTTAACCCAGCACAGATGCACCCTGGTTTTAAAGGAAAGCTTATGTTGTTTAAATTGTTTTTATTTGAGAAAGAAAGATAAGCCCAGTGTGGTTATACACAACTATAATGAAGGTGGAGACAGCGGACTTATGAATTCAAGGTCATTCTGAGCTTCCACCTTGAGACCCTATCTCCAAAAAAAAAAGAAAACAAAAGAGAAAAAAGAGTTAGAGGTGTGTTTCAATTGTAGAATACTTGTCTGACACTTTGCCAGGTACTGTGAAAGAAGCTTAGGCAGAATGAGGAAAACAGTGTACAGTGTATACTACTGGAAAGGTTTCTGTAGAAGGCTTTAAGAATACTTCAGAGCTGAGATACTGTAACTTCAGTAGGGGATGTTGCTGTTGATGGCTGTAAGATACACTCTTGAGATTTTATAAGATCACTTTTAGAGAATTTTTGTTTTTAGATCATTTAATAATGGTCTAATACTTTTTTTTTTTTAATTAGGATATATCGACACAAGAAAGTAACATATTAGGGGCATTCTGTGATATGAATGTAAGTATTTTTTTTATATTCTAAGGTTTATGAAATACGTTTTGTTTAATCTTTTGAGTTTTTACATCTGATAGTAAATCAGTGTTGCTCATAAACTGAAAATGATTTCTTATAAATGTAAAAAGGATACACTTGTGTTTTTTATAGGATGTAGAAGTCCCCTTGCACTTGCTTCGTTATGTCTGTCTGTTTTGTGGAAAGAATGGCCTTTCCCTCATGAAGGATTGCTTTGAATATGGGACTCCTGAAACTTTACCATTTCTTATAGCACATGCATTTATTACAGTTGTTTCTAATGTAAGTATTGTTTGGAATTATTCTACTTTTTTAGTATAATGTCTGCATTTCAATGTCATGAAATTTTTTTGTCCAGAAATTGCAGGTTTTGATTAATTTGCATGTATAATTTCTGCATAATTTAAAAACTAAATATGTAAAGTCTATTTTAAAAGGTAATAAAATTATAATGTGAATAAAATTAGTCAATTTTTAAATTTAAAATAGGTAAAGGTTGCCCTTGCCTCTTTTATATAAAAGTCAAAGGTGTTGAAATTAACCTTTGTAGGATTTTGTCCTGGGAAAACTTTCTGCTTCCTAGTGTTTTGTGTTATTTAAATGATGTTCATCTACTTCGCTATTGAAGTATGTCTGACTTCCCTCTGCATTATATAGGATGATGCAATGTTGCTTTTTCTCTTTATACTGTCAGAATTGTGAGGCACAGTGAAAATTTTATTAGAGAAGTAATTTTATATCTGTATATTCAGCCTTTTATATCTTACTGTGTTTATTTTAGGAAGAGTATAAATGAAGTTAAATGTAACTTAACCAAAAACCTAAGCTTTTGTATTATATAATAGAAAGTGCTTGGCCAGTATTGTTACATTGTGTCCAGTGGTAGCCATATAGTGCCTTTGTGCACTGGAAAGGGAGGACACTGGTGTTGCTCAGATTTATTGCATATGTGTCTGTAATTTATTTATTTATTGTTTTTCGAGACAGGATTTCTCTAGATATCCTGGCTGTCCTGGAACTCACTCTGTAGACCAGGCTGGCCTCGAACTCAGAAATTCGCCTGCTCGAATTTCTGAGTTCGAGGCCAGCCTGGTCTACAGAGTGAGTTCCAGGACAGCCAGGGCTATACAGAGAAACCCTGTCTTGAAAAAACCAAAAAAAAAGACGATGTGAGCCTTTTGAGACACATATGGTGGGTCTCTCTGAGGGTAAATTTTGTTATAAATTTTTGCACATATTTTTTTCTTAGTGTTTCTCTTTTCTGAAAATTTCCTCTCTCAAACTAGGAAGGCAACAATTTTTTTACAAATAATATGCTTCCAAAAACAGTGTATATTATATTATTGATTAACATATCAGACCTAAGCTTGTCATGGTGGCCAGAACAGACTGAACTCTGTTAGTACTTCTCTGGCCAGGTGTGGCAGTTTCTCCTTTAATTCCAGCACTGAGAGGGAGAGGGAGATGAGTTTCTGAGTTGGAGGGCAGCCTGGTCTACATAGTGAGTTCCAAACCAGCTAGAGATACTGCATAATGAGATTATGCCTCTCCTGCCTCCCTTAAAAGTGGACTGTTTTTATAAGTGGAGGAACAGAAGCTTTTAAATATAAAAAAATTAGTTTAGGATTACATGCCAGATCAGACAGTAGGTTGACAGTTTTGTTTTTGTAAGAATTTTATTTTGCTATTTTATCAAAAATAGCTCTGTCATTAAGCTTTGGGTAACAGAAAACACTTTCCCTGTATTAGGGAGATATTTAACATGTAGTTAGAGGTTTGCTACAATTTTATTAGCACAGTTATCAAAGGTACCTGAAAAGCGTATTCATATCTGATATCGTCCTTTAGTTTGTTTTCTGCCCTAATTTCTGTAGCTTTATTGGAAGTCTTGTTTTCTGGAAAGGCAAATACAGTATCCATACCATTTTTTCTTTTTTTTAAAGAGCCTTTCAGCTCATTTTGTGTCTGTACTTTGAGTCACTTTTTACACTTTGCACATAAACCTCAATTGGTTGCATTTAAGCTTCACTTTAATTTGGCTTAACCTTTACCAAGGTTAAGTCTTTCATAAGTGGGGCAAATATTTCTTTAAAAATTTTTTTTTTTTATGGTCTGGAGAGATGATTCAGAGGTTAAGAGCACTTCTTGTTTTTGTAGAGGACCTGGGTTCAATTCCCAGCATCCACATGGCAGTTCACAACTATATACAACTTCATATTTAGGAGGCACATGATATATATAGGCATACATGCAAGAAAAAGACTCATACATATAAATAAAAAATTTTTAAAGTTACATTTTATGTGTGTATATGTGTAGGAGAGAGAATGAGCTGTTTCTTCAGCGTCTACTTCATATATGTATATATATATACATATTTGGTCACACACACATATATATGTATGTGTATATATATATGTATGTGTGTTTGTGTGTGTGTGTGTGTGTGTGTGTGTGTGTGTGTGTATTTTGTTAAGACAGGGTTTCTTCTCGTAGTTCTGACTGATCTGGAACTCACTGTGCTTCCCTCAAACTCAAAGAGATCCTTGCCTCTGCCTCCAACTGCTGAGGTTAGGGACATGTACCATAATGCCCCACCCTCCATGTGTTTTTCATGGAAGAACTCTTCTACTCGTATTGAAAGGACATGCACTTGATAGTGGAGTGCTGCAGCTTTGTGAAAGATAGATACGGAATGGTGAGGAATGAAGGGCATATTCCCCTAACAAGCAGATCTGGCAGACGAGCCCTAGAAGTTAATGGAGTGGTACATGATGCAGATCACCCTCTTCTAGGTTACTGATACTGTAATGAGCATGCAACTGAGAAATATATTTGTCTCACATAGATATTGAAATGACTACAAATCATATAACTTAATCTGTTTTCAAATGAAGGATGTTGTAAAGCCAGTTCATTACTCAGATTTGTAGCTGCTGTCATACAAAGAGATATGGGAAAGCATGGTTTGAGTATTAAAGTTGATTTTATACTATTGTGTATAAATTAGATTAATTGATGGAATTAATTTTTTATAACTTATCCTATTCACAATTTATGAATAAAATTTGTGGCGTTTTAGAGACAGCCAAATGTTAATTGCTTTTGTTTTAAATTAATTGGAAGAGTGTGAAATGTCTTACATTTTTATTATACATTGTTTTCTTTATATTTACTTATAGATTAGGATATGGCTACATATCCCTGCTGTCATGCAGCACATTATTCCTTTTAGAACGTATGTTATCAGGTAAGTGTTCTAAATTTCTTTAATTCAGTAAATTTATAATAATACAATTAAACAATTTATAACAATTTCGTTGCTTTTGAAGGACTCTTGCAGATATATCCTGTAGGGAAGATTTCAGTTTATAAATAAGTATATAGTAATTTTTTTTTTTTTTTTTTTTTTTTTTTTTTTTTTTTTTTTTTTTTTTTTTTTTTTTTTTTTTTTTTTTTTTTTTTTTTTTTTTTTTTTTTTTTTTTTTTTTTTTTTT